>JAFBJS010004380.1:0-73542 GCA_016785265.1 Paraplagusia blochii
ATTTAACACCAACATTAAGTTAATTTGCAAGAAAAATCTGCCATTGATTTTTTTAAATTCTTGAAATCAATAAAGCTTTTATTGAAATTACCCTTATTTATTTTGAATCTAAAAAAGAGAATATATTGGTATTGATTAGAGTTATACATGTTTCTTTCCATAACACAACTTATCTTTTAAAAACCGTTTCAGGATCTAATTTGCAAAAAAAGCAACATAATTCTTACCTTTCGGTCTTTCAAACGTGGATATTTTTCATAGATGAGCCTCAAAACTAAATGCTAGCTAGTTGGTTAACTAGTAGGCTTACTTGCCGCTAAAACGCTGACACAATACACAAACCGTTTAATATAGCATACAAATGATTACGTGTATAGTTTAGACTTAGAGTTAAGTTGCAAGTTGTTCAAGAAATGTTATTCTAAGGAAACGTCTTTTCAACCGCTACAATTTGGCCTGGAGACACAAACTCACCACCCAAACTACCTTTCTGTTGATTCGAAAGGAAGAGCGAGTGTTTCCGGTGATGTTTATAAGCTCTTGCAACGCATGCGCAGAGACAGGAAATGACGTACACTAAATCTGCAGAAAATAAAATACCTTATTTTTGTGAACGTTTAAAAGAACAACTTCGTTATAGTCGTATGCAGAGGTGTACTTATAACTATTTATAGATAAATGCTTTTATTTATAGTAGCGGGTGGGTTGGGGGGACGTAACAGAAAATAATTGAGAAGCACTGCTCCAATAGCGTGAAGAAGTCCTTATATACACATAGTCGTGTTTGCAGAAATGTGTGTTGTTGCATGTTTGAGCCACTAGAGGGCAAATCTTTGGCCGGAACTTCTTTTTGCGGATCTCAACCTAACAACCGACCGCACTACCACACAAGTCAAAAAAGTGTCACTGCGCCCAACTGTGGCGGAAGATGCAGAAAATAGAGAAATAGAAAATAGAGCCCTGTGGACAGAATAAGCGTTTGACAGCTTCTGTCAAACGCCAGTCCTCACGCATGCGTGTAGAGGGAGACTATAAATACCATGGGTAATTGTTCTGTCTTTTGGCAGACACAGTTTGCCTCGTCCTCGGTTGGATGCGGATGTTCTTCTCCGTGCTGAAGGTAGTTTGATTTTTAAACCAACTTCTCTCGTTTGAACTCAATAACTAAGCCCTCTTTGTGACGATCATTCAGTTTATGGTCAGTGGTCGCTGAACTTTTAGTGCCAAACTGTCATGCTAATGTTTGAAGAATTAAAAGGTAAGAATGAAGGTGGGTCTGCTTAGGGACGGTAGTCTCTAATCTTTATTTTATCTAATATTTTCATTTTAATTTATTTCTAATATCATCTGTAGTCCATCGTCTTAGATAAGCAAAATAATCCACCCTCTAGTTTGTACCAGGTCGTGTTTAAATGGCCCAGTAAATGTTTGCTCTTATTTTTCAACAAACGCCTGGTAACATGTGGTTAAAATGTTTGTTTATTGTTGCATGGTGGCTTGTGTTTAGCGCCTGCGGCCAAGACGGTGGATTTGTCTTGAAACAAAGGACAAACGTCTCGAGGTTTGTAAAATTTATTGTGGCTTGATTTCTTTATTCCATGGTGATGTCATTTATTACTTCACAATGTGTTTTCTTTCAGGTTACTTGCCATGTCCAACATGCCTTTATTTTATCCCCAAATGTTCCCTTTAGAGAATCGTCTTCCTTTTAGGAGGCCTGGTGGAGGACGATGGCGTCAGAATTTTAAACTTTAAACATGTCCCAGTGTTGAGACACTTTGACTGACTCTTCTGTTGCAAGTATTGTGGTTGTTATAGTTTCTCCAATAAGTGACACAATAGGTCCAAAGTCAATTTTATTTGAAAACCTATGAGATGTCTTTTCCAGTTGGTGTGGACATGGTCTGATGACCTGAGGCTTCCTTGGCCTCCTCTCTGTTGTCCATGATGGTCTGTCTCCTGGAGGACCCAGAGCCCAGAAGGTGAGCTTCAGTTTTCTGCTTATTTTACCATGTAGTCTTACCTTATTGTCTCAGTGTGGTCCATGTGCTGCTTTGTGGAGTCACAGTAAACTTGGTAAGTAGTTTTATACTTTGATAGGAAACATGCAATGTTAGGCTTGGACCTGAGTTTTCTGCTTATTTTACCATGTAGTCTTACCTTATTGTCTCAGTGTGGTCCATGTGCTGCTTTGTGGAGTCACGGTAAACTTGGTGAGTAGTTTTATACTTTGATAGGAAACATGCAATGTTAGGCTTGGACTGTATTTAAAATCCAGACAAACCTTGTTTCTGTCTGATTTCAGGATTGAGGAGGTGGACGTAGTCCTAGGTCACCAGAGGAAACTCCTCTACATCACCAGAGGAAACTCCAACTTGGACAGGTTGTTCAGATTATTTAGTAGCCTGTGTTCAATTTAATAATTTTGTGATTGTGAACAAGAGAAACCAATAAACTGTTAAGAACTAAACCATGTTGTGTCTTTTCTCTAACATTTGGTTGAAGCTCCTCTCTCCTTAGACTTCCATCAGTGAGCAGTGGAAACCTTTCCTTGAACCGTTGTCCATGCTTTTATTTCCATGTGAAAAATACTGTTTCTTTTAAGGTTGCTGACAATTTCCTATGTGGCTCAATAAAATGTTTCCAAGTACAAGTTATTTTCTCTTTTTTCATTTTACTAAGTCCCAATTATTCATGTGCATCAATAAAGTTTTTCTAAGTAATTTTCAAAAAAAATTTTTTTTTTTTAAGTCCAAATTTTTTTTTAAAAAATGGGGAACTAAGGTTTCGAGATAGGGCGATTTTTACACCCTTTTTGGCCATTTTTTAAGCATAAACCCATGAGTCTGTATACTAAGTCAGACCAATTTTAAAGGAAAATGTAGAGACTGAAGTAAAGACAAAGAACAAACATTGAGTTGAAAATTTTTATTTCTGAAATAAATGTGCATGTATATAAATGCACATACAAATATTCACCTTCCACTGACCAGCTCTTGAATGCAGACACCTGAGGGAAAATAATTACTGTGAAAAACAGGCTTCCAAAGGTGGAATATCACTAAAAAAAAAGGAGACACATGTCTACTGTTCCAACTTACCAGTTGTTGGCTGAAGATGGTACCATGGAGCAACTCTTGCTGGATCTGCAGTTCTTCCTACAGAAGAGAAGAAAATAAAGTTATTGCTAAACTCCCAATCAAATAACTTCAACTCAGTGTCCCATAAACTGAGTGGACAGCTATGAACCCCTAAAATCATTAATTTGAAAAAAAAAACTACCATTACTTTTTAAGAATAATAAAATCAATAAACCTTTTTTTTTTTTTTTTTTACAATTAACCTTATTTATTTTGTGTCTAAAGAAAAAAGTTATTGACTATTTTGCTATTGATCAGAGCTATACATATTTCTTTCCATAACACAACTTATTTTTTTAAAAAACTTTCAGGATCTAAATAGTTTAAAGCAAAAAAAAACAATTTTTACCTTTCGGACTTTAAACGTGGATACTTTTTCACAGAGGAGCCTCAAAACTAAAAGCTAGCTAGTTAAAAGCTAGTTGGTTAACTAGTCGACTAACATGCCGCCAAAAAGCTGAGACACTAGTGTCCACAAACGGTTACATGTATAGTTTAGACTTAGAGTTAAGTTTCTATCAGTTTTTCAAGAAATGTTATATTAGGGAAACGTCTTTTTAACAGCTACAATTTAGCCTGGAGACACAAACTTACGACACACACCGCCATTCCGTTGTTCTAAAAGAAAGAGCCAGCATTTCCGGTAATATTTATAAGGTCCTGTAACGCATGCGCAGACAACAGACAGGAAATGACGTACACTAAGTTAAATACGCGAAATAATTTATGGATATATGTTATATATATATATATACATCACATTAAATTATTTACACCAACTAAAAGTCACGTTATCTAAAAAACTACTTATCTAAAAAATCCACGGTTGGGTTACCAGAAAACGACGCGACAGCAGCACAACTTTGATTGATAGCGTATTAGCAAATTACGTTGTTTTGTTGTGAGGGGGGTGGGACAACTCTTAATTTTGATTGGATAAAAATCTTTCTGAGTGACCAATAGTTTTATAACTTACGTTTTTTAGCTTTAGTCCTTTGGCTAGCTTCTACGGCTTGTAATGTTCTTATTTATGCTTCCTATTCTGAAAAACACATCTCGTCTGTCAAGACTGAAAGTACCGGCGTATGGAGGGTTGCTTCATTTAGGGGAGGAGCCAAAGTGATGACGACCGAAGTCTTGCAGGGTGGCTGTATCATGTGATTGATTCGGTAGGCGGTTCCGATCGTAATATGGGTTCTTGGAGGAGAGAGAGCGAGAAAAGGAAATCAATGCATTATAAACCTGGTCCATTTCTGTATGACGTCTTTGCGTCTTAGTCCGGAGTCGATCTTGTCCAGGCGGTGAACCCTTAAGTTCCACAACAATGACAGAGACATTGCCTCCGGGCCAAAGCGCCACAAGGATCGACTAACATTTAACCTGACGTCTTTTGTCCAATTACACCATGTGCGTCCTATGAAAAGACAAATATAAGTTTAATTGCTAATATTAGGAGAGCCGGTCTCGAACCTGGGTCTCCTGCATCTTCGACAGAGACGTTACCTCTGAACCAATGCGCCACAGAGACTCCGAATTTCGGACCTGAGGTGTTACCTGATATCATCCCATGTCCATCAAATGACGAAACGACTGTTCTTCTAAGTGTTACAGTTTAATGTTTAATAACAAAAGACAAACGAACACAAAACGGCAGAAATAAATGAAGAGACTGGAGAAAGGAAATCCAAAGAATACATCGACGTGTAAAGATCTCATTCGTGATTTTCAGATAAAACTTTACTTCGGATAAAACTTTCTGAATTCAGTTTTAAAAATGTTAAATCTCACCTCCCCTGTCCGGGTGTGTGATTTCTCAGCTTTGTGGGTGTGAATCACATGTGAAATTCAACGGGGAAAAAGGGAGGTGACCAATCACATTATTGGCATTGTCTATGCATTCGCCTATGGTTGCCACTGTGTGGCACTGTTGTGCACTACGGTCTCCCAACTTCTATGGTGGGTATTCTGGTTGAGGATGGACCATAGGTGTTGATGAAAATACCAGGGCGTTGCCTGGGGAAGGAAGAGAACTTGGGTGTATAATTAAGAAAAACTAAAGGTGCGTTTGATATGTATAACCAGGGGCCATAGGTGTTCTGGAGAGGGTTTTTGTAGTATGTGTGAATTTTGCCAAATGTGAAATCCACAATCATAAAAGTGAAAAACCACTAAAATCTAACATTATGTACACTACATAAATCTATTGTACTGTTTATGTATAATTGTATAAAAACAAGCTGGCCTTTATTGTCAGTGTCAGGGCAGGTTTTTGCAGACCTGACTGTCTCTCACGCTAGGGACGTCTTTTCTACTTTTGCAACTATGCTCTTGTCAATAAACCTCCTGTCCACCTGTGGGATGGAAACAGTTTTCTGGGGAATTCATTCCGACTCCAAATCCAGCCCCTGTCCGTAGCTTACAACTAAGACTCGACACTCACACCTTAACCCGAACCACCATCGCAGACTTTTCCTGTACCTATACCACTGTGCGACTGGAAAATGCCGACTTTTTTGTGCTTTTATTTAAGTTTTTAACTCTACATCTATATATACGGTACATCTATCCACCTATGTACGTACCTACCTAATGAACTTACATGGATGTTGGGGAACAATACCCAAATGACTCGTATAACAGAGAAATAAAGAAGGGAACGTACAATTTAGACTAAATTGGAGTTTGCCAGTGTCTTTGACTGTGTGTTTATTCCCTGTTTTAGCCACTAGTGCTATATCCATCGTATTTCACCCACAAGTTGAATAAGCACAGCAGAATCATCACATTCTGTCGATGGTGTTACCATGTCATTGCTAATTTTAGTCCCCCATCATCACAGCCTGCCTTATTAACATTTCCTTGTGACACTGCAATAGAAAGAAAAGCTTGTGATTGGTTTGCAGAATCTCAAGTGTCTCACAGAGCTTTTGAGGTTCTCAAGTAATGGGCAGTGGAGGCTGATTATATTCTGATTTGATCACTCTGGATGCAGCGCATGAGAGTCAGGAAGATGATGTGACACTGTTAGAGGACTCACTCTACCTCCTAAAATATAATAACATCGAAAAGGAAAAATCTAAATTCAGAATGAAATTAAAGACAACAAATGTGCCTGTGGCATTCAACTGATGAACGGTTGAGAGTCTTTATGCAGGGATTCAATGGAAGATGCCAAGGTTAGAGGGGTTGAAAGAAAACAACATAAAAACTACGGATGCAGGGACGAAGCTCAGTAGTGTTCAGAGAGGTTTGAGTAAATGCACTCAAAAAAAGACAAGGATTTCTTTTTAAAGCTACAAATGAAAAGATTTAGAAAATTAAAGTTCTCACAAATATAATCAGTGAAGTAAAGTTGTACCTAAATTTAAGAATACATTGTGGAACCTGGTGTTGACAAAAATTATGAAGATCGTTATCGGGGTGTCTTTAAAAAAAAATCCGATGCCAAGGATTTGACAAATTTTCAGGACTCGCGCATAGGGTTCTTAGACCTTAATTCCAATTTTAGAGGCAAACAACTGCATGAATCAGTATCGGTTTATGTTAAGATTAGGAAATTGTTCGGCAAAATTGGACATTGGCAGGTTAATATTGGATATCCCTTAAATAAACCCCAAAACTAAACTTTTTGCTTATTTTGAAAGGTTTCAACTCAAAAACATGAAATGACATTTTAAATTGAAGACAATTCAACATTACTACACTCTGTAGTGTGATTGTCACACACATTTATAAGCTTGGACCATGAAAAGTATTTCTCAGTTCCCCTTTGTTCAGCGTAACCTCAACAAAAATGGGTCCGACTGATCTCAACTGGTCATCAAGAAAACAGAAATCAGACTCAAGAGAGGAACCCGCGCCAATCACGGACAGAAGAGAGAGCGTTTCGTCAGTATTTTGTTTCATTTAAGTATCTACGAAGACATCATTTGATGTGGAGGAGCCCTCCGTCTCTCTGGTAATTACTCTGCGTCTGAGGAATAATACACGCCATTTTAGATTCCTCAACAAGCGCTGATTTCAGGCGGCATTAGAAGGTCAATATTCCTGCAGACAGTTAACACACACTTGAGGTACTGCTGCAACCATTTGAGCCCCCTACAGATACATCTTTGAGGTGGAGGCCTGGTAATCAGCTGAGCATGCAGGCTCATAATCACTGTGGAGATCCATGTATGACACCAGCACAGGGATATAGAAGCACGCATACTATATATAAAGTATATACATAGGTATATAGATCTACTTTATTCACAGTGCAAACAGGAATCCCTCACCTACTGTAGTAGTTGCATTCCAGTGCCCCGCCGCAAAAAATGTAGGCAAGATAACCTTTTTTTCCCATATAGATTTACCATTTATGAACTTCCTCTACCTAAGTGACCGGCCAGCTGAAAAGACAAATAAATAGGTAGGTAGGTAGGAAGGTGGACAGACAGATAATTTGATAGGTAGGTAGAAACATAGGTTGAAAGGTTTGTGGGTAGATTGAAAGATTGAAAGTGTAGATAGAGAGGTATGGAAGTTATGCAGCTAATTAGAAGGATGAATAAGTAGGTAGAGAGATAGATTGGTAGGTAGAGACCTAGGTAAGTAGAGGGATGGTAGGTATGCCGCAGGTAAATTGAGAGATAGATATACAGACAGATAATTAGATATTAGGTAGGTAGGTAGGTACAGACACAGGTAGGTAAGAAGATAGGTAATTAGGAAGATAGATAGGTAGGTAGAAAGATAAATTGATAGGTAGAGACATAGGTACGTAGGTAGATATAGATGATAGATATAGAGACAGCTAATTAGGGCGTTAGATAGGCAGGTAGGTAGATAAGTAGATATATAGTTATGTATGTAGATATATAGACAAACAGGTAAAAGGGCAGGTAGATAGATAGATAGATGGATAGATAGATAGATAGATAGATAGATAGATAGATAGATAGATAGATAGATAGATAGATAGATAGATAGATAGGTACAGACTTATGTAGATACATAGGTAGGGAGATAAATAAATAGATAAATAGATAGACAAACCTGTAACTACATAGGTAGATTAGTAATTAGGTAGATGGGATGATTGGTAGATACAGACCTAGGTAGTAGGATAGACAGGTAGGCAGGTAGATGTATAGGTAGGAACAATGTGTATTATGTAGAGTAGATTTATGCGACGAAACATTTCCCCCATCAATTGTCTCTCATACAAATACATCACTTTCATGAAAAAGTCTAGTGAAGAAACCAGCAAGAATAGAAGGTGATAATTAATTAAAAAATAATACCCCACCAGGCTGGAGTCCTGCGCTGGCATCTGAAGCCAGCAGGTGGATTAAATCTTGTTGAAAATGAATAACAACAGCCCTCGGTACTTAGCGGTTACAGGACACCAAGAACCAGCGGCTCTATTTCAAACCAAACAATATAAAGTGCCTCTCCTGCCATGTACCTAGTAATCCTGCGGTAGTCAAATAATTAGCACGCTCTGTGACAAAGACCACTGATGGCAGTGGAGTGTTGCTCATGGCGACGAGCCGCTCAGGCACATCATCAGCCGCTCTCTGCTGACCACGGCAGGACTGCTGCTGACTGCAGTCTCCTCTAATGATCACTGATTTCACTCTGGAGTTTTATAGACACAGAGTGATTGGATTGATTCGATCTAACTGGCAGTTGGTCCGGGGTAATAATTCCTCTTTGTGCTCAGATTGACAGTAGCAAAACATTGATTTGGGTTCCAAAAATAATGTTTTCCTTAGAGCTTCTTGAGTGGATAATACAGCACTCAGAGGATTTGGATTGATTATCTATAATTTAGGGAATAAGTGGCGTTCACTGCTGAACCAGCACATGTTCCAGTGCCCAGTGCTGTGAAGATGAAGAGTTTTATGAGATAATGATTTGATTTGATTATTTTGATTTCATTATCACGGTGCAACAACGCTCCTAAAGCCAGAGAGATAAATGTTGACACCATGAATTGTCTCATTACAAATTGCTGCTGTAATTACCCACGGCATTGATATGCATGGAATTGTACGTACAGAGATGGAACGTGATGTCGGTACAAAGTGCTGTAGTGTAGTCGAAGCAAGTGTCTGTGAGAGGAGGCCTACTGGAATGAATCAGAGAAATTAGAGATGAGAGGGTGAACACAGGCACAGACACGGAGATAGATTATGGACAGACAGATGGACAGATGAATAGACAGACAGGTAGATAGGTAGGTAGGTAGGTACGCAGGTAGATAGATAGATAGACAGACAGACAGACAGACAGACAGACAGACAGACAGACAGACAGACAGACAGACAGGTAGGTAGGTAGGTAGGTAGGTAGATAGATAGATAGATAGAGAGATAGATAGATAGATAGATATAAAACCTTTATTTCCTCCTAAACGCCTGGCATCCGATGTTTTGTGTCACGTGACAGACAGAGTCGAAGGGGGAAACCCAAAGAGCCTATTAAGACGGTAAACCTAGAAATAGCGCTACATGCGTGATTGTTGCCATCTAGTGGATAGAATTGATCAGTGCACCCTCCCTACTGTTGTACTGTAAATTTATTTTTCTCTTTTTTTAATCAAATAAATAGTCTTTCTCCCAATTGATGGGATTGCAGACCATCATTAGAGAGTTTAGTGAAACAAACTCCAATACAATAAAATGTCAAAAAATATATTTTTAACTTTAAAATAATATTTTGGTATTTTATTTTTTATAAATAATTGTAGTCAGGGGGATTTAATAAAAATGCTGATCAAAGTTTTAACGCCAAAATTCCCTCTTCCATAATGGGAAGGTAAAAACAACCCAACCGAGAAATTGACAAACGTATTGTCCCCACAAGGATACCTTTACGTAGTTCACATACACTCGATAAGAGAGTGAGAGAGAGAGTCTTCACTCTTGCCCTTGTCAGGTGAGATGACTCTTCCTCTTCTTCTTCGTTCTCCCTGCTGAGCCGCTGACCTCTGTCTGCAGGAGTCCTGACCACTTCGTTGTGACAGTCCAAACGTATTGAGTTGACTGACTGACCTTGTCTGTCCCCTCTGGACATGCGTAAGCTCACTCAGCATGGACAATTCATCTCGTTGAGGTGGTGGGAGGAGAAAGGAAAATCCAAGCTGTTCCACCCTTCACCATGAGAGGGAGCTGAAGTACTCTCGAACCACAGAGACGAAGCCATTGTTTGCAGGTCTGCGCTCTGCCACTTGTCCAAAGTGGGCACCGTGTTTTTATTGTCTCTTATGTCACACTCCCTTCACCCCCGAGTGCGTCTGTGCGCATACTGTAAACGTTTGACAGCACGTGACTGCTCCGCTCTCTGTTGTGGAACAAATTGCACAACGGCTGGGGAGCCAAATGACTAATCAGTGGTGCACAGATTAAAATCCAATTGCTACAATTTAAAGCCACACAGGAATTGTATGGCGGGAAAATTATCAACTGTGGTGTCTGACTTGTCTGCTTTGCATGAATGTCACACATACCTGGGTTTATTTAATGAGTCGAGTGTCAAGTAAAGTTGAAGATTTCTGGCAAGAAAAAAAGGATATTATTACTCTTAACATTCTTCGATTTTGCCATGATTTTTCAATCACAACTATCTAACGATGCGCAATGGTTACAAAGACTGATTATCGCATAAGGTATGATTGTGCGAACGTCCAACATGTTTAAAATCTTGACAATTTACCCATGATTTTTACCTCAACCTGACACACTGCGCATGGATGAACATAGAAACGTAGGCGAAAACAAGCAAGCTAATAACTACGGAGCAACAACGCAGAACTGACCGATCAGACTGACCACGTCTGTCAAAACATTCCCTGGTCCATTTGTCTTTTCTGTCTCTGTGTCTCCTTGTCTTTATTGACATAACATTACAATAAGGTAGACTTAAGCTAACGTGGAAGACTAAAACAAGGTTGGTAGGCTGGAAAAAAAAAAATCTCTCTTTTTTTTTCTTAAATTAAACATGGATAATGCAGGAGTTTTAGTTACAGTAAGTTTTGCATAATATGCTGCGATCATGCTGAAATAACTTAACGTAGCTTGCACTAAAAATGAAGGGGAAAGATAAATACCTAAAAATGAATGAATAAAATAAAATTCCCTGTGTTCTGAAATATTTTCCTACCAATAAAATCTTCCTACCCGGTGCCCGGCCCAGTGGTTGGGGACCACTGCCCTTTGTCACCACTGCAGCCCACATCTTAGCATTTCAACCTTCCTTGCAAGACCTTACGAAGGTATTTTATCTACGTTTACGCCTATTTTGGCTACTGACCCAGACCTATTGTGTCCTGCAGGACAGAGGGTTAACCCGCGCCTGTAGGTAGTGTGAATGTGAAAGACAGTCATTACGGTGAACAAAGTTAGATTAAACCTGAGCCAGTGGTTAATTAGTTCATGTTCACCAAGAGGAACGTTAGGAAGATGAAGTGTTCGGCTTATGATCGGACTGGGAGAGTGGGACGCTGTCTTCAGTCATTCATTCGTCCTCTCTCCATCCTCTCTTTCCTGCAATAAGCACTAACAATCAACCGCAGGCTGAAGTAATGTCTGCGTTGAATGGTTAGTACGTACGAAGCGTTTTTTGTTGCTGAAACCTTAAAGTTGTTTCTCCTTTCTATTTTACTTTCACCTTTTTTCCCTGTCTTACAGTGTGTACGTCTTTGCAGAAGGGCAAAGATTCAGCATGAATGCTTGAGTGGAATACTTTCAATGGCAAAATTAATCACATTTTCACCGGGAGTGTAAAAATCCTGTTAGCGTGGCTGAGGCGTGCGACTCGACTGTTTTATGGCAAACAGGAGACATGGCGTGTGAAGGAAGCCTCTGCAACCATGACAATCCATCGAGTGAAAATTACAGAATATCGAGTCAGTGTTTGTTTCGGTAGAAGGCAGAGGTTTTAGTTTTTTGATGATGATCAACAACGCAAAAGAAAAAAACATGGATAGCGGTTTGTTCAAGAAAACACACCTGCTCTGATCTGGCAGTGCTGCATATCTTAATTTAGTGGAAGACGCGAACTCGCCTGGGAGCCGCCGCAGCCTCTGTGGACAGCGAGCGTCACTGGCAGAGCACGTCCTAACACACACGCTTTGTTCAGGTTGGATCTACAGATTTCTCTCTCTTCCGATGCTTTACAAGCTTCACCATTCCAAAGTTTGGACAGCTGTACCGGCGCCTGAGGAGTTTTGTAGCATTAACTTAATGTTTTACTCTTCGATTGGCTCGTCAGAGCTGAAACCGCAAAATCTTCACCAGATGCCAAAACCACCTTATGGCGCTAGGCAACTTGACATGCAATATTTGAACATTTGGCGAAGGAGAACTTGAGTTACATACATGTTCGTTTGGTCAACGTCACGAAAGGCTTCAGTTGTTGTGTTGCATTGCACTTGTCATGATGTTCTGAGCATGGAAAAAAAGGCGACGCCTCAGATCGGTTTTCCCTCTGATAATGACAATCCCATAACCCTAGCTTAGGTTTGCCAAATTGACTGAAATGCATGTAGGATTTTCAGATTTGCCTTGGTTTTAGGATGCATAGATCAATATCAGTGCATATTGAAATGAAAAATATAGTGTTTGGAAAATACCAGCGTAATGGGATATCGGCGATAGCTATTATTTTTCTAGACAGGCAAATTCATGGGCAGTCAATCTTCTGTTGCAATGCATTTGTAATGACGTTCTGAGCCTTGAAAAATGTGAAGCCTGACAACAATTCAACCTTTTTGTTTGTCTGTTAAGTGTTAATCAATACTTACTTTTATATTTTTACTCTAATATATAAAGAATGGTGGATTGCCAATTTTATTATATTATATATAATATATAATATATTTATATATAATAAATTAATATAATATAATTGTATTATATTATGTATATAATATATATATATATAATATATATATTATATTATATATTTTATTTTATTTTTTGTCTAATATTGGATTACCCCTGGATATACTCTAATCCAGGGGAGTCAAACTCGTTCCTCAAGGGCTGGTGTGGCTGCAGGTTTTTGTTCCAACCTATCCTGTGCAAACTAGTTGACCAATCAGCTGTCTGGAGACTCAGATCAGTTGATTGAATATTCAAGTCAGGTGTGCTGCTGGTTGGTTGGAACAAAAACCTGCAGCCACACCGGCCCTTTGTGGATCCAGTTTGACACCCCTGCTCTAATCACCTCATTCCTGATCCTGTCCATCCTTGTCTCTCCCAAAGAGAATCTCAGCATCTTCAACTCCTCCACCTCCAGCTCTGTCTCCTGTCTTCTACCTATTGTCTCTAATCCATCCATCATGGCTGGTCTCAAAGCAGTCCTGTAAACCTTTCCCTTTACCTTAGCTGACACCCTTCTGTTTAATTAAAAATAACCAACCTCTATTGAAGCCTTAGGGTGTATCTGTGGTGGCTTCACAATAAGTCTGTGTGACTTTAGTGAATCCATTAATATGACCCAGTCATTATGTGTTCAGAATGAAGACGTCAATGTCCCCAGGATGAAGCAAAGCGTATTTTTAAAACCAACAGAATCTGTCAGGTCTGTCTGGTTTCCTGTCTTCTGTCTCTCCAGGGTAAATTAGCTTCATCCTCCGTCACCTGTGTCTCGTCTGTGAGTCAGTCTGTTAATCAGTGTGACTGGTTTCACCTGGTGACCTGGGTATAAATACCTCTCTCCCTGACTCTGTGATTAGTGTAGTTGCTTGTGTTTCCTCCCTGTTATTGAAGGCTAGGGCTGTGTCCCAGTGCTTGAGGAAGAAAGGACAAGGAGGGAGGGACAAAGGATGGAAGGAAGGACCTCAGAAAGGAAAGCAAGAAAGAAAGAGGAAAGAAAGGAGAAAAAGGGGGAGGAAGTAAGAATTAATGAATTAAGGAAAGAGGGAAGAAAGAAAGGAGGGAAGGTAGTGAGGAAAGAAGCAAGGAGGTGAGGAAGAGAGGTAGAAAGAACAATGGGGAGGGAGGAAGAAATAAAGGAGTTGAGGAAGTAATGAAGGGAGAAAGAAGGGAAGATCAATGAGGAGGCAGGAAGAAAGGAGTTAAAGGAAGGGAGAATGTGAGGAAGGAAGAGAGGAGCTGAGGAAGTAAATAGGTGAGGAAAGGACAAAAAGCCAAGAGGGAGGAGGCGAGGGAGGGAGGGAGAAAGGAAGAAAGAAGGGAGGGAGGGAGGAAGGAAGGGAAGGAGGAAGGAAGAAAGGACGCAAGTAAGGGGAGGAGGAAGTAAAGAAGGAAGGAAGGAAGGGAGTAAAGGAAATGATGTGAGGAAGAAATGAAGGGACGAATTAAGTTAGGAAAGTGAAAGAATGAAGAAAAAAGGAAGGGAGGAGGACAGGAACGAAGGAAGGAGGAGTAAGCAAGGGAAGAAGGAATGTACATAGGAAGTTAGGATGTAAAGAAGAAGGTTGGGAAAAAGGGAAGGATGGAAAGAAGTTGGGAAGTAAAAAGAAATTGAAAGACAGGAAGAAAAGGGAGTGGGGAATAAAAGGGAGGAAGTAGGGGACATAGGAATACATTAAGGAAGAAAGGAAAGAAAGATGACCTAGGAAGGGAAGGAAGGAAGGGAGGATGGATAGCTAGATTTTGTTTAGTGATAGCTTTGACTCTACTTGAAGCATTTGTATGTGAGCTTCATCAATAAGGTTGGTCCTTCTATGCATTAACTTCAGAAGAACATCTACATACAAACATTAAATGTGATTTTTAGGGTTTGAGATCAAATGAAACAAATTGCTTAATTTTTTTTTCTTTTTAATTGAGTTGTTGGCAATAAAGTTTTTGCCTAAAAATCATGAAATTATTATGTTCTGTGCAACATAAACTATTGAGTTTGATACGTGACCACTGGACCTATCAATAAATCATTACATCACAAATGACTCCAAAGACTGTCCAAAAGCCATTACTCCCATGATGCATCTGGATAAATGTCATTAGGATACAATCATTCTCTATCCTTTAACTTCACCTGACCATCAAAAAAAAAAAAAAAACAATTTTCAGAGCAGGAAGTTCTCTTCTCCAAATAATGACAAAGAATTAAAATAGGCCTTGGACGGAAACTCTTCCAGCTCGTTGGTATTTTTACTGCGCTACACAAATGTCTTTCATGGCCAAATAAAGAAGTTTCCTCAGGCTAAATCACTTACCGCCCCGTCATTTCTTGTCTTCTACCTTTTCTTCCCCACTTTTTTTCTTTTCTATATTTCTAAATTTACTCATCCATTAGTGGGAGACACAGAAGAAGACAGAGCAGCTCAAGCTTTTAACAAGGCTACTACTTCATTTCAGCTTCATGCTCCACCGAGCTTCAAAACACCCGGCGCTCTTTTGTGTCTCTATTACGAGATTAGTGCGGAGCGAGTGAAAGGTGAACTGAGAACCTGCGACGTCAACAGCGGTTAATGGGTTGGCGGGAAAAAGCAAGGGCTGAATATATGTATTTGAGGAAACAAAGCTGCCCCGCCAACAGAGGGGGGTGTTTCGCAGGGGTAATAACCCTTTCCGACAAGCGTGAGTGAAATCATTGATACATTTCGCACTCCTGACGCTGATGGACGTCCATGTCAATCTCTCTGACCTATCTTCGTGTCTCTCTCTCTCTATCCATTCATGTATCTCTCCCCCACTCCCCCCGGCTTCTCCTTCACCGCCGTCCACCAGCAGGGGCACAAAGGGAGCAGTCTTCTGGCACGCCATTACCAGCTGAGTCGTAACAATGCGTAGAGGGCACACCGAGCAGGAGGTGGGAGCTGCCGGGCCGGACGGGACCCGGTTGGAGGGGGAGTGAGAAATGATATAGGGAGGAAGTGAAGGGTGGAAAATATTTAGAGGGAAAGAGACTGTAGGTGATATTAAAGAGGCAGGAAGCGTGACGTGAGGAAGGGAGAGAGAAGTATAAAAGTTGTTGAGCTGAGGAGGGCTCACCGACTTGGCAGGCGGAGAGAGGAGGAGGCGGAGGAGGTGGCGCAGGTTGGCTCACGCGAGGGGTGTAAAGGATGAAGACCTGACAAGGAGAGTGCGTTTGTTCGCCGTGTCGACTTTCTTTTGTGGTGCTGAGAGTTTGAAGGGAGCTACTTAGCATTTTCTTTTTCATCCCTTCTTTTTCCTCTTCTCTCTTTTACACTCCAGTCCAACTTTCGAGCTGGCTCAGCAGAGGAGGCACCGAGCGGCTTGATTAATTTAGGATGCAGTGAGCTGTTTGGGCCAATCTGCACGCACGTACACACAGCTGTTGTAAAGAAATGGCCCCTCGCGCTGGAGTTCAGCCCAATGCAATATCCATTAGGGTCTCAACTGGTGTCTGCGCGACATAAAGAAAACTCTAGAGCAGGATTGTCATCGGTCACATATGGTACTGTTAGAAGTTTGGAAAAAGAGCACTGACCATACGAGCACAATTATGTGCAATTGTTGCCTGTCAATTTTCCTGGTGTAGACGAATGCCTGATGTGCAAAAACTGTATGCCAGAATATATTTTTGATACAACATATAAACTTTTGTCTCCGTAGAGAAAATACACAAAGATCAGGAGGGAGATCAAGAGATCAGGATCAAACTGTAAGTCCGACTTTTCCTCATCCTTTGCCTGGGTTTGTGACTTTTGCTAATGTCCCACTAGAGGACACTGGTGTCACTTATAGTCCAGGCCGATATATATTTTATATTTTCTTATTTCCTTCTTTGTTATGCATTTTTTGGCTGGTGCGACTTATATGGTGCTCAAAAAACAACATTGTTGCTTGACACTGCTAAGTGTCATATATCAGAAATAATGGACACATTGTCATTTTGTACTCAACCACTTGAGGGCACTAGAGTGACTTAAAGGTTTTGTTTTTTTGTATTTTTGTAATGCATTGATTGGTTGATGCAATTATATTCCAGAACGACTTTTACTGTACTCTAGAACATGGTTGTTGCTTGATCCCGATAACTGTTGCGTAAACGATCAGTCGGAAGAAAAAAAAAACATGTTCTGTAATCATGTTTCACCCTGCAAATGATACAAATATATATAACACAATAAGATAATCATTTTGCAACGTGTATATTAAATATAATCAGATATTCATTATTTCCACACTGACAGCCACTAGAGGGCACTAGTATCTGCTACTCCGGTACCGCTGACATTTAACATGTTCATTACTGACTCTAGATGGCACTTATGCAACTTATATTAGTATAGCCTCTAGTATAGCCACATATTAGTAGCCCCTAGGCACTGCTGCGAATTATACTCCTGAGTGGTTATTATTTTTTTGATTTCTTTCAGTTATACTTTTTTTGGCTAGCGCGACTTATATATGAACCCAGTAACACAATCGCAGGGCGTTTAGTTTGGGAATTAACTTCCAAATACAAGCTGTATATTTTAGGTTTTCCAAATTTGCTCTAAAAAATACAATTAGCTTAATATAGACCTTTTGTAAAATAATTTAGTTTATTTCCTCTAAAACATTGTGTCAGTACACACCGTATATATATTACACTTGCGTATTGTCCACTACAGAACTTCCTAAAGAAACAATTTGATGTATTTGTTTCTTTCCTCCAGTTTTTCGCTGACTACTTCGTTGTTTCTTGTCACTGAAAATTATTAAACGCCGCCGTGAGTATACCTCAGGTGCTTCATATTTGTAAAACGTCTCTCATGCAGGCCCCAAGCCCCATATTTACCGCCCAGGTAGTGGTATCTGTCATCGCCAGAAATATTGAACAGAACCATTAAAGAAGACACAAAGTCCCCGTTGATGAGTCAATTTCTCTGTCTGCGTGTTTCCTAATTATCTGCGTCCGTATGGTATCAGTGAAGACAGATTGGAGCGGAGCTGCTCGGTCAAATCTTAAGGGATGCATGAATTAAACAGCACTTCACACACACATGCACCAGCATTGATTCAGCACGAAAACACAGCCTTTGGTGTTTTTTTTTTTTACTTTATGTTTGTCACTTCTCATAGCAACGCCGCAGCATCGTAGATCACAGAAAGTTTCCCTGACTACGAGGTGGAAAAAAATACTCCTATCTGTAGCTAATGCCCGCTGGTAATTCCAGGAAACTGCGAGTTCTGATGGAGGAATGTGTGGCAGTGGTGATGCTGGTGGTTGAGGTAGGCACTGCGAAGAGAATTGGACTGTTCTCCTGGCGTGGGTAGTGTACATATTTCTGCTGCCTTGAGTGCCTGCAGTGCAGTGCTGTTCTGGCTGGCAGGCGCGGGGAAAAAGACCCATCTGTTGTACAAGATTATTTCAACCCAGAAACTGCACCGGATGTCACCTGTTCGGAGACGCGCAGGGGAGGTGGGATTACTGAGCGTAAGGTGTACAACGGCGCCGTGTGGGTGGGAAGCACGAGGGTGAAGGTTTAGAAGGCGACACGTGGCGTTTCGCGTGTCTCGTCGCAGTTTATGTAGGTATGAGACATTTTTGGGACTCAGTAGGTTTGACTGGACAACTGACAGAGCATAAATGTACCGACGCTCAGAATACGAGAACAATTCCATTTAATTTTTTAACAAAATGGTATCTTATGGCGACTCACTTTTGAAAAATGTATTTGGAGGACTCATTATGGAATCTACAAAATACCGGGATTTCTAGTATCCAGGCTCCGATTACCATAAAAGAGATTCTGCAAATTTTTGGGGAACCACCAAGACTTTTATTACCAGTGTTTTCAGCTGAAACAGGAAGTTATGATGACGCACGTAAAATCTGCGACTAGTGTTGTATTTTCTGTAGGTGCTTGTGCTGACATTGAAGCCCAGAACTTATAACTATGAGCTGTTGAAATGTATTATGGCAAACTATTACTCCACGCTCCCCAGACACAGTATAGTAAAGTATTAGTCTAAGCTGTCCAAAAAGTATCGTACAGTATTATTTTGCACTGTGTGAAAACAGTAAGGAACAGTACAATTACTGTACTGTAGTGCAGTATAGCTTTGGGCAAAAAAAAAAAAAAAAACAGCATAGGAAAGTGTTACTGTCCTCTAACCAAACACAATATAGTGCAGTGTTACTCCTCTGCCTTAACACAGTATAGCAAAGTATTACTGCACTGTCCAATCAAAGTATAGTATAATACTGTTCTGTCCAAGAAGAGTATAATACAGTATTACTCTATGCTATGTGTGAAAACAGTATAGTACATTACTACTCACTTTCAAACATAGTATAATACAGTATAAATGTATGGATTTGAAACACAGTATAGCACATTATTACTCTTCCCTGTGGTAAAACAGTGGAAAACAGTATTGTACAGTATTCCTTTTCGTTGTCCAAACACAGTATAGTCCAGTATCAATCTTTGTTTTCCAAACATAGTGTAGTATAGTATTACTCTGTGGAAAAACAGTATAGTGCAGAATGACTCTGTGCTGTGCAAGTCAGTATAGTGCAGTATTGTTTTTCTGTCTAAACAGAATACACAGAACAGAATTATTCAGTGCTGTGTGAAAATAGTATAATACAGTATTACTACTCTGGAAAAACACAGTATAGTGAAGTATTACCCTGCCATGTGTGAAAACAGTATTGTGAAGCTGAAGAAACTGTACTTAAACATGGTTGACTGGTTTCTCGAGTGCCATTTGAGATCGGTAAACACCAGAATCAACACATAAGGCGCGCTAAAAATGAATGAAGAAATTTTAGATTTTATATTGTGCCTTATTTTACAGAGAATATGGTAAATAGAAATGAAAAAAATATCTCAGATTTTGGTCTTTATGAATCCTCTCCCAATTTTGAAATAACCCTTTTAATCTGTTGATAAAATCCGTCTCTGTACGTTTCTCCAAAATGGAAATTCTCAACTCGTCCTCGTGTTCTACATGTATCGAATATAGTTGAGCTAATTTTTTCCACTGTGAGTCCACACATAAGCATTCATCTTTAGCCCACGAGCCTGTGCTGCACTGGTCAGACGCACGATGTTCCCACCTTTTCATCAATCTTCTAATATGTCAGTTTTTCTCTGATGTCCTTCAGAAACTCAGGGCCTTGTATGTCAGTGTCCCGGAGCGTGAGGTGTCCTCTCCCTTCCCCATTCTCAAACTCTTTGATTTCCTACGTTGAGGCAGGGAATTAGAGCAGCAGAATATGAATAAAGATGGATACATTAAAATCCAAGCCGGCCGTGTGATACCTTTGGTTGGCATGGCCAGTCATAGTCTGAATGCTGAGCTTGTCCTTTGTGTGCCTGTCCTCACCGTTAAAAAGTACGTCAAGAAGAGGGGCCGGGTTTTAGGGGCTAGGGCTGTCATTTACGGTATGTCACCATCACAAAAGAAGACTTTTTTTTTTTTTTTTATCGTACAGTGTATGGTCTGACTCATTCTCAGACAGATCGCCGCGATTATTTTCCTACGCTGAAGGCTTCAAGAGTGAGAGTTAAATATAGAACGGAATTATCGGTGATGAAACGCCACCGTGTCATATTTATTGTCACGCCGCGGATGTGACTCACTGTGGATCATCAGCAGATTCCTCCGCTTTAAAACATAACCAGACAGACTAACTGCATTGTACCTCATTAGAATCAGTCTACAAAGAACGTCTAGGAAGAAAAACATAGCAGCGTTCAACGGAAACACACGGAATAAAATATTTAAAATAAACTAAAACCTCTCGCCAAAGCTGTACCTACACTAAATTAACAAAGAGAAGGCGCAATGACACACTCACACACACACACAAACACACACGCCTCTGAGTCACAGATGGCAGAGTGGAGGGGTTAGGGCGTCCTGAGGTCTGTGCCTAAGCATCCTGTGGGCAACATCTCCAGAGCCAAATTTCATCTTCCTCCCCTCTTTCCTCCCCCTCCTCCTCCTCTTCCCACCTGACATCACACTCAGTCATTAGCTGCAGGCGGGGAATTTGCTTTGCAGCCATTAGGATGCAGGTGGTGCCAGGGTCTGACCTTGGGCCGAGGTTAGAACGCAGACGGACGTATTTCCCTGTCAACAATCCAGCCGCGTTAACCCTGACCTGAGGGGAATTAACCCAAGAAGATTGACTTCAATGCAATCAGGAAAAAATGTGCCGCCAAATATTTTTAGAATCAACCTCAATATGACAGGAGATGATGAACGCCAGCAAGTGCATATTCATCTTCAGTGCTGTGTGGACAAACATCCCAGGTGCCTGTGATTTGCTATAATTAAATATAATTAAGTAATATTGCTGTCAAAATCACCTACATCATGCAAATGTGATGCAAAACCACCCACGCCATAGGTGTGTGTTTCTTCTCACACCACTGTTCTCATTAGAGCCAGCACCAGCTCTGAGGAAATGAACCTACAGGTATGAACTAAGGCTGCAAAAAACACAGAATCACCAAAAATTTCAATTTCAATGACATATGAATTAAACCTTATTAATTTAAAGGTGCTGGAAACGAAAAAGAAAAAAAAAACATAAAAGTATTTCCTGAGTATGAGTTGCGCCAGTGCCCCCTAGTGGCTGTCAATGTAGAAATAACGTGTTTAACAATAATAGATTATAAGCAATAGGAGGTTAGTTATTGTCAATATTCTAGCAGAGTAATTAGATCAACCGACCATCACATAGAATGTTGAAATAGTCGTGTGCGTTTCCATCTTGTTTCCTGAATCTGTTACAGCTGTATTTAACGCAATACGTTGGAATTCGTTAACACATGACCTATCGGAAAAGCAGATGCTAACTTTGCCATTACAGCTAGTTTTGGCTAAAAATTTGACAAAATTGGTGGTTCCCTTCTACCAAAATTACATACACTAACCATCAACTATACAATTAGCCACTAGAGGGCACTCTAAACCATTTTACCATTATATGCTATTGCTGTACCATCAAAACTAAATAATTCAGCCACTAGAGGGCACCAATGTGACTTTGTGTGCACATTTTTTGTCTCATGTAACTTATACAAAATAGCCTATTGTTTCCATCCCCATCAAACCTGCACTCGACTGACACTTTTTTTCGTGAATCAACCCCCATTCACGTTTGTACATGATGCTCAAAATCATCCCCGTGCCCTGCCTCTGTCCAGACGGAGTAAAAGATGGGATCATCATGTCACAAAATCAATGGCAGTTTCACGGGGAAATCATCACTCTTTTTCTCTAAGCCCCCTCCAGCTGCTTCACTGCCTCTGGGAGTGGAAGGAGAGCGAGCAGGACAACTGGTGCATGGCCACCGACGGGTTGCGGATCTCAGTACAGTGCTAAGGCTGCCCGGTAATCGATAGGGAGTTGGCAAATGGATAAACATTGAAGATTGCTCCGAGGGGCCGGCTCTGACATGTGATTAAAATCGGAGAATCCCCCTGCTGTCTAGAATTTGTGAGTGAGATCTCTGACGCCCGGGTAATTGGTACGGGGGTAAAATCGATACTTTTGGCAAAGTGAGCCAGTCACACATTGTCAAGACCGCTGGACGGCACAGCGTAGCCATGGACATTATCACCAGAGGCTGAATTTGACATTTATGTGTGAATGGGCTCAGGGCATGACTCAACCTACTTAATGCTCAAAAAATATTGTTTAGAAAGTGTTACCATGGTTATAGCCACCAGCATG
Organism: Paraplagusia blochii; assembly: GCA_016785265.1. Lineage (NCBI taxonomy): Eukaryota > Metazoa > Chordata > Actinopteri > Pleuronectiformes > Cynoglossidae > Paraplagusia > Paraplagusia blochii. The sequence continues at coordinate 22,751 of JAFBJS010004380.1, forward strand.
GAATCTCAGGCTGTGTTACATTGATTTCCTTTTGTTTATCAGTGACATTTTCAGGGCAGCAGTATTTTTTTTTTTGCAATTCTACTCTGGCCTTGTTGGATTTTAATCATTGGAAATGAAACTTAATTTATATTCAAATGACTATTTAACTTACAAGAAGAAAAGCCTCCGCTAACCTTTCCTAAAAGAAACGTATCGGAACATGCATGATCCTTTTCTGTGCTGAATTTCTCACGTAGTCAAAGTAGATCAGTCTGATTGTACTTTATCTCACAATCGTAGGGATTTGTCATTTTGTTGTTATCTGGATTTTTAAAAAAAAAATATATTCAATTCTCTTGCAGACTTGAATTTTTTAAGTCGATAAGAAATAAATAAATACTGGCCATTTCATACAATAGAAGTAACAACATATCGCATTATTCAAGTTCCATTCAATATGACCCATATAATTTAATTACTGTGATCAAAGAACAATGTAAAGTGGGGTGGTTCTCAACGTATGGGGACCGCACCAAAAGTGGGCTGCAAACCTGTTTTCAGTGGGTCACAGGCCTTTGCTGGGGCAATAAAACAGCTAAAGACTTAGCATTGATAATGGTTGGCAGTGGTGGTCTAGTGGTTCAGGAAGCGGACGTGGGTGTGCAAGGCATCAGGTTCTAATCCACCAGCTGCCAAGTTGCCAATGAGGTTCTCTGAGCATAGCATACAAAACCTCTAGTGGGCTAACAGTATGAAGCAGTGTGATTTGGGTGGCAGTGGTGGAGACTGGTGCCCCTGAGACTTAGAAATGGCTGGGTAGAGAGAAGGAAGATGAATGTATGAATTATTTGGGTTGTGGCTTGTCATTAAGGGGTGATGGTGGGCCCTCGAGCCACCAGTTGAACAACGCTGAACCAAGATAATTCATTCATCATTCATTTGGGTAGGGATGTTGCTATGATATGTTGCTGGAAGCTGGTGGATTAGAACCTTAAGCCTTGGGTACCCAAGTCCGCTACCATAACCAATGCCGGCCGCAGAAGGTTACTGATAATATAAATGAATAGTTCTATAGTTTAGTAGGCCAGATTGAGAAGCACAATAGGCCACATATGGAACCACGAGCCTTACTTTGCCCAAGTCTGATCAAATAAGTGAAAAGGATCAGTTAAATTTCATGATAAATTGCTATGTAGTCAGTTTATACATTATCAATACTCAAACAATACTTGTATCAGTATCAATATGTCAAAACTTTCATCCGTAGCATTTCAAGAAATGTCAATTTTTTTTTTTTATGATTGACGTTAGTGTGAAAAAGATGGCGATACTCAAGACTACAACGCGCCTTGTTGCGGCGGATCTATTCCTCGGTGGGATCTTTTAATAAAAACCACAGAAAATAATGTGTGACAAGTGGAATTAGATCAGTGACTTAATTTCTGCTACATTACTGCCCCCTCTTCTTTTGTTCAACATGACAGCATTCTCCAACACGGCCTTCACTTTCAAAAAAGGTCAGTGATGAAGCAGGGGCGCATCAGCATAGATTCGGTGACAGCTGTGCCTGGGAGCCATCGCACTCACAGCGCAGTCCAATTAGAGAGGGGTCTTGTATCAATCAGAAATCAAATAACATCTCATCAAACCGTCTGTCTTTTTTGATTCCCGCTCTCCCCCAGGAGAGAAGCTACCCGTCTCCCTGGATCCCTCCGTCTTCACCTTCCAACCCCTTTGACTCTTGCAATTAATTGCGATCATATTTAATTTCATATGTGATTGAATAGAATTTCTAAGTTTTGAATGCGGTGTTTCCCCGCAGGATAACAGGCTCGGAAAATCGAAGCTGGACTTAAGTTCATTGCCAGAACTGGCTTATATAGCGTAAGTGTGAACGCTGTCTCTGGAAAGAGACTTGGTTTGGCAGGACTGGTCTTCAATTTGCCTAATACAGGGCGAATCAAACTTGCGGCCCGTGGGCCATTTTCGGCCTCTGGAACGATATTTTGCGGTCCCCACCTTATTTGAGTTTGAGATCCCTAGCCTGGAAAGTCTGCCTATTGTGACATCCATCTACTCCTGTTGCCAGAACTGCTTTTAAAAGCAACTGCCAAATGTAGTGTATTATAAATTAAATAAAAAAAAATCAAAAATAAATTTTATTGTAAATTAAATAAAGAGGAGTAGAGAGAAGAAGAAGCCCAGGAGATGCATGGATGCCTTCTACCGGCATTACGAACTCTAACCTATCTATATACTACACTATTAGCCACTAGAGGGCACTCTAGTCCTTTGTACCAGTGTATGCTACTACTGTACAAATGAAAATTAATAACTGAGCCACTAGAGGGCACTAATGTAACTTTGTGTGTGCGTTTGTTTGTTACAATTTCACAACGAAAATTCTTCGTAAAATTGTAGCCAAATGCCAAAGTGTACGTAGGAATCTATACCCATCTAATTTGGGCAAAGAGATACTTTGTAACTCAATTACATTCCATAATACACCCGCTAGCGTGCAATTTTATTCGCATATAATGTTGCACACATCAGTGTGTAAAAAATTGTTCAGCAAGCCCGGGCTCGTATCTAACCTTATACACATTTTTCACACTTTAGCAGGTATGCTAATGAGCCCGAGTACACAGAGGAAGCGAGGGATGGGTTGGGGGCGCTCACTGCAAGCATTAGTTAAGGTACAGTGCAGGTATAACCAACCTAATTGACACCTTAATGAGGAGATCCCCAGTCACACTCTGACTAACTCTGCATGCGCAGCAGTAAACCCAGCACTTATCTTCCTGGATACAGGGTAAGACGGAGATCAGCATGGAGACTGCAGCTGGTTCCCATAGCTTTAAAATAAAGCAAAAAAGAAAAAAAAAATCTCCATATCCTTAAGCCAGAAACTTAACATATACTCTATAAAGTTTAATACATATTGTCATCCTTCAATCGAACTTAACCTTTGCTATTTGACCGAAAGGAACAAAAATAATCATCTTGTAAATGTAAAAGCTGAATGAGAAACAATGTAAAAGAATAGCAATTTTCTTTTCCTTTCAGCTTCTACATTTTTTGAGGGGTTGTCACAGTGAATTAATGTTTTCCATCTCACTTAACCCTGTTCTCAGTCTCCTCCTCTCTCACTCCAGCTACCTCCATGTCCTCCCTCACTGCATCCATCAATCTCCTCTTTGTCTCCTACCTGGTAGCTCCATTTCTGGGATCATTCTTCTACCAATGTATCTAGTGCCCATTCTCTGAAAATGTCCAAACCATCTCAATATGTCTTCTCTAGCTTTTTCTCCAAACTTTCCTGTCTGTCCATCCTTGTCTCACCTAAATCTCAACATCTTCAACCCCTCCAGCTCTGTCTCCTGTCTTCTACCTATTCCTAGTGTCTCTAATCCATCCATCATGGCTGGTCTCACCAGTGTCCTGCACCTTCTCCACCTCTGCTCTCTATTACCTTACCATTCCAGTGTTCTCCCTTTCAAATACACACTTCCACTCTTCCATTACGAAAAAGGATATATTATTTTATTCCCACTTCTTAAAATCTTCTGTTTTTGATCCATCACTTACCAACCTGTATAAAACAGCCCTCATACTGAAGACTGTGCTATTATTGCAGAGTGTGCAGTTGTCACACTTGACTGGCAAGAGAGCCTCAAGGTCGGCAACACTAAGGAGTGTGTTATCTCCTTGGTCGGGGGGGGGCATAAAAGGAGAGTAGATTCATATTTTTCTTTTCCCGGGAAATAACAAGAAGAGATTCTACTGTAAATCCTCAGCGTGTCAAAAGCCAGTGTTCCAAAACGTCTTCTGAGCCGTCCGCCTTTGTCGAACCGACGATCGTCGAGACGCTCTTCTCCTTTTTACAAAATGTTACTTTAATTAAACAAAACTTTTTCCAGGACTAATCTCTTGTCCCACTGTGCGGTGCTAAAAATAATTAAAATTGACATTCATTTGTCTTGCTCCCCGCCCACCCATTGCTTTCTTCTCTATAGGGGTCCGTCCACTTACTTTGGGGGCAACAGTTTTAAAAACTACAGATAGAGATTTTAATATAAGGCGCCAGTTGATCCATTTGTTCCATGTTTGTTTCCATGTGTCTACATTTCATATGTGGGGAGAAGAAACATCAAGAACAATTACTGCCAATTCTCCATCCATTCATCTTCGTCCGCTTATCAGGAGCCAAACCTCCCTCTCCCTGGACACCTTCTCCAGGAACCTCGGGCATTCCTAGGCCACCTGGGAAACATAGTCGCTCCAGCGTGTCCTGGGTGTTCCTCTGAGTCTCCTCCAAGTGGGACAGGACCGGGACACCTCCTAAGGCATGCACACAGGGAGCATACTCCTTCCAGGTGACAGAGCTCCTCAACCACTCCAAGGGATTGCCCTGCCATCCTATAAAGAGAGCTCATCTCGCACATTTGTTACCAGGATTGTGTTCTTTTGGTCCAGACCCAAAGTTCATAACCGTAGGTGAGGGTAGGGAAGTAAATCGATCGGTAAATTGTGAGTCTAACCTTTTGGCTTTTTCTTCACCACCATGGACCAATCCACCTGACAATCGCTCAATATCGCTGCCAATTTTTCAATACACATTAAGTTGCCTGCAACTTCACTGACTGAGTACCTAGTGACTTGGTGTGTTACTTGATCACTGTACAGTGTGTTTGTGTGTTGTGCTTTTGTGGAGTTTTTTTTTTTACACCTCAAATTGCACTCTTAGTAGGACAAAGTCTCAACGTCAGGAGGAAGAAAACAGAGAGAAAAAAGTGGAAGTAGAAGTCCCGGGTCTCCAGGAAACTTTGAATCCCTTCATTTGTGATCAAAGACTCAGACTGACTCATCTTGAGCCTACGGTTTAGCCACTTCCAGAGTTGGGATCTGGGGTTGCTTAAAACACAAATATAGTAGCCTAGTGTGTGCTGTCCATATCCTTGTAAGGAGACAGTTTGATACTGTCACTCCTTTGGAAAAAAAAAAAAAACTTTTTGGATCATGCAACATCTGCTGAGGGTGAATCACCGCTTGTAATCAGCATTCTGCTGTCATTTGATCATTTTATTAGTCACTCTGACTGTATTTGTTCCCGCAGCACTTTGTAACACAACACAATCGGAGGTTTCGTGGCACAGTGCGTCTCACTCTGTCTCTCATTCTTCTCCATTATCTGCCGTACACAGTTGAACTAATAAGCACGACACCAGTATTCATCTCTCTCTCTCTTTGTGTTTGTTAAATAAAGTCATAATCTGGGCCAGTGACAGTGGTGCTCTCCACCCGATTGAAAGGGATAAGCATCAATGGACCACTCGCATATTTGTCACAGCCAATAATTGAGTTGCAGAATCAAAGTAGCTGCTTGAACAAATCAATCTGATCCTGAACCCCGTGTTCGGTCTTTTTGTTTTTTTTTTTTCTTGAACTGGGAGCCTGTGCTGCTACCTGATTCCGAACACGCGTTCAAAGAGGATTTGTCTGCATTTTTTTTTTTCTAGGTCATTCATCAAAACTTTGCAAGGCTCCTTCCTGTGCCTTCTTGCTCTTATTATTATATTGTTCTGGCATTTCTGCAGTACTTAATAGCACATCTGTTTAAATCATGCAGAAAAAGGAGAGGAGAAGGCCAGTCTCTAAAGGTTACAAAAAGGAGGTGAATACAAAGTGCTCAAAAGAGTTGTTAGTCACGCGACGCAGACCCTCTCAAATATCTGATTCTGTTTTTTTTTTTAAATGTTCATCCTGAAGTAAAAATGCAAATTTGCAATCTTAAGTGTGTTCCCATGGTTTCACGCTTCCTCTGCTCTTTTTACTGCCTCTTACAAACGCTACTTTAAACTGACGTCTCCAATTCGTCAAATTCATATTTAGCTTTTTTTAACCAACACAGGCTGCAATTGAATATGCTGCTTTAGGGCGTCTTCTTTTCAGCTTGTCCCTTATTTAGGGGTTGCCACAACAAATCAGGGTCTTCTATCCGTCTCCCACTCCCCCCGTCCTCTGTATCTTCTACTCTCCAACTACCTCCATGTCCTCCCTCACTACATACATAAATCTCTTCTTTGTCTCCTACCTGGTAGCTCCACCTCTAGGATCATTTTTCTACAAATGTATCCACTGTCCCTCCTCTGAACGTGTCCAAACCATCTCAATCTGGCCTCTCTATCTTTTTTCCTGTCTGTGTAGTCCCTCTAATCACCTCATTCCTGATCCTGTCCATCCTTGTCTCTCCTAAAGAGAATCTCAGCATCTTTAACTCCTCCTCCTCCAGCTCTGCCTCCTGTCTTCTGTCTTATACCTAGTGTCTCTAATCTATAAATCATGACTGGTCTCACAACTGTCCTGTAAACCTTACCCTTCACCTTAGCTGACATTCTTCTATTGCAGATCAGGGCATGTTTCTTTAGGGCACTAACCTGAAACCTTTTGCATACAGGGTAGATTTAGTAACCGCTACACCATCATTGTGTTTGGTCAAAGAAAACAGCAGAGATGGTAAGCTGGTCAGATCACGTTATTGCTGAAGATACATGATCACATAGTAGTCTTTCAAATAAAAAAAAGCAAGAATATGAAAATAAAAACAGCAAGTTCACACCTTGAGGCGGGTTGTGTTTCAGCTTGATACGTATTCGAAGGAGAAACTGATTGGGGACGGATGCTAGGAGTGTCATCAGTCAAGGTCACCTTGACCTAACAATCACATTACAGAATGTGCCTGGTTGATGTGATATCTAAGGATCTCCCTCAGGGAAGTGTTTTAGATTTGATAAAAACATTTCCTTGGCCGAAGCGATTGGGACGTAGGGGGTCGATGAAGAGCGCTGTGATCTCAAGACACCGTGTGTGTTTAAGCTCTGTCAATACCGTAACCTGCTGTCAATACTATAACCTGTAAATATATACTGTATGTAGCTTATCACGTTAGCTAGGTTCATGCCATTATTATTCAGAAATGACATATATTCATGTATATTAGGGGCATTGGTGGCCTAGCATCGCAGACTTGGGTCCGCAAGTCTTCAGGTCCGCAAGTCTTCAGGTCCGCAAGTCTTCAGGTCCGCAAGTCTTCAGGTCCGAATCCATAACCCAGTATGGAGCAGTGTGCTTTGGGTGGCAGTTGTAGATCCCTGCAACCCGGTAACGAATCAGAGAATAAAAATGAATTAATATATATTAGGGTTTGATACTAGCATTTGCTGATATTGTTCAAACAATACATTTTTGGATACTGATATTGACTGATACCGATTGTTGATGACATTTGACACCATAGCTGAGGTAAATGTCCTAAAAAGACATGTGCGATAGCAGCAAATTTGGCAAAACTCTAACGTTGTGTTTTAATTGATTATCATTATTGGATTACCTGATATTTTACCAATAATCAGTAATCATGCTAATAATGGGCAGATAACATTGGATGATATATGTGTGTGTGTAGGAGAAATGTGAGAAACCAAGTCTTATCGACCAAATCTTTCTTAAATGCCTGAGTACCTTCACAGACCTCCATTGAAGACCCCATACAGAGATGGACATCATATGTATCTGCAGGGACACACATTTTGTCATAATCAGAAATGATTAATGTTCCCTAATGAATAATATCTCAGATCTCTGACAGGGGAAAAAAAAATGTTTTTTTTCTTTTTTTGTTTTTTTTTTTAATTCTACAGAAGTTTGTACCAGATAGGCAGAATACGAAATTTATCCCGGCGTTACAACAGGGTGCATTTGCGATCGCTTTAATCTTGTTCTCACGTGACGAGCGTTAAGAACCAAAATTTAAAACTCCAACGCATAACCAGAACCAAAGCACTACCCAGGGAGCTGTGTAGTTGATCATAATGATCCCCTCCAGGATGATGTTTAGGCAACGGAAAAACGCCCCAAGGCTGAAAAGTAAACTACACCACGATAAAAGTGTCACATGCACAGCATGGAGTCTGCTCTGATGAAACATCAAAACTGACTACGTGGTTTGAAAAAAAAAAAAAAAAAAAAGCAGCGTATGAACAGCAGAGCGTGTACAATACTACAATTAAGACTCATTAATAATGTCTCGTTTTAACGCCTCTGTCGGGTCCTTCATCACACTCTCGTTAGGTCTGTCTTTGAAAGGGTGTTTATCATGTTTTGTTAATGTTAAGCTACAGATAAAGCAACCTATTGTAAAGAGAAAACAAACCCAAATTCTCGGACGGAAGACGAAAAATTTCGACCAGGTTTTCTTGTCCTAGCCTTGCGCCACATCCACCATGTTAGGTCATCCTAGCTGGACAACGGAGGACACACATTTTTATATTTTACGCAATAGCGCTTTGGCCTAGAGGCAATGGATCGGACATTGGTGTGGGACTCCAGGAGTCACCTCCTGGGCAAGATCAAATCACGGTTAGGGTTGGTGGTGTGTTGGTGTTTTGGGTGCCAGTCATGGAGACTGATGCCCTTGTGATCTAGTAACAGAATAGTGGACTGAGTTGAAATTTTACGCAACCATCCATGATTTTAAACAGGATTTAAAATAACTGTATTTTCCAAACTTTTTTAGATAGAAACTCGAGAGATCTCTGTACCCACACCGCAGGGCACTGTGGGTAATTACAATATTTTTAGATGTTTTTGCTCAACTCAATATTGAAGCAGAAAAAAAAAGAGGGTGAAAAATTTGTATGGATCAATTTCGGCATCAAGGCTGAGGATTCATCTTGAGGCGGCCGTGCTTGCCTCACTGCTCATATTGAAGATGACAGAGCCTTTCTGACCACTTTCTGATGGCACTAAGGCCTTTATGACTCTATGAGGCTTTTTTTTTTTTTTTTTTTACGACCATTGCTGGGTGCTGCTGAGAGGAGGGGTGGCAAGTTGGAGGGTGCCACTGTGCCTCTATCACTCTATTAACAAAGGGAGGACACACAGCCGAGCAGCACATTTATCATCTAGCCAGCAACCAGCCCTGCGGAAAAGACAATGCACGAGGCTCTGACCTCACATTTGTCCGTGGTGTGTGTGTGTGTGTGTGTGTGTGTGTGTGAGAGAGAGGGAGTTGAGAAAGCAGGGGGAAGGCAGAGAGAGAGAAAGAACATTACATCCTTGTGTAGTTGAAGTAAGTGATGGCGACATCCTACAGATCCTCTTCAGACAGCAAGGAAAACTCTAATGAGTCTGTGAACCCACTCAGAATGTATGTGTTGGTGGATTGGGGAGAATGCAATGTGTTTGTGTTTGTTCATTTTTGCCATTGCTGTCACAATATTAAATCTTATCTTAAGACACAATAAAAAGTTGATAATGCACTGCTCTCTTTTCCTCCATACTTTCGTGGCCTTATTAGATATTAAAAAAATCGAATATAAAGCCAAAAAAGACATCACTGCTAGTCTTGTTTAGCCAAAGGTCATTAAACACAGCATTCAAGATAACCTTCTGTTCATCACCCTGACTGGCCCATGCATCTTAGAATCTCCCAGCATCGCCATCTAGTGCCTGTCCGCCACCAGATCTCTTCCCAATCATTGCTGTAAAGGTTGAGCGCTTGTGTTTAGGGACAGTTTACCTGAACCCCAATGTCCTACAAAGTCTCAAACGAGACTACACTGCGCCCATCTTCCACACGCGGTCCATTCGTCTTGAACAGTTCCACTTCTCAGTTTTTTTCTTCCTCTCTTCTTGGTCGTGGTTGACTGTGGCTTATACTAATATAAGGAGACTTTTGACTGCACTCACCATATTCCGCAACCGTCATTTATTGACGTAATCTATCTGTCTTATAGTTCCATTCTCCAACTCCAACTTAGATAGAGTAATATACAGTAGTCTGTGGAGTTTTGGAGCGTAGTAAAGGGGAAATATTCACGCAAAGTTTGCGCCCTATGATGTTTCTGACTTTGGGATTTTTCCTACCTCTTCCCAGATCTTTGAACGCAACTACTTCGGAAGGCAATGGGCTAACTGTTGTAACAAATAGTATCATCTTCAGGAGCAGCAGAAATTCGCAATTTTTACGAAACGTAGGAAAGGTATAGAATGTACCTGTAATAGCAGTTTATCCCAAATTAATAACACAGAGTTAAAATGTGTGTGTGTCTGAGAGCACGAGTGTTAAGCTGTGTGTCATGACAGCTCCAGCAGGAGGGAAACACACACTCCATCTTGTGACCTTCGTGGGTGCTAACGTCGTTGCCATGGCAGCACGCCTTGATGCTTTCTGACAGGTCTGATGTGCCCTTGACAGAAAAAACGGCTACAGGCTTCTGGTATCTCCACTTGTCCTTGTCTTATACCCAGCATCGTCAACGTCACAACCACACACACACTCTCGGATGTCCATATGTCCGCACACATACTTTCACGTTTTTAAATCACATTTTAACTCTATGGCTCCCTGATTGCCAGGCCCCCTGCTGGTCTCGCGCAGCTCCGATCCAAAGTGAGATGAGGCCGTTTGAAGAACAGAGAGTTTGCACGCTCAGAGAGAGGACAGCTCACCCCAGTTATCCTCTCCGACTATTTTTTTTCTTTTTAAACTTGACCTCTCCTCCTGACTTGATGTATTTCCGCTGGTTTACAGGGAAAAGGTTTTCAAGGGGTTTAAAGGAGTCGGAAAAGGGGAATCTCACGGATCGGCTGCTTTTCCGTTGAGTCATGTGGCATGGATTTCATGAGGTAATAGATGGTGTAGAGAGATAACCTGATATATCTGATGATGGTGCAAACGCACTCACACACACATATTACTACCTCGATCCCACCTGCTCTCAATCTCCGTCTTGGCTGCATGGGGACCCTGAGTGCATCTCCCTGACGTTGACAAAGCGCCACGGGTGTTTTTGGCCGTCGTCCTCCACTCACCTCCCCCCTCTGCTAGCTGCTCGCCACTTCATCAAAACCACGGGCACCAAAATGGCAAGGGATCCGTCAACTTCCTGGGCTGAGAGATGATGTCATCAGCGAGAGATGTCTCCTGGGGTATTGTTGGTGATGGCTGACATGGATCAGGACCACAGCAGAGGCAACCGGCCTGCAGTACCGCGCAGGAGCAAATCAGTGTCATCTGGACACGGCTATAAATATAGCTGGTGTTTAAAGTCTTTGCTCTCAGTGAAAGTGAAAGTTGGGACTGTTCATCCTTGAATCATCCCTGCTAACTGCTGCTGTGAGGGAACGTGTAACAATTCCCTTGTTTTTTTGTTTTTTTTACAAGCGGCCAGTTTTCCATTACTACACTGCAAACTTTTATTGAATTCTTTTTAGGTTGGGACAGAGGAAATGTCAAGTCCGTTCTTGTCAACTTGGTTGTAAAGCCCAGATTCTCAATTTCCTTGTTGCTCAAACTTTTCTCATGGAAATTAAACAGAATTGCTGTTGGGAATCTGATGTCGGTGTCACTTCATTTGACCAAGAACCATTATTTATATATTGCAAACTATGAAAACTGTTGAAGAAGATCTTTGTGTCTTTCTTCAATTCCTGCCAGTATATCTGCATTGACTTCATTTCAACAGGCAAAGGTTTTAGAAAACCAGTGTATATACATACAATATACAGTATATTACTACATGTACGTTTTGGGTTTTGTTTGGTGTTATACTAGGGAGTTTTTCCTCATGATATATATGATGCGCGGCACAAAAAAAAGTTATGAGACACATCTATAAATGACTCAAGTCCAGTCTGTGTGTCTGTGGTTTTGGTCTTCAATCAAGCGCTGATTGTAAGCTTTGGACACATCAATCCTTGCAATACTTTGTCAGTCTTCTTGTCTTGACTTGTCTTTTTAATGGGCAGAGTGGCAGAACTTTATTATTCCCTTGGGAATTTGTGAAATGAGGGACTTCCTAAAGTTTTGTTTCTTGGCTGTAACCTACCTCCTTGTCCACATCTACATGTGCTCTTCCACAGTTTTCCACACTTGACTGTGGAGAATCCTACCAAACTTGACCTGTTTGCAAATTGCAGTTTGTTGTTATGAAAGAGAGAAGGAAAAACATCTTTTGATGTATGGCTTATTAGCATTTCTGTCCATGTTATCTGTAGTATGTAATCACTTATTCATCACTAATTATTCAGCAGCACCAATAATTAGTCACATTACTTTTTCTTCAAAGCCCTACACAGCCATTGTACACCCACACAGCTGCTCTCCCTTGTTGTGGATGATTAGAGCAGGGAGTGGGAGTGTGAAAACTGTGCGTGATTGACATCTCTCCCTACACCTCACTTCCTCACCGTGCTGTACACTCTGATCACTCACTTCACTGCAAATTCTTTGGTCAATGCACGGCACAACAACTGCACAACAACTGCATTTCTGTCTCAGTGTGAATTGCCTTGTTTAGCATTGAGTTGGAGTCAAAGAGGACAAACTTTTTTTTACTTACAGGCTTCTGACAAGTCTTCATGTCTATGTTATTTAGTTGAAAATGTGTAAATTGCAGGGGAAATAATGGGAGAAGGAATAAACAACCAGAAGGGCTGCATCTGGTCCTCGGGTCGTAGTTTGTCCATACTTGGAATAGTCAGAAGGGTGTTAAAATATGTCATAGCATAGCACTCTGCCTGTCTTAGCTCAGTGAAGCCCATTTTTTTAACCAATCTATTGGTAGGACGCTGTAAAATCCCTCTAAACAAGAACGTCCCTTTCTTTAATTCCTGCGAGTCTTCTTCTTCTTTTCCTTTCAGCTTGTCCCTTTTCTCAGGCGTTCCCACAGCGAGTCAACAATTTCCATCGCACCCTGTCCTCTGTATCCTCAACTATAACTCCAACTACCTCCATGCCCTCTCTCACTGCATCCATCAATCTCTTTGGTCTTCCTCTTCGTCTCCTACCTCTCTAGGGCATTCTTCTACCAATATAACTAACTAGCTTCCTTGATTCCATGTTTGATGCACATCAAGTTAAGTGGGATTTATTGAAACTAGTACGTTTTCCTAATGTACGTTTTCTTACACAATACTCGGGGATCACTGACGTGAGGCGCAGGCGCCAGTTCTGGAGAAGCGGCATAGAAACAACCTTCAGCAGAGCTACCTGAAGATTCCTCATTAACCACCAACCCTGCCTAAGAGAAGAGGTCTCTGTTGTCCTAGTGGCCATCCATCATCATGTCAGGTTGTCAGCAGCACATGAGTAAATTAAATTGACCCAGAGCCTGAAGTGTGAAAACAAGTGTGTAAGTGACAGAAACAACAGAATGTTGACATACAGACAAGAAATAGAAATATGACTCCCAGCACCGGTCCATCAGCCTGTGTTGTTAAAAACCAATACGTGAAACCCAGTTGGTTAAGATTCACCTTGAACGAAAGAAAAATAACCTTTATTATAATATAGAAATCAAAACTTATAGATGTTCACGGCAAATATGAAAAATAAAGTAGTTATTAAAAAGATGTCATAGTCACACATTACCATCATTATAAATCAAATCATGAACCTCGGTTAAAAAAAAAGAAGGTAGAATTGTGAGTGTTTTGTGATAATTGTTGCTTTTTTTGGTATTGATATTTCTGGTTTTGTGTTCTCGAATTATCATCATCATCGTTTCACTCGAATCTAATGTGAGGCTTCAATTATTTTCAGAACAGAGTCATCATAGCAGGGAATGTTTTAATGAGGTGTTATTAAAGGTCTGTGTTTGGGCGCAGGTTTTCCAGACCAAAGCGTTGAACAGGGTTGTCTTTTAAGGCAATGCTGGAGGACAGACAGTCAGAAAATGAAAAAAAAAGTGTTATATTTAGATAGATAGATAGATAGATAGATAGATAGATAGATAGATAGATAGATAGATAGATAGATGGATAAAACAAACAAAAAAAACGATTTATCTACACTATATGTCTATACACCATACTATTTTGTATCGACAGTATAGTGAGTAAAGCATAGGTGGTTCAGTTAGTATAGTATGGGTAGTTGAGATAGTAGTACAGTAGTAGTTGGATAGATGATAGATGATAGTTAAAAACTGTAAGTACAGTACAGCTACTATAGTATAGATGGTTTAGTTGCTATAGTTAATACGGTATAGTTAAAAACTGTAAGTATAGTATATAGTATATATATAGTATGGATGGTTTAGTTAGTATATACTAGTTAGTATATTTAATGGATATTAAGCATAGTAAGCATAGTATAGTATAGATAGTTTAAAAAGTTAATTTAGCATACTTTATATAGTATGGATACTTAAAAACCATTAACAGAGTTAGTATAGACAGCTTACTCTATATTGTATAGATAGTTAAAAAGTATATATAGATAGAAAGTTAAAACTATATGTAAAGTTAGTACGAATAGATTAGTTAGTATAGTAAAGATAGTTTAAAGAGTTAGTGAAGTATACGTAGTTAAAAAGATTATATAGTATAGTTAGTATAGTATAGTGAAAATCAATAATGTCTTAATGAGTTCCGAGCAAACAGTGACTTATTAAGGAACTACTTGTTGTTCTGTCTACACGTCACCTGTTTCTTTTCCTACAAATGCTCTCACTCTTGTCCACATTGATTTAATCTCACTTGACCGTTGACGTCCAGCATTATGGTGTGCGTTTCCCAAGGCGAGACTATAATATGCACCTAAGTACGTAATTTTACTTCCTCTTTTACAAGGATGGAGTCCTCTCAACATCCCCCTTAATTGACATAATTACGGGATTACAGTGCAAAGCTGCTACTCTTTCACTCCTGGGCTGCAACCAGCCCGGCGACGGAGAGGAGGCAGGATCAGCAGCCTTTTCTCTCTCCCTCTGACACCAACAGCCAGCAGGACAGTGGAGATAAGGGCAGCGAGCAGGGAAAGCCCTGCTTCTCGCAAGAGCAAATTAACCTGTTGTGTTTGAAAGAGTGCTGCTGTTTCCTCCTCTCTTTGCTCCATTCATACTTCTCTTGTTTCCTGGCCGTCCTCTGGGCTTTGCTTTATGGCTCCTCTGCTCTGGCGGATTGTTACAGTGAAGCTGCGGTGACCTGGAAGAAAATGATTGTGGAGGAAATTTAAGAGGGGTTGCCAAATCTGTACAACATTCAGGCACCGTGTATACGATTATGTCATATTTTTTTACGTACAAAGTACTTTTTAAAGCCCTTAAAAGAGACAGTTTTGAGAAACAATGCTGCAATGACAGCATTGACAAGGATAAATGGATGCTGCATGAGGTACTTGGCCAACAGCTGTATATGGCTGTAGTACATACAGCTGATAATACTCAGTTACTTCAACATCCATTTCTGTACAATTCTACTCATTTATAAACTTTAAATGAGTCTTAAATGACCAACATTGATTTTTGTGTCCTAAACATAGATATTTGAGACTTTGGAAACAAACTCAGGCTCGCGGGCCAAATTCGGGCAAAGGTGCAATTATTTTTGGGCCGCAAGATCATATCAAATGTGTGCTAGAGTTATAAAAAAAATGTGTAGAAAGCCATAAACGATTCAAGAAAGAATAAACTATAAGTATTTTTTTCCCTCCCATCAACAGCCTTGGTCTGCACTATTATTGGTGTAGTGGTGCCGTAGCTTCAGGCATCTCACCTGGTGCGGGTCATTAACTGTATTATCCCGGAGCTAAATTGAATAAGATGGCTTCTTTATCGGGCCATTGTTGCCTTTAATTTCTCTGCAGCACCCTGGGCAAGGGTTAGGTCCTTACATATCTATAGTCGTCGGCGGCTGCAGAGAGAGTACAGCTTTAGTGTTGTCTCATGGACGCATTTCTAGCTTTTTTGACGTTTTAAGGTCTCCCTGAGGCCAGTGGTGCGTTTGATGACTGTGCAGGGTTGCATGTATTTATGTTTGCCAGGCACATATATGAGCAACACCTACATTCGTAATACAATTACTGTCACACATTCACATTCCGGCATCATAATTAATGTATTTCAATAATTAAGTGGCTGTTAAAGTGCGTGTTAATATGTTCCAGCACCGTCCTCCTCTTTAACCCCGCACCTCAAGTTAAAGGTCGACACTGTCTTTCACCATTACCTATGCTGTCAATACGGTGTTCAAGGTTTTTTTTTTCCTCCCCTTTGTGTCCTCCCCTCTCCCACCCTTGCATTGGCTCTCCTCCCATTGTTGTCACTGATTATCGTCCAGGCTCTCACTCATCTCCTGCTAATCACAACGTTACACATTAGCAGCATGTTTACCTGGCGTTCAGTGCTTTGTGCCGTTTACACAGGTAACAAATGTATACACATCATTAGAGGCTGATGAAATTGTACAGGTGGTGTCACGACCATGTAGCTACACAGAGCCAGGATGTGAAAAAAAAAAAAAAACAAAACTCCGACACGTCCATTGTTACTCAGTTTCGGTTAAATTTGACATAAATTAGCTTGACATTTTACTTGTCTCCAACAATTATTTGTATGAAACAAACTGTCGAGGGCAGAGGTGAGCAGTACTCTCTACTAGTGGACCGTGATCTGCAAGTGGATCATGATCTGATGGTGCACAATGATCAACTAGTTTATTGATACATACTACTGGATATGATCTACTAGTAATCTTGATGTTAGCGATTTGCGATCTACTTGTGGGTTGCGATCTACAAACGCATCACAACTAGATTGTGATTTGGGGATCTATTTGTGAATCACAATCTGTTAGTGGATCACAATATACTAGTGGGTCGAGATCTACTGGTTGATCTTTACCAATTGGTAAACACAATCTGCAGTTGGATCGCAATCTTACAGTGACTCATGATCTGTCAGTGGATCATGTCTTGACGGTGGACCGTGATCAAAGAGTTTGACATAGTAGGGACCAATCATGGATTGTAATCTATACATTGATCATAATCTGCTGGTGGATCATAATCGGATGGTGAAATTTGATCTACTAGCAGATCCTGATCAACCAATGGTCACTAACTACACACAATTCAGATCTACTTGCATTGCATTGTAATCTACTGCTGAATTGCAATCTGGTGGTTGATTTCAATCTAATGGTGCATCATGATCTGCTAGTGGATCACAATCTAGTGCTGGGAAATGGTCTAGTTAACTGTTGACTAAGATCTACTAGAAATATGTGATCTGCAAGTAGATTGCGACCTATTGGTGGATCGTGATTTACTGTTTGGTTTTGACCAACTAGTGATCGTGATCCTTTAGTGGATTGTGATCTATTAGGTCGTCATGATCTGCTGGTGGATCATGACCTGATGTTGAATCAAGATTTGCTAGTTGATGGTGATTTGCTGGTGGACTGTGATCAGTTAGTGGGTCATGATCTACAGGTGGATCATGATTTACTGATGGTTCCTGATCTACGGGTGGATTGTCGGCTTTTTCCATGCACCCCTGAGATAGGAAAAATTAATGAGCATGTTCAGCATCAGACAGGCTTAACGTCATCCACCAGTAAAGTCCAAACAGCTCCTTCTACCTCGCGTCTTCTTCTGTCTACTCGTTGTCTCTGTTCTGCATCGTCTGTGTTTCTGCTCCCATAAAATGTATTAATCAAGCCTGTTCCTCACATTTTTACTCTTTTAACAATTCTGTCTGTCCATCCAAAATCCGTCCCATGTTTTAAGCTGTCACTCTGAATGAGTTTTCCCAGACCCCCCTCCCAGTGACTCAGGTATGAGAGAGAGAGAGAGAGAGCTCCTAAATGGAGTGTGAGTCAGTCCTGTACTATTTTCCTCCTCACGTCTCCTCCTACCTCCTGCCAGAGACGTCACCTCACAGTGGTACCTGTATTTTCTTTTGGTTTTTTCGGAGGAAAGACTTTAATGAATCACTGCGGGTAGGCAACACCGTCCTCTGCAGCTACAGGGATTTTCTGGTGGAAATCCTCGGGCAGACCTGTGGCATTGTGAAACCTTCAGCTTAGCTCATTTGTTTGCCTGACTTCGTGTCTTTTCCTGATCCATTTTGTTTGCTCGGAGCCGACCATTTCCAAAACATACTTGAGAGCTCCGGTCATCTGCCCCCAGCACACAAATTATTTTTAACCACCGCTGATTTCATCCCTGGAAAGCGAGACCAGTCCAGTCCCCTGTGTCCATGAAGACATCTGGTAGTACCGTATCAAACACCTCTGGGATCAGGCGAAGAGATCGTCCTCTCTGCTGGAGACATACCGAGACACACTAAGTCATGCTCATTAGAACAGGCTGCCTTCTGACATCACATGACTCAATTAAACTCTACGGTTCTCAGCAGGAAATTTCTAGAACAGGAGCAATTCACAGTCACAAAGGCTGTAATAATAAAATGCTTTATCCTTTTTCTACCCTTTATTGGAGAAATGCAGGCATTGCAAGGAAAGGGAGGAGTATATCAATAGTAGAAAGTAAGAACATAACATGAAAAAGTTTGGCGGGCCAGAATGAAAAAGCCAAACGTACGATTGCTGGCCCCCGGGCCCTAGATTTCCCATGCCTGCTCTAAAGCTTTTGTCCTGAAAATGCATTGCCAACTGTTGTGTAATGTTCTCCCTGTCAGAATATTTTTTTAAGCACCTACTAATTTACAAAACAACACCAGCAACATTCTAAACAAGGGGTTCCCAACCAACAGGGTGAGGACCAGCCAGTGACCATTGCTTCTTTAGTATTGGGCCACGCAAAAAAAAAAACAAAAAACATATATATAAATTGATTAACACATTTGCCATATTTATTATATTTTATAGATATTATATTTGTCTTACATGCAGATGTTTTAATTTAATTAATGGCGCCACCTGTGGCAGCCTGTGTGGATTGCACTCACTTACGTTGTGAATTTCCCCACTGAGATAATTAATGGACCTCAGTTTCAATTTCCTTTCGATGACTGTAATAAATGGTGAATATTGTACTTTTTAGGTGATCGATGGACTCAAACCTAGGGCTGGTGCAACGGAGAACGGCAAAACAATTGATCCCAAAGGGAATTTGTGAACATAATACGGGGTAATGGGATGTATACAGTAAAACGCTGCATTCTTACATCAACTTTGAGACAATTTAGAGACCTGACAAGGTAATTTGTCCTGACATTTTGTCGTTATCTTCACAGAGACGCCCCTCTGTGATCACTCTTTCGCTCGTCGTCTCCATTTTTTTTTTTCCCATAAGCACTCTGAATTACAAATCCAGAATCACATGATCATTGTTTTCAGTCATCCATAAATGTCCAACTGTCGGTTTGTTTGACCTACATCTTTAATCAACTGTCAGATGAGAAACTCTTTCACTGCTTTGCTGTGATTCCCCTACACGTGAGAAACACTGTGAACTCAGTCCAATTAAGTCAATGGATCTGAGCTGGTTTAGAGCCAGGTTAAAAATAACGCTGTTAAACGTATCAGGAATAATTAAATTAGGCTGTATTTAATGTATAGAAGACATTTATCATGTACTATAGATAGATAGATAGATAGATAGATAGATAGATAGATAGATAGATAGATAGATAGATAGACCTTTCTTAACTGTATTTTTTTTTTGTCCTGACTTGGACTTGGAGCCTAAAGCTCGTCTCCCTCTTTGTGTCCGTGTCCTCTGTCCTCTGCTATTCGACCGCACAGGAGGACAGCCACGGTCAAAGCACCGGCCTGCACGTATGTTGTGTCAACAAGAGCAAATTGTCATGTTTGATGATGAAATTGAGGCCAATGCACAAGGGAATGTGGAGACAATGAAGCCATTAAAAAGTTTTGTAAAAGATAAAAAAAAAAAAAAATAAAAAAAATCTGGAATGGAATGAGCATATGACACGATCAGGATGCACACAGGAACTGGTTTCCTGCCTGGACACGGTCGTGTTTTCGAGCTTGGAGAGTATAAGCCTCTGCATCAGCCTGCAGGCATCTGGTTGACATTACTAAAGATCTGAGCTGGTTTAGAGCCAGGTTAAAAATAACGCTGTTAAACGTATCAGGAATAATTAAATTAGGCTGTATTTAATGTATAGAAGACATTTATCATGTACTATTTTCTATATAACATGGATGGATAGATAGATAGATAGATAGATAGATAGATAGATAGCTAGATAGATAGATAGATAGATAGATAGATAGATAGATAGATAGATAGATAGATAGATAGATAGATAGATAGATAGACCTTTCTTAACTGTATTTTTTTTTTTGTCCTGACTTGGACTTGGAGCCTAAAGCTCGTCTCCCTCTTTGTGTCCGTGTCCTCTGTCCTCTGCTATTCGACCGCACAGGAGGACAGCCAAGGTCAAAGCACCAGCCTGCACGTATGTTGTGTCAACAAGAGCAAATTGTCATGTTTGATGATGAAATTGAGGCCAATGCACAAGGGAATGTGGAGACAATGAAGCCATTAAAAAGTTTGGTAAAAGATAAAAAAGTAAAAAAAAAAAAAAAATGGAATGAGCATATGACATGATCAGGATGCACACAGGAACTGGTTTCCTGCCTGGACACGGTCGTGTTTTCGAGCTTGGAGAGTATAAGCCTCTGCATCAGCCTGCAGGCATCTGGTTGACATTACTAAAAGCACCAAGTCCACTCGGGACCTTTCTTCAGAGCGCTGGCCTCATTTCATTGTTGTTTTCAATGATGGAACTGCGACTCTTGCATATTTTAAAAGGAAAAATCCTTTTTTAGGCAAGATTTTCCAACTCAAATTCACTTCATATCTGTCTTCAGATTGAAACCAGGTTATTAACCGGCAGAATTCACCTCATCATTGAGACTGATTTCCTTCATTAACTGCACTAACGTTATAAGTGAGTGACCAGATGGATGTGTGACTTAACCAGACGTAACACTCTCTCCTTTTCTCGCCTCTCCTTTTTTTTTTTCTGCCGGCCAGTTAAGGAGAGGAAAAAATGATGTTTGACAAGTTGATGGATGGTGATAGTTGGTTTGTATAGGGCACTGCGGCATTCAGGTGGTCTCTCCCCAGCCTACATACATGTACCGAGCCATATGAATATATCTCTCAGATTTGCTTTGTCTGCATAGATCCAGGGCTGTACATATATATATATATATATATATATATATATATATATATATAGCCTTGACTGTTTTAAGCTAAAAAAACATAATATAAATACATATTCTGTTCATATTTTTGGGTTAAACCAAAATGTTGAATAAAAGGTAGGCTCTTTCAGACTGTACAACCTTTTTTTAGACGGTGACCCCATTTTTGCTTCACATATTTCTGGCAACCCCTGAGAGATTTTTTTTTTTTTTTCCAGAATTAGTTTTTTTTTTTTTTTTTTAAATCTTTTTTTATACGTTGTCGTTATTATTGTGCAAGGTGACATTTTTTTTTGGCCACTGCCAGCTCATACTTTTATATGCAGCATTTTGTGAAGTCTAACCATATTTATGAAAGTAAAGAAGCAGTTTTTTTTTTATTTTATAGGGATTTAAATCCTATTTTTAAAATGAAAAAAGAACTGGTGATTATTTTTTAATCATTTAATTGACATTTCAGTGACCGTCCGTTGACCCCAACAGCGGTTTCTCCCCTGGTAACTTAACATTGACTCATTCAACTTCATCCTCTTATCCATTGTCAGATCTCACGGGCAGCAGTCTCCATGACTGCCACCCAAATCACACTGTATCTATATTGTCAGCCGTCCTCTGGGTTGTGACCCTACTGGAAGTTATGTGAGTCTGGAAAGTGCCATGCTCAAGGGAACACCAGTGGAAACCTGGCAGCTGGTGGATTAGAACCTGAAACCTTAGGAGCCATTTGCTACTTAGCATTCATATATTTTACTCCACAACTGCTTATATTGTCCGGATACTAAACATTACAGTCTTGAACTTCCTTCACTGCAATAACTGTCATAAACAGTAATCTATAGTGTGGAAGGCTACAGTCCGGGTCTTTCTTTAATCAGCTCTATTGCTTCATACAACAATGTCCCGTTTTACTTTATCTTATTGGCTGTTACTGGAAATTGGATTCCCTGACCCTGCCTTTTGTTCCTTGAAATATCCCTTATCTGATTGGTGTGATTTACATGTTTCCTTCTCAAAGGAGCGGTCGCTCAGCGAGGCCACGAAGTCCGGAAGAAGAAAATCCGGGGCCGTCGTTGTCCTTTTCACGCGTAATGTGTTTCTTTTCAACATCTTGGCCGTGCAAGTCGAGGAATCTGCGCGTGCAATGAAGTGCTGGCGATGAAGGCCATTGGATAAGGGATAAGTGATTCAGCAGGCGGATCAATAGGGAAAGATCCATGCCTCCCAGCCGGCTCAATCAGACCCCCTGGGGGGGGTGAGAGAAACATTAGGAGACGGAAAGATGGACAGCGAGAGAGTGAGGGAGAGTATGCTTCCATTTAAGACTTGATTAGGCCATCAGTGGAAACAGAAAGAAGGAGAATGTAGATCTTTTGTCTCGGTGCCTTGGCATTTCGCTCTCAACAGCCCTGCCGGGAAAGCACGTTCTGCAGAAATGAATCATAAGCCGAACTGGGCAGGAAAAAAATATTAAATAAAGAAAAAAAACCCAACTGGATGAACAAATATTCTAACATTGACATATTATTCTAAAGAAAAATGCATCTTAAACAATCGGTTTTAATCCCATTAAGATCCCAATAGTCCTCCATGGGTTGAATCACTCTCCATATGAGTCCACGCTCCAACCATTTGATATGTGATTGATTTAAATAGAAGCTGACGCACGGCTGCCTTTGACGCTTCATCATGCCGCCGCGCTGACATTAACATCTTGGGCCCCTTGTCAAGTGTGAATTTCACCGTTGACCTCTGCCGAGACATGTAAGTCAACCCCCGTGTCCTTGCATGACCGTCACACCAACGCCCCGAACGCGGCTCAGCCCAACACCGACGCGCAAGCCCACCCCTCGCAACCGGCACACACTCCAAGATGTTTTCCTTGCTTAAATAATGTATCAGTTTCTCCAGAAATGGCAATGTTTGCATTTCTCTCTTCCTCGCTCCCTTCCTCACTTTCCCTTTCAGTCTGAAAATAGAGTGCAGAAAAAGGCTGTTGCTATGGTGATACATCCACCGGCGTTGCCCGGGACATTTTTAGCCACACGATGCACAAGGGGATTTAGCTCGCCTGTAACTTTCTGTAATTTCCATTCTAATTATATCACTCCTGCCAGCACTATGTGTCACCACATGGGGTAAAACAGCAGAGCACGACAGGGTGACGATCCCGGTGGCTGCTCTCTCCGCGGCCCTCACGCCACATTATACCCATCTACTGTGTGATATCACCTTTCAAAGACACAGGGAAATCAGGAGCAGGGGGCGCCGAGAGTGAATGGGTGCCTGCACGGTCAATGTACTGTACTGGAGCATGAATGGAACGCCAGGAAGGAGAGGGAACCGCCGGAGCATAAACACCAACGCTGGTGATTTGCAGTACATGGCGTTCATGCTGGTTTTACAACGTGATAGGAGATGTGGTTATCACATGGTGCGCAAATCAAATAAGAGAAAAGCGGAGATTAGTGGATGCTCGCCGGACTTAACAGCAGGGGAGGGGGGTGATCTGCTATAACTGATCATCAGGCCTCTCAACTCACTACACTGCATGTGATTTACAAACTGGCAGGACGGTCATGTTATTTGTATCGCACTTGTCATCGTATAATGTTGTGCGTTGTGATCACAGATTATTTATCAGTACATTTATATGGAGAAAAAATGATGCTAAGTGAATGGAACACTTGTCAAACCCAAAGCCTGTGGGCCAAGTGCAGCCAAACACTTAGATGTTGTGGCCCACAGGGCCAGAACATACCAATTTGTATATACACACACACACACACACACACATATATATATATATATATATATATAGACTTATTATTCCTTTATAATTTATTTAGATGTTATATCTAGTCATTTTCTATGGTTTCCTTGGTAGTAACAAAAGTCACTTTTGTATTCAACTATATTTATATTGAGAAAGAATAATGATTTGTTACTTGAGCAATCAAACCCAAGGCTCATGTACCACATGTGGTCCATCAAGTCATTTTATGTGGCCCACGGAAGTTTCAAAAGCTTTTGTTTAAAATACAGACCTGGTATATATACAGTATATACGTAGTCATAAAAAAAATCAGACAAACCTGCTGTTTTCTTATATTTCTTGTTCTTGTTACTGAAGGTGCATTTGTTTGGACAAATATAATGAGACCATCAAATATATCTCATCAGAGGTTTCAGAGCTGATTTGTAACAATTTCATGGTTTTCTTGACACTGATGCCATAATTAAAATATATTTAATGTGAAAATGGCAAGAACACTTGTCAAACACAAGGCCTATGGGCCAAATGTGGCCCAACAAGTCAGATTTTGTGGCCTACAGGAGCTTAAAAGGAGCTTTTGCCTTATAATGCAGACCTGATATACCGGATAAATGGAAAATAAAATCAGGCCATCCTGCAAATTTCTTCAAATTTTATTTCTTGTTACTCTACTGCCTTACTGCCTTGGTTCCAAAAAAGGAGCAGTTGTTTGAACAAATACAATGATATCATCCAAATATCTCATCATAGCTTCATTTCAGAGATGATATCTAAACATTTTCCATGGGTTTCTTGACAGTAAATCTTCTCAGTTTTCCCATCAATAGTGATGGCATCATTCCATCATTGTGATGTCACTGGCCAATTGTCAGTGACAGTGCTTTTAGTCATTCCATGTTTTCCTTGTCATTGAATTCTTCTGGTATTGTGTATATATATATATATGAGTGAGGAGTCTCACTCATTGTTTCTCAGAACGCACCAACACTATGAAGCAAAATTTTGACTTACAGCTTTGTATTATTCTCCTGACACATAATTAATCATCATTAATGCACAGCTGCCCTGTGATTAATCTCTCCGGTTCCTCTCAGTTGCGTGAGTACACTCAGAGGTTGAAGAGACAGAAGACTTTTGTAACATTAACTCCAGACCATAAAGTCATCAACCCACCCAACAACATAATAATCAGAATAATGAAATCCATAATAATAACAATAATGATAACAACAAATTCAAAAAGTATATCAGTTGGTGCTGATTTGCTTTTGAATCACTTTTAAAAATAAGGGGGTATTTAGATTGTAACCTCCATAAGTGCTGACACTAAGATGGCATCAAACCCCCTCATGAGAACTCTTTGTTAGATCCCTGTTTTGCAGTGGGCTGTGTTCCACAGAACCATAATGAGCTTTGTTCCTTTTCCAGTCATTGGTAATTTAAACTACATTTTGGTCAAGTCCTCTGAGGGCCCTGATTTTTTGGCAAATGGATTATGAAATAAATGTCGTGTTTCCTCTGTGACTGTGTCAGCAACGCAAAGAATGAAAGGACATTTTTGTCTGTGGTTGTAGCTCAATCTATCTATCTATCTATCTATCTATCTGTCTGTCTGTCTGTCTGTCTGTCTGTCTGTCTGTCTGTCTGTCTGTCTACCTACTTACCTACTTACCTACCTACCTACCAACCACCTACCAACCTGTCTGTCTGTCTGTCTGTCTGTCTTTCTACCTACCTACCTACCTACCAACCACCTACCAACCTGTCTATCTGTGTCAGTTGGTAGGTAAATCCACCTATCTATCTATCTATCTATCTATCTATCTATCTATCTATCTATCTGTCTGTCTGTCTGTCTGTCTGTCTGTCTGTCTGTCTGTCTGTCTGTCTGTCTGTCTGTCTGTCTGTCTGTCTGTCTCTCTGTCTTTCTACCTACCTACCTACC
Source organism: Paraplagusia blochii (assembly GCA_016785265.1). Taxonomy (NCBI): domain Eukaryota; kingdom Metazoa; phylum Chordata; class Actinopteri; order Pleuronectiformes; family Cynoglossidae; genus Paraplagusia; species Paraplagusia blochii. The sequence goes on from JAFBJS010004380.1 coordinate 48,445, forward strand.
AACCACCTACCAACCTGTCTATCTGTGTCAGTTGGTAGGCAAATCTATCTATCTATCTATCTATCTACCAACCACCTACCAACCTGTCTATCTAGTATATATATATATATATATATATATATATATATATATTCAGTATATATTGTTCTTGACTCAAAACAACCTATATCCACTTTCTACATTTCGCCGTATTGCCCAGAAAGCTTTGCCAAAAAACTCTTTACTCTGCATTAAAGCCTTCGGAATTAAAATTTCCAGAGTAGCTGAAAATGTTGTACCCAACTGTGCAGTGAAATTGCAGATAAAGTCGGGCTGACCTGTTCTTCAATCACAGTTTCCATAGCAACAGAGGTCACCTGTCTCTTATACACATCTAGATGTGTATAAGAGACAGCAGCTGTATGGTTGGAATGTTGTCATTTTCATCATCGCCGTATTGCCCAGAAAGCATTGCCAAAAAACTCTTTGCTCTGCATTAAAGCGTTCGGAATTAAAATTTCCAGAGTAGCTGAAAATGTTGTACCCAACTGTGCAGTGAAATTGCAGATAAAGTCGGGCTGACCTGTTCTTCAATCACAGTTTCCATAGCAACAGAGGTCACTGTAGAGCCTCGACTTGTAAGAGATATGATAAACTGAGCTTCCGATGAAGGCAGAGCCAGGAAACAATAGTTGCACAGGTGCCGCTCCGACGCCTGGAGGTATGTAATTAGGGAACGGCGTTTAGGGTTTTTGGGCATTGAAATAAGATAAAAAGGGCAGTTTATTTTAATACATCTGTTGTTTATAAAATATAGATTTTTCTTTGAATAAATATCAGGGGTGCTTGGAAGTGTAGTACGTGTTTGGCAGGAATAATGACCATCTTCACATTGTTCCCTTTTGACTACACCCTTGTAGGGTCATTATAGGGTTTAGGTCAAAGCTTGAAATTACCTGTGTCCTGGTTGGTCCTGGTTGATCAGTCTCACTTTTGTCCTGGTATAAACACCTTCCCAGTGCAGAATCCTTGTCGTTTCCTTGTCCAGTGTGGTGATGTATTTTTGCATTTTTACTTTTTTTTCTGTTTTTCCCTTTGAGGTTTTTCTTTACTTATTTTTAATTTAAGAAAGTCTAAGTTTGGACTTTTGTTAATTAATTTTTTGCATTGCTATCACTTGAGTGCTGCGCTTTAGGGTTCTGCCTCTGGCTGGTTTTATAAATATGGTGGAGTTAAAGATGCTGAGATTCTCTCTAGGAGAGACAAAGATGGACAGGATCAGGGATGAGGTCATTAGAGGGACAACAGAGACACGAAGGATTGGAAAAAAAGCTAGAGAAGACAGATTGAGATGGTTTGGACATGTTCAGGGGAGGGACAGTGGACGGAGATACCACTATGGAATGTTGGGTCTAGGGATGAAACTCAAGCAATTCTGTATTATTAAAATTTAAATGACAGTATGGTGCAGTGTGATTTGGGTGGCAGTCGTGGAGATTTCCGTCCTTACCTTACCTTTTGGGTTATGGTTACCAGACTGAAAAATTAGTTTTTTGTCTTCTGGGGTAAAAAGAATAATTAGAGTTTTTATTTTACATGGTTTCATGTAACACTCCCAAGTTAAGAACTGTGCAGAGTTGTAGAGTATGAAGCACAGAGAGAGATTGAAGGCGTTTCTTGCGGATGTCACCTCAGGCTTTATTGATTTGTCTTTCATCTGTCCACGTGTCAGCATCTTCACCATTACAATGAGTGAAACAGCGAGCGGGGTCGGAGCAGGGAGGTATTTACGAAAAGTCACAGATAAATTGGAGAAATGTTTCCGGTAAATTATTCATGGACATCAAAGGATTTCCTCGTTGTAATTCATGAATAAACCAAAGCTTCTGTCAAAGTCAGTGTTCCACAAGTTCATAAACAGAGAAACACAGGGAAAATAGTCAGAAATGTTGAAATTAAAGAAAGATGTACAGAAGCGGGGGTTGAAGTTTGATAGGAAATAAAAAGAGTCAACTTGACAGAACGTCAGAAGGTCCAATCAAAACAGTTTATTTCAGAAGTTTTCACGATACAAAACATAGATTTTATTAATTGTAAATGCAACTTACAATAATACAAACTTACAACATCCAAAGATACACTGAATAGTTATTTTTAGTGGAATTTTATTTTCATATATCTTAAATTACATATAAAAATAGACTAAATTAAAATTTTTGTTTTTTAATGGTGTATTTTTACATTTTATAATGCTTAAAGTCAAATACACTCAGCAGCCACTTCTAAAAAATATCTTAGATTTCATATATTTTTGATTTTACCAAAAAAGTTTAAAATACTTTTAATGCAACTCTTAAAGAATAATAAAATAACAAAAATCAACGGTGTCGAAATGATCACTTATTTTAGACCTATTTATTTAGTTTTTCAGATTATTATTTTAACCATTGCATTTAGTAAACAAATGTTACATAAATCACACAAATCTAATGGTTATTGTGTGCATTCGTATTACAAGAAAAAAATTAAGAAAATTTAAAAAATTAAAAATTAAGAAAAAAAGATTTTCGCTGTGAGGAAACACAGGATATACATAATAATAAAGTTGAATTCTATTCTATTCTATTTTAAATATATATATATATATAAAATTGGGATAAGCTGAAAGGAAAATAAGTTGCTGTGGAGTATAAGTTGCTTGAGCCGGCTCTAGCGCCCTCTAGTATTCAAACAAGCAGAAGCAGACAGGAAAGGGTAGACAAAGTTTACACAAGGTAACAAAGGGCTAAGGTGAGAAATAGAGCCAACATATGATATGGTGTGTGTATACACGACATTATGCCCTTTAAATATTACCATACACAGTGTTTTCACATAATTGTAGCCTAGAAGAAGGTGTTCCCTTCACCATCTCAGATCTTCAGTCTGAGGGTCCTTGGCCTTCAGGTTCAAGAACCCTCACGTAAAGCGATCCTTTTCCGCATGTGACGTATCCTCCCTAACCGGAGCATATGTAAAGAAATGAAGGGTCTAACTGATGGAGCTGTTCCCCTGTTGACCATGACATCTTGTTTCCTGGTGTCATTTTATGCTCCATTAGTGTTGCTGATGCTCATTAAAAATGACTGTGTTCCAGCAGATGTGGCAGAGCAAACTAATTACAACTTTTTTTTTTTTTGCAAACGGCACTCCGGCACTCAGTCTCTGTCACTGTTTTTCGCTGTTAGAAAAGAACAAAAAAAAAAAAGTGGCTTCAGACGGCTCTTAAGATTCTATCTGACGTGCCCTGGTAGAGACGGAGCGCGGCGGCGCTCTAGTTAGAAGTGCGTTCAACAAGTATCAAGGTCACGAAGCACTTCACTCCGGCAACATCCTTTGTCCTAATGCATCTTTTATTCCTGCTTATTAAGCACTGGGCGCTTGTCCTTTTAATTATTCATTATTGAAAGCATCAAGGTTGTGGCTTTGCGGAGAATTTTACAGTCCATTGTCTGATTTACCAACCGTCCTTGTGAGGTCCAATACATTTACCATTCAAATGGCCAGCGTAACATCATATTAATACAGCGATTGAACTTTGAATGTTATATTTCACAATGGCGACGGGTGAAGATTAAATGGTCTGCTCCCAAAGCTCTGTGATTGATGACAAGGAGATCAATTTGATTGACAAAGATTTCTGAAGAAACCTCTAGGATGAGAGGAGAAACATCTTCAAGAACAAGAACGCACTTTAATCCATTCATTCATCCTTATTCGCCTATTTGTTGCCACGTTGCAGGTACAGCAGTTTCCATGACTGCCACAAAAATTCTTAGTTTCTTTGCAATTCTTAATAGGAGGGGCAGGACGCAAATGCGAGACATTTTCACTTCATACCTATGGACACAGTTATGGACAGTCATACTCTGCCAGGAGGGATGAAAATTATGGCAACTTAAGGCCTTAGCAACCCAAGACATTGTTCGTAAAACTTATTGCCCATTATTGAGTTTTACACAACAATAATTTGTGTTAATTGGACCTCTAAACACAGTCTAACACAGTTTCCCTAACTTCTTTTCTGGGGACCCGTAAGTCACAAAAGTTCGTGAACCAAGTCAATAAATATTGTTTGCGAAAATCATTGTCCATTACTCAACATTATTAAAGATATTCTATTCTTGACCGAGTTATATCTGAACAGCATTACTCAACGAAAAAAAGCAGAAAACCAGAAAAAATTACTGCGAACTCATCGGAAATTTGATACGAGATGACCCCCCAAAAAATCTCTTGATACCCATCTGAGGGTTGTGACCCAGCCTTTGAGAAACACTGGCGTGACACACAGTATATATAGCAATCGATCAAGAAAGCATTTACATTTACATCAAAAAAACAATGTTTACTCTCATAAATATGTATAGATATCTACTTCCATACTGAAAACACATTCCTCATTCTATTTTTTTACCAACCCTGGGACAACTCTTCCCTCTCAGGGTCAACGTTGCTTGATTCCCCTCCACCCTCTGTGTACTGTATGTCTGGCTGTCTGCTGTTAGCCTTGTACATATTTACCGTCCCGCGTCTGACCCACTTTTTCCAGCCAGTACAAAAGATGGCGAACATGTGTCAGCCTGTGCAAACACATTCCCGGTTATCTGTACTCCGCAAACACTGCACTGTCGAGTCAACGACTTTTCCGCACTTGGTAATATTCTGTTTGTGGAATGAGGGGAAAATACACAATCAAGATTACATTCCGGGCTTTTTTTCCTTCTGCTTTTGTAACAACATAATTTTGAGATGTGTTTTTTTTCCCTCTTGACATAATGAGTGCTGAGAAACTTTCCTGTCACCAGACCATTAATCTTTCATTGCAGCGTCTAATGCTGGCGTGGATTATTATTTTTTTTTTATTCCTATCTTTTCCCTCTCTATGCAGGTTTGGCAAAGTGCCTTGAATATTCTGCGCGTTACCATCAGCGGCGCTCAGTCGGACGAGCCAGGTTTTATTATTAGCCTCGCTAAAATTAGTCTTAACACTGCGTTTTCACAGCAGAGAAAATATTTTGTTGTTTGGACATTTGATGTGAGTAAACTCTCAACTGACACTATCTAGCGCAGACGTTGGCAAACGTTCCCAAACACGGGCCATAATTAGTCCCAGAATCGGGCAAAGTGTCCAGGCTAGGAGCAGATAGATGGAAAATTTGTGTAAACTGGGATTAATGACATTGACACTAGCATATTTAGCAGATGCTATCATCGAAAGTAACATTACCATGCCTGTGGTTCCTGTGGCAGGACGTTGATTATGCATTTCTACCCATTTACAATATTCAATCCTGACTAGCCTATTAGCCTAGCTACCAGCCTATTGTAATGTTATTAATGATTTGATGTAAAAAATAAGAAAGTTATACATCAATAATCCAAATTTGAGAATGATTGTGTTAAAAGCAACATTTGTTTTAACCTCTACCTCTAACAAGCAACAAGCCTGCAGTTCCCAGAACTCTCTGCTCTCCTTTTTTGGAGACAGGCATGCTAACCACTAGGCTATGGAACTAGCAACAAAGTGCCAAAAGTTTCTGATTCTCTTTTCCATTCCTTGAACCCTTTAAAAGCAGTGGTGGCCTAGTTGTTAAGCAACCGGACCTTGGTCCCTTCAGTTTCTGGTGTCAATCTCCCAGCTGCTAAGTGACCACTGAGGTCCAAACTGCCCTCAAGGCTGCCCACTGGTCGCTTTGGTGATGGGTTAAATGCAGAAGTTACATATTATTGTGTACAGTGGTGTGAATCAGAATGACAAAGAGTTTGTTATTATTATATAATTTGGAAATGTTTTGTGGGCCAGATTACAATGCTGAACGGGCCACAATTGGTCCCCGGGCCTTAGTTTACTTATGCCCGATCTAGCAATTTCCATCATTATTTCTAGTCTGGTTTCTGATAGTGTTCCTTGTGCAAATACAATCCAGCAGTTTTTGGAGTCAGTAAAGGAGTTAAATCAATAGGACTGAACATCCCTTCCCCACTGTTCCCCCGGCTTTTTTTTCCCCGTGTCTCTTTCTCTCTTCGTCTTCCTCAGTGCCCCCCCCTTCGCACCCTCCTGATTGGAAGCGGAGCAGGCAGTCTCAGTTCCATGGGAGGCCCTCTCCACAGCAGATAATGGTCCAATCCACTCTTTTGGCTTCCTTTTATTTGTTCACATCAACATCAAAGCCTGTCCGTTTTCTCTCCTTTGGGGAGCAGAGCTTTAAGTCTTTGACTGATCTGCCTCGCTTATTTGTACTGCTGCCCTGGTGATGTCCATCCCTCATCGCATGAGCAGGAAGCACATACAAAGACATCAGAGACACATTCTTATATGCACTCAAACATGGGCTTCGCGGAGCTGCTGGTTTCTCTACTGAAGTGTAACGAGGAGGTTAATGCATCTTATCTTCTGCCCCTGCCCCCAAAGTGGGTCGAAAATGTGACACTTTCTGTCACTCGCCATCCAACGTCAGTCCTTCAAGGATTCTGTGAGACTTTTTGTGGTGCCAACTACCCCTGCGACCCAGAGACGGACAAGCACATGAAGATGAATGAGTTAAAAAAGAGTCGCAAGTTTTTCTAAATACAAAGGTTTTCGGGCCTTTTTTAAAAGTCTATCTTGGACATGGGAAAACTAAGGCACGGGGGCCAAATGTGGCCCGTTCAGCATTGTAATACGGCCTGCTAAACACCTACAAATTTTATAATTGGTTTGTAATGTACATGTCATTTACCAAAGTTCCTCAACCTGCTCCAGACCCACATCTGATTTTAGGCCCAATTGTGGTGCACGAGTTGAAAAGTAGCTCTTCAGTGAGGTGTAAGGCTGTTCCACAGGCGTAGAGCAGCAGCACAAAAGACCCAGGTTCCCATCATGGAGGGTCTGGTCCAGGAAACTTGAAGGAGATGTATGTTTGTGGAACTGATGGTACCATGGTGGATTGTAGGGTGATTAGTTCTTGCTGGTAGGTTAGAAGAACTTTGTTTGTGAATCAGGACGTAATAGGAAGCCAGTGTAGCAATCACAGGACGTGGGGTGATATGTTGGTATTCCTGATGTTATATTTAGTTTTGTGTTCCATTAGGCAACATTGCTCTTAGTAGATTTAATTAATCTTTTAAGTGCACTTAATCTCTAAAAAAAAATTGAATTAACCACAAATGAGGTCTAACATAGTTTGGGCAAAAATGTTGTGACCACAACTGCCGTCTGACCTACTAACTGTAATCCCTGCTGTACTAGAAACTGGAAATATAAAATATTTTCTTCTACAATTACCTAATGTCATGTGAGATGACACCCCACCACAGGGCCGTGACCCAGTCTTTGAGAAACAGTGCTTTTGAGAAATCTACATGTTGGAATTCATTTGGTTTCTGGTTGAGTTTCTTAAATATTTAATGTATGACAGTGCCTTACAAGTGGTTTTAATCGAACTCTATCACTTTCCGTGTCCAGACAGTGTTGTCTTACTAGTATAATGAGAGAGACAAACTGAGATCTTTCCAAGAAAACCAGCCTACGATTTGTCTTTCTTAAATAAAACCTCGCCATATCTTTCCTAAGTTCTTCTTTTTGTCCTTTTCTCTCCGTTCTCTCCTCTGACCTGATTCCTTTCTCCTCGCCTCTGCATCCACCCCCCTCCTCCACTCCTTGACTCGGCTCCTAATTACGAAACACAGAGTCCATTAGCGCCGACCTCCATCCGACGCTCGTCCCTTTATCCACTCACCCTTGCCACTCTGTCTCTATCTCTCCATCTCTGCCCTCCTGCTCTCTGTGTTTTTTGGTCAAAAGTGTCTTTGTGTTGGAGACCGTTAGGGGAACAATGGTGGTGGGTTGCAGCGGTGCTCAGAAAGGTCAGGTTGATGTACAGCCCCGGGCGCTGCCACAGGGTTCAACTCCAGTCCTAATAAGAGACACACTTAACACTGAGGAGGCTTAAATTGCTGTGTTGCAAAAAATGCATTTTTGCATGGCTGTTTTTTAGGATTTATAAAATAATTTTGAGCTTTTAGCCCAGAGATGATCGATATCTTTTGGGCAAATGCTGGCATTGCAGGATAGAATATTTTTGACAAGTTTGGTGGACCGTTTTAATATGCCAAATGGGCTGCATGTGGCCCACGGGCCTTAGTTTGCCCAGGTATATGTTAGGACATGAGCAAGTCAAAAATATAATTAGAAAAATATAATTCTGCAGTGTACTAACCATATAAGTACTAACCATATAATGTGGAAAAGAAAATCATATTGTGAGTGTGATTTAATCCAGGCATGGGCAATCTAAGGGCCGGGGGCCAGATGCGGCCCACTCAGCTTTAGAAGTCGACAAGTTCCATCTCACCCTGTCCTCTGTACCCTCAACTCTAACTCCAACTACCTCCATGTCCTCCCTCACTGCATCCATCAATCTCATCTTTGACTCCTACCTGGTAGCTCCATCTCCATCATCTAGGATCATTCTTCTGTCCCTCCTATGAACATGTCCAAACCATCTCAATCTGTCTTCTCTAGCTTTTTCTCCAAACCTGTCTGTGTTGTCCCTCTAATCACCTCATTCCTGATCCTGTCCATCCTTGTCTCTCCTAAAGAGAATCTCAGCATCTTTAACTCCTCCACCTCCAGCTCTGTCTCCTGTCTTCTACCTATCTGGTCTCATGACTGGTCTCACATCTGTCCTGTAAACCTTTTGCTTCACCTTAGCTGACTCTCTCCTCTCGTTTAAGTTTTTTTTTACCATCTTAATTTAATCAGTTACTCAAATATTCAATATACGTATAATGTCGCATGTCCAATATATCTTAATCAATTTGGCCTGGTCAGTTAAACAGTAGTTATGGACAACCCCTGGGCTCTGTTTTGTTATTTTGTTAAACTTTAATTGTATTCTGCCAACGTGTCGGGACTAAGTGCAGTTCACATGCCTGAATTCATTGTCCTTTTTCTTTTGTGAACGACTCACCGCCGCGCGCTCTCTCTGAGCGACACTTAACGTTAGTCTGCGCTTCATGCATAAGGGCTCCCAAGGACCAGGAAGATGGAATCCAATTAGTCTTCCATTCATCCGCCGCGTCGAGATGAGTGTCTGAGCTACAGAATGCATGACGGCTTGTCGAGCCCATGCACGAGTAGCATGTCGAACCAGCCATGTGTGTTGAAGACAAGCGGGGGCTCGTGTTGCACCGACGACGCAGCCTTGACCCCCCGGTGCGCGGCGGATGAGCGGTACATCCGGCTGGCTCCTGTTGCCGATCATTTGTCAGTCAGGACTCTCCGGCTTCTTGGTCATTACGCCGATCACTTCTGAGATTTATGCGTCGGCCTGATGTTTCATGGCTTTATAAAACGGGAAGAAAGTAAATCTCTGTGCCTGGGGAAGAGGGAAGAGAAGAGGAAGAGAGGAACAACGGTTGGTGGGGAGATGCCGTGCATTTCCGTCATTAAAGCAATGTTTTTCGTTGACCTCATTGGTAATCAAAGTGAATACATGTCTTAATTGACATTGATAACATTCAGGGACTTGTCACCTCAGTCCCCAACACTAACATGGGTGCTTCAAGTTGCTAGATTAAGTGGGTCATTCTCTCCTGCAGTCTCTTGCAAGAGTAAAGAGAGTTTTTTGTGTTGTTTTATTGCTGAGAGGCAACCACAACCTTCCCCGGTTCTGACTGCAGAAAGAGTATTTATAGAGTATTTATAGAAATGACAGTAGAGTTTTCTGCTGGTTGATTCTTTAATGTGTTTCCGTCTGAAGGGAAGAGAGGGGGGGTTTGTAGGGATTGTACAGTAGGAGTGACAGGTGTTTAGTTGGTCAAAATGTGTTTTTTCCTGCACTTATTCACTGCTTATCTGGAGTTTGTATATTAGATTGAGCTCTGACTCTGTCGTACATTTGGTGGGACTTGTCAGGGACTGACCTTTCCCTGCAAATGAAAGCCAAATATCCACTTTGGCTGTCAGGAGGAGAGACACAGTAAGAACGAATGGGAGAATGAGAAATTGAGCTTAAGTGTCCACGTATTTCTCTGAGCCCGTCTGCGTGCGACCGTCTCTGCAGACAGCTCTGTCTGACACCCTATCATTGAGTATTTGGACTGATTTTCTGCCAAAAGCCACGGCTTCGCGGGATTCATTGACGTTGGGTGAAATAAACAGGTTTTAGAACCAAGTCATCAGACAGCTTTCAAGGCTCTTAGTGGATGATACATTTTATCTTTCTCTTGTCAGAGGAGTAACTCAGGTATCTGAGATGGCTTTGGGTCGTCTCATTTTTTTTTTCAAGTTTACATCACGGCCAACACAGGAGAAAATTCTTAATTTCAAGAATGAAATCACATTTCACTCTACAATCCCTCGCGTACTCGCCGCAGGTGGTCAGTCAATTGAAGGAGCGGAATTAGCCAAAGACCTCTGTAAATTCACAGCCAAACCAGAAAAAAAAATTCTGATATTGCCAGGTTCCCTCGTGCTGTCAAAAGTTTTTCCCTCAGTATCACGTCTTTCATTTGGGGTCTTGTACTTTTGTGTTTTCTTCCATCCGGTACTTCTCAACCTTTACCTGGCCTTCCCGTGTTCCCGATCTTACTCGTCTTAGAGTACCTGCCCTGTCCGGGTATAAATACCTTTGTTCCCCTTTTCTCTTCTGTGCCATTTGTCTCTTATCTTTGTGATTACAAGGCCAGCGCTGCTTGAGAGTTTGACCCAGTTTTCCCTGGTGTACAACTTCTACCTTGTTCTAGTCCAGACCTAGTTTTATCCTTGGCCTTTTCCACTTCCTGCCTTTTCAGGAATGACCCAGGTCTGTTATTTCCCATCATTTCTGCGATTAGTACTTTTCTGAAACAATTATTCCGGATTTCAGGTATTTCTGAATTTTTATGATCAGATGATACCATACTATACAAAGGTAATATACAAAGGTATCACCTATAGCAAGATACAGTGCAGTGCAATGTGTTTTGGGTGACAGTTGTGGAGACTGCCATGCCGTGACGAATGAAAATGGATGGATGGATGTGTTGAAATAAAACTCGATATTATCAGTCAACCAATATTGTTGTAATCAGCCTCATATTAACAGAATTATGTAATATCCGTAAGATCGTTAATGATTTTTGCATCCGATAATGAAAAAACCCTAGCATATTGCCTGGGGTTGCCAGATTTGGAATCACACATAGGTCATTTTTGGGGTAAATTACTGCAAATGTAATGTAATGGCTAACATTGAAATTAGAAATTAAATGTTTTGGATGATATTAACAAAATCAGATATGGGCAAAAGGTAATATCTGACGTGTTGTAAATTATCATCCAGATCATTTTTATCCCTAAATATTATCTTTGAGGGCAACTAGATCTTGCAGATTGTACTCTATTGATCCCAATTTTGGGTAATTATTGAAGACATTTCACCCCTTATTCAAGAGTCTTCATCTTCAGAACTGAGGAAGTCTCGTCCAGTTGCCCTCGAAGTAACTTTCTTTGGGTTTAATATCTAATATCCCTACAACTAACAAAGGATAATAGTTTTTTTTTTTTTTTTTCTCATTGAAATAATATCTTTTACATCCTGTCTGGTCTCTGTTTCTGTTGCTTCATATTTTTTCTCAACACTTTGCTCCAAACCTCTGTGGTCTTTTTTTTTTTTTTTCAAATAAAAACACTGATCCATCACTTGCTCACTGACAAGCGGATAAATCCCATGTTGTCTAGTTTGTCAGTATTGGACACAAATACAGCTGGCAAAGTGACAGAGATGTATTGTCCGTCCCCGCGAAGACTAATGCATATTTTTTTGGTGTTTATTCCAGCGTATTTCAATGCAAACAAGTGTGAAATAAATTTCCATTTACGTCTCTCTGTGTTTTACTCCTTAATATAACGAGAGCGTTAGCCCTAACGGTTTCTTTTGGGGATTAAATTCAGATTTTTGCTACATCATTAAAAAAAAAAAAAAAAGCGAGTATCATTGCCTCTTAATTAAACCTCTTTTTGTGGAATAAAACAAATTCACTGTCCCTCAGTGGCTGTTAGAATAAAAACACTACAGCTTTTAGTTACGTGCACTTCTTTTAAAGGTAACCTGTGGAGAATACAAATAACCATAAAGGGTGGAGGAGCAGAGGTTTGTTTGTAAGCCGTGCCTTGTGCTCCGGTACTTGTTGACGGCAAGGGACCTGGAAGCCAAAATCTTTACGGCGTTCAATTATTTGACAGCTGGCAGTTGGAGTTTAACAAAGTAGAGGCTCCAGGAAAACTGCCAGGCTACAAATGTAGACGTAAACTCCTGAGGACAACTTACAGTTTGGCCTCTGTAAAAACCTTTTAAGTTTACTCTACTCTGTGTGCGGGACAATAGGACATTAGGACATCGTCTCACTGCAAAGCGAAATGATGTACGCAGACAGTCTGTGGAAACTGTTCCTTTTCTCCAAAGGAACTTTTGTAAAAAATGAATTAATCCTGTTGGCAGTGTTGGCAACTTTGGTTTGCTTCACGTTCAAATCCATCAACTGCCAGGTTGCCACTCATTTGGCAACCTTTACTTTTAATTCAAGGTTTCTTAGTCGTGGCCTAGTGGTGAGGTTCCAGTCAACCACCTGCCAGGTTGCACCATCCTGACCGCCATAACGTCCTGTGGGAAGGCTAACAGTGTGGTGCAGTGTGATTTGTGTGGCATTCATGGAGACTGTTGCCCCTTAGACCAGTATAACATTTCTCTCAGTACCTTAGCTATCACTCCATGTCTGTTGATATTATTTATGGTTTGGCAACCAAGGGGATTTCTGGTAAAAGTATCTACCTTTTATAATTTTCATGATATTTACTAAACAAAAGTAATTTGACACAGTAGTTTCTGAAAACTAAACCCAAATATCAGACTACAAATTACAAATCCTGGTGGGGGAGTCTTTAGCTAACATATCATCACAACTCAAAATAAATTTTGATGGTCCATCTTCTATCAAACGTTAGTGAAACGTTGGTAAACGCAGGTGAACCCTTTCTTGAGATTTTGGCATAACACGTTTTGCCCTTCTGGGTTTTTTTTTAGGATTTATTCAAGAATGGCAAATGAGGACAGGCAAGCCAGCCAGTTGGTTAGTGCCCTGGCCACTAGGGGTCCCCGGCCCTTAAACAGTTTCTTTTTTTGCTGCTTGCTCTGATAGGGTTAGAGCCTCAGTCGTATGTCCCAAGACCCTAGCACTGCCACTGGATACATTTGTTTTTATGGACAGACCTTTTGGTCCAAACCTGATAATGAACTTCTGAGACGAAAACTTTTAGTGGCCCAATACCTGGTGCATCTCTAGATTTTAGAGTTGACCTAGTTAATGCGGAAATATATGTGCCAAGTATATATTTATTTATATATAATATTTACTCTGCAATATATAATGACTGAATGCGTGTGTGCATTTGTGCGTGTGTTTCTTTGTACTTTTGGTGCTTACGTCTGGACTCCAGCAGCAAGGTTGACGAGAAGCTGCAAGGAGTGTGAAGGGCACAGCATCTCAGGAGGGATGACACAACACATGCAAACACACACACACACACACACAAAAAAAACACACACACATACACCTCCTCTCTCTTCTCTTTTCTGCTCCCTCTTCGATGACTCATCCCACCCTGGGACAATGTGTGATGGAGAGTGAGGGTGGAGAACGAGAAGGGAGAAGAATGAAAGCGTGCAGGAGGGGTGACATAAGAGTAAAGAGGATGAAGGTAGCTTATAAATTCATAGAGAAACCATGTCCCGTGCGACACGGCGCATTTTAATACTGACCTTTTACTTAAATGACACGTGTTCTAAAACAATTTTCGTGACTTATTCGCAGCCATTTGTTTCTGGCAGCCTTGCACTGTTGACTAAAATAGCTAATGCACAGCCCATGATCTGGCTTCGTTCTTTAAGATTTTGCATGTTAGAAATCTCCTGCAGTCTGTCATGGAGGCTTTAACCACAGATAAATTAAATTAACAACTGATAATCATCTCTGTCCCCATCTAAAGTATGACAGATGAGTCACTGACTTCTTTTTCCCCCATGCCTGGAAAATGTCCCTCTTTTCCATGGCAGTGGCTCAGCGGCAAATGAGGGAAACCCTCCTAACCGTCTCAGGGACGCGCTGTGCTTCCCCTCCAGTCTTCCCTGCCACTTTGCTCCGCTGCTCATTCGATGGTATCTCTTCGAGCGTTCCCAAACTTTCCTATGCGTTCCGAATCTGTATGACTGTGACTTAACCGCGTCTAGACCCAATTCTAAGCGCTCTCCAAATCCCACAGTCTCTAATGTCTTTATCTTATTGTGCGAGGGTATTTGAGGAGGTGCGGAGACTCCAGAGGAACAGGGGATGTTGTCAGAAGGAGGTGATTATACTGTATTGAAGGAGGCATGCTATTGAGCTGGCGGTATTGCTGAGGATAAGGTGGTATTGCTGAGTATATGTCTGTATTGCTGACTGTTGCAGAGCCCTGAGATAGTTGAGCGGTCAGGTCCCATGTGCCTGTAGATCACCACGCGGCATACAGTATCTTACTGCATCATTATCCCGTCTTCACTGAGGGCACCGCGGTGGCTCTGTGGTCAGATATATATCATCTGATAATAGAATTGTCCTCTGTTAGAATGACTGAGTGTAAAATTGACCTTGTATTCAAAACCCCCGGATACAGAGCGGCTCAAACGGCGTCGGATCCGCGCCGTAATAATATAATGGCGGGTTTGACACGACTGTCAAACAATATCTAAGATGGACTTCAATTTAAAGCCCTCACTGCTCGCTCAGTGTAAAAGCATTAACTAAATGGATTCATGTTAGCAAAGACCAATTTTCTCATCAGTGTGTCTAGCGCAGCATGTCATTCCATTCTCTGCAGCCTCACAATGAAATGACAGGTTTTTAACTTTATGCTCACTCCCTGACTTCTGGTCATTTTACAGCTCTCGCTTTGCCCTCACTGTGATGGCAGCTGTGTCACGGTGCCGTTAGGCTGCCTGTTATCAGGGCTGTGCTCTCTGTTATAGGCCAAAATACAACGTTTTTTTGTGATGAAAAGAGAGATTTAATAAATAACACATTATTTGGAAGATGTTTCGCCAACGAATGCTTCATTATCTATCTATCTCTTATCTGCTATCAGGTTGCTATCGGTGATAATCACATTTAATTGCACCATACCATTTTGCGGGTGATGAACCCACCGGAGGTTATGTGGGTCTGGATTGTGCTAAGCTCAGAGCATGGAAGTTAGGGAGGTCCACTGGGCCAACACTGCCGACTGAATTAATCAAATTTTGTGTTACGTCCAACTGGATGCCAACCACCCTAACTGGAATTCAATCTTCCCCTAGAGGTGAACGTTGGGGTTCCAATGACAGAACCATTGGCTTTGGACCACAGTGAAGACTAACTTACATTACTTCTTTTCCAATGTTTTATTTTGAAGAATTACGCCATTTTCTTTGCCGCCTTTGTTTATGACTCTTGAAGCAGGTCAAGGTGCTAGCCTCGTGATCGTCTTACGTACACCTGCTACCTTCTTCAAAGGTCTGCTTTGTAATCCATTACCACTAAATTGAACCCCATGAGTTAGAAAAATGAACAAAAAACAAGCATCTTTGGAAGATTTATTAGAGTAGAAAAGGAAACATGCATTAAACAGACATTTGGAGGAGTCTTTCTCAAACTACGGATTCATTGCAACACGTTTTTCTTACTTGCCAAGCCTGCGCTGTATAATACACTGCAAGCGACTTTGTAAAGAGACAATGGATCCTTCAAAACTGCAGATATTTGTTACTTCCTGCTATCTTGGTGACATTGGGCTGTTTTTTGATTCAAAGATAAGGTTGGGGAGTTTACGCTATCAAGGATGGAGTTTTCCCTCCATCCTAGATGCTGTTCTCCACACCTGTCATATTATTTTTGCCCAGAAGTGGGATGCGTCCCACACTTAAATAAGTGTTGCTCAGAGGGGAGATATAACTTACCCACAAAAAAGTCCGTAGCCGGCCCAGACAAGCCCTCGCAGCACGGTGCCGAAAAAAGTCTTTGGAGACTTGGATGTGATGGTTGGACCTTCGTTCAATCCACAAACAGAATCCTGGCTCGAACTTTAGAAGCTTATTAAAAAGTGCATTGTTTAATTAAATGAAGAAAAAGGTGTTAATTGGTAAATACAAACGTAGTGTTTATCAATTAACACAGTCAAAAGAACAAACATTTGAAAAAGTTGGCATTGTCATCCTATCAGGCTGAGAGGGAAAGGCACGGAACCAAAACACGATCGAAGCTCCGGAGAAAATTCTCCTTTTCTTATGATTGAGAAGTCTATATATTCCTAAGCAGAAAGCTCTGCTGTAGAAGTGTGTGCGAGCGTGTTGTTGTGGCTGCATAGTAACAATGTCACAAGATAATGAGAAAAACACCTCAAACAAGAAGTAGGGGGATGTACAGTGTGACGTGTGTCATTTGCCTAGTAACAGCGTGTCAGTGTTTGTGTTGTACTTCCTCTGTGAATCGTTCTCATGATGGTAAAAGCCATGAGAAATGACAAGGGTAAATAATTCTGGACGTTCATGAAAGTAACGAACATAAATGCCAGACAGTATTAGCATAAATTTGTGACTAACAGTCTCCCAGGGAGCCGAATCAATTCACTAGATTAAGCCGGTAATATATTCATGTGTTGCCAACTTGCATGTAACTCTTATTTAGTCAGCACATAAATAGGTAAACACACGCTGCAACTTCTGTCTGTTGGGAAGAACAGCAGTTTGTAGCGCTACTATCTATCTATCTATCTATCTATCTATCTATCTATCTATCTATCTATCTATCTATCTATCTATCTATCTATCTATCTACCCACCTTACTATCTACCTACCTTCCTACCTACCTACCTATGAGAAAAACAACTCATTGCAAACTTAGAAATTTGCACTGTGATTGTAGCATTAGAAACTTTTCTACGGTGTTGATAGCCGCTAGCTTAAAGTTAGCAGTCCTAGTTAGGGGCCAGTGTTGGGACAAAGGTACTTCTCCCCCATCCTGGAGCCCTGTAAGTTCTGTTCATTGGGGGAGGAGAAGAAACTCGATTCCAAACTGGAACCAAGGCCAACAGGAGGCAACACTTGTCAGGTGTAGAGCTGGTTAAACATGTACTTGTAGTCTATGTACTTGACAATGTTTGCCAGGTTATCTCTAGCATTGCGTGCACGCTGTGCCTCGTTGTTCCTTCTCTCTCCATGAGAGTGTAGCATTTGCTGCGGCAGCGGGGAGATTTATAATGTTGATGCACGTGAGGAGGAGAATGTGAATCTGTCACCTAAAGACCTCACGCACATTCCAAAAGGAACGGCTCCTACCGAGGATTACGATTGATCTGCACGGAGCACTGTGCTGCATTTAAGCGAGACTGAAGAGTATTTTCAACCTCTTGCTCGGCATGTTTGGTGCGGAACGCTAAAAAAAAAAAAGGGTAAGGGAAACGTTGCCCATTTGGGTGTTACGACTAACCACAAGGTCTTGACAAGGGGCTTTCTCATGTTCACTGATTTATTCTCGTCTCCTGAAGCAAGTCCAAATCTTTGGCTGTCAGACTTTGAAGGAGTAAGAGGAGATGAGGGGAAGACAGGCGGTGAAAAATGGGAGACAAAATAGGGGAAGGAAATAAGGGGGATGTGTGACAGACTGCCAATAGTGACCACTTCTTGTCACACACACACGATTGCTGACCCAACACTCAGTCTGGCTAAAACCCCATGGTAGTCAGGCTGCAACGGCCGTCGCATTTAAAGAGTAAAGAATCATCAAACAATGATTGTCTTCAAATCTGCTTAGTGTCAGAGGATCCAAGAAAAGAGTCGTTCAATTAGAACAATTACAAATTCTTTGTAAATCCAACATTTTGGGGGTATCTTAAGAGGTATCTCAGGTACGTCATGAAACTTATCTCACGGTCTTTTATCAAAACGTATAAAGTTTTCACGTCGGTGGCAGGAGCACTCAAAAAGGAAGGAAACTCAAAGTTATTACCACTTCAAGAACTCGGCGGGATAATTTCCGGGAAGTGTATGCATGTCTAAACAAAGCCACAAAATGAGTGCAAGCACAAAACATTTGTTCGTCTGTCAAGTGATTTTCACTTTTGTGATGATACGCTCACGTACGCAGTGGTGTGAAATATTGTTATCTAGAGCTCGCTGCATGTCACTTGTAATGACCTTTTAAGGTTTTATCTGGTGTGCACAGATAAACGTGTATTTTTTTTTTTGTAAATACATTCTATCACCAAATAATAATACCCTCAGCAAAATGATCGCTCAAATCAGGAACGAGACCATGAAGATAAGGATCAGGCTGAACAAATAAAGTTTATCCATTTGGAGAAAAATGTGTTACTGTAACGACTGGGAATTTACAATAGTGACATATATTAACGATGCTGTTGCTATGGGAACCCCGTCCGTCCTTTTAAGCAAGCAGTGGCTTAATGTATTTTTGGGACAGTTATTGACCCTGTAATATATCTGAACTCATTCTCTCTGCCTCCTGCAGGTTAAATTCACTTCTCATTTGGCCGTCCTGCTCTTCTCCCACCCTCTCCTCACATCTTTCCTCTGTTTTCTTCTTTTTCCTCTGAGTCGTTTTTTCCTTTTTTATCAAGTTTAACAAACCGTTCTTCCTCACGGTGTACTCTGAAGGACATTTAAAACATCCATCCGTCTTTCCCCTTTATCTTCGTCTGTATTTCTTGGGGTTTGGAGATAGCATCTCCCTCAACAGCAAACTTTATAAGGCATCTTAACAATCACATCCCTCTCTGGCACGTTGGGTTAATGTAGCCACTGAACCACCAAAACACGCTATCTCATGCAAAGACCCTCCAGTCATAACAGATGCCGGGATTGGAAGACTAAACACACATCGGCCTTCCCAACAATTCTGTTTGATATCTTTCTCACAAAGCAGTTTCTCTTACAATTGTTAGCTTGTTTCGTCAGCTTAAAAAGACTTTCTAAAGTCGACTCATATTTGGTTACAAACGTAATGGATTGGTTTAATTTGATCAATTCCACAATTCAACCTTAACAAAACTCTGTCCATGTTTTTGCCACGCAGTGCTGAACCGCCTGAAAAAAAAAAAAAAAAAAAATCTACGTAAGCAAGCTCCCACTTCCTGTGTTTAACGAAAAAAAAAAAAAAGTCACGTCCTTCACTTTTTGGATCCCATGGTCCATAATGAACTGATCTCCGTCTCCCATAGGCAGGCCGTTGCTGTGGCAACCTGATGACGCTCTGAGGAAGGACGGGAGGGAGATGGGGAAGACAGAAGTCGCGCCAAAGATCCGTTGTGTTTATGAAGATGTCTCACTCGGTCTCACTTTATTTCAATGGTATCTATTCTTTTACATATAACAGTGTAATCAAGCCGTGAGGCAGATCAAAACTGAATATTGAAACATTGACAAGGGTTGTCAGGAATTTATTTGAGGAAATACGTAAAATAATGTGAAAAATACAATGATCATCAGTGAGATTATAAATCAACAGCCTATAAAAACAAAGGAGCCTCATGGTCAAACAAGTTAAGAATATCTCTGAAACTTGACGGCACTCACAGGAGATGTTCATTGCTGTCCCCAGTTATAGAGTCTCCTACGTCCTCTCAGCCTCTGCATCTATCCTGCTGTTGCCATAGCAACCCCTGGGATGCAGACTCAAAACAACTTACTGACAAAAAAAAAACATCATTAGGTGATAGCCACTCTAAATAAGACACCTTTTGTGACGAGTGAATAGAATTAATTTTGTTCTGGAAAATATAAAATGTTTCACTGTTTGTCAGTCTGACTTTAGCATTTGAAGGTTTGTCTTATGGATAAAAAAATAAGG
This sequence comes from Paraplagusia blochii, assembly GCA_016785265.1. Lineage (NCBI taxonomy): Eukaryota > Metazoa > Chordata > Actinopteri > Pleuronectiformes > Cynoglossidae > Paraplagusia > Paraplagusia blochii. Next base: position 68,363 of record JAFBJS010004380.1, read on the forward strand.
TTTTATTCAACTTATTTTCCCTTTCAACTATTTGTATTGATATACGTTTTGATGCTTTGTCAATTGGATGACCCTATAAAATATGTCTTATTCATCATATTCTTTTGTGTTTTTGGGTAGCACTATATCTTTTTAAAAGCACTGTTGCCACCTGCTGGGTGGGCATCAATACCATCACAGAGGCAAAAGAGTTTAAAACAAAAAGCCACAGTCGAAGCCCAAGGTACAAGCATAATTCGTTCCAGGATTGAACTTGTAACTCGAGGTAATTGTATCTTGAATATATATTTTCCCAAAAATAATCTCTGGTTTATATTTAAAAAAAAATCTCAATGCTTTTAAGTTCTATAAAGACACACAAACGAACCGAACACTCACTTTTTTTTGGGACTCATCTCTGTTATGATCAAAATAGAGAAAATCACATAACTCAAACACAAGATGGAAGACTTGGGAGGGAGATGAGTATGGAAGTTAATAAGTATTGCATTGTTGGATGGTGTGAGTTCTTGGCCACATAGCATCGGCATCTGTAAGCGTGCTTGTATCTTGAGTCAATACTCAAGATATGTCAAAGTGAAAACTTGCTTGAAGACTTGCTCGCATCGCAGGTTGAGTTTTCGTCTTAAAGTAAAAACTCTCTAAAAGGTTTGCTTGTATCTCAAAATATTCGTACCTTGAGGTTCAATGGTAAAGAAAAAACATGAAGGATGTCCAATAATTTTGGACATTTTGGACCGATATAAGTATAATTATATGATATTGGAGTTTCCTCGATGATAATAATCTAATAACCCATTGTCTGGGTTTTGTCAAATTTTCTGGTATCAGACACAGGCTTCTGGGATTTTTATACCTTAGTTTTGTGGGGGGATCTTCATCATATATGAGTATCAAAAAACTAAGTATTTCAACAATCAGACATCCCCAAAATTGTGTATGTAAATAACTAACACAAGTGAATCATCCTGTCAACTTTCATAGACGATCTTTGGCGATACCTACCTACCACAATAGCATTCTTTTACTTAACCCGGCTGGCGCTAGGACCTAGGTCGAGCGCCGGGGGAAGTCCTATGCTGCTGGCGGGGCAAGGAAGGCAGAGAGAGGCACACGCATCTCGACACACGAACACACGCACTGCCTCCTTCCGATAGAGAACGAGAGAGAGAGAAGGAGAGAGAGAGAGTACAGGAACGCAGCCGCTCGTATATGTGCGTGTGTGTTTAGGTCCGCTCGCTCTGTGGCACCAGCGACTGGCGGGGCGGATATGGAGGGGCTCGGGAAAAACGTTGGGAAGTGACCGAGTACCGTGGAAAGAAGAGAGCGAGAGGGGAGAGTGGGAAAGACACTGAAAGAAGGACGGACGGACGGACGGACACCTCGGGAGGAAGGAAGGAAGGAAGGAAAGTAGGAGAAGAGACAGAGTGGACGAAGGGGGCTCACCTGGAACACACAAGGATCCTAAGGTGACTTTTACGAGGCTTTAACTGCCGTGCGCGTGCGCGCGCGTGGTGTTGACACACTGGCACTGCACTTAAAGGGAAAAGTAGAGGTGTGTGTGAGACAGAGACAGAGAGAGAGACAGACAGACAGACAGACTGGGTTTAAAAGGTTGTTTTTCCAGCAACTAAAACAGGAACCAAAGTGTGGAAGTGAGCAGAGCTGACCGTTGTAAACTGGAGTGAAGGGATCAAAAGGAGTGAATAGACCAGCCTGAGCCCATTACTGCACAAAAACACACACACTCGGGCTAAAACACTTCAGCCTAAGTCCAAAGGAGGGGTATTGGGTTCTCCTTTAGGAAGACAGAGTCCTTTTTGACCCTCCTCCCTGTCCTTACGCTGGAGTTTTAAACGTGGCTTTTAACCTACAGGGGTGGCTAAAGGAGTATGAGGAGGGTTTGACTCTGCCTGTCTGATCATGAATGGGTCTTGTTATGTAGTAGTAGCAGCTTTGAAATGTGTGTCTCTCACTGTGTGAGTGAGTGTGCCATAGATGGCAAACAGGTTGAGGGGAGGCAGATCAGATCAGAGGCACAGCAACAGAGGCGAGAGCGTGGCACGGGCTGAGCAGCAGCACATTGGATTACACATAGATGAACACACACACACACACACACATTCACAGAGGCCAGGAGAACAGCTGGGAGAAATGTGTGTGCCGCTGCCTGGGAGCGTTTCACTTTAACGCACAAGTCCGTATTTGCACGTGCAACGTTGCCCAAGTGATGTTTTTGATTATGGCATAGTTGCCTCAGTTTATTCTTGGGGCCAAATTGCGGTATCTGCCTAACTATACCAAGGTACAATTTAGTTATTTTTTCCGATAATGTCCAAATATGACTTAAGCAACTACATTTTTAGGGGAACCCTGTTCATAAGAATCATTTGCTTTGGCCCAGAGGCCATGTCTCTGTCATTGGTAAAACTCCAGGGTTCACCTCCTGGGCAAGTTTGAGTCTTGGTTGGGGTGGCGGGCTTTCAGTGGGCTCACCACCTGCAGGAAGGTTCGGTGCGGCACAATGTGATTTAACTAGTGGTCGTAGAGACTGCCCGTGCCTTGACCCTGTAATGGATAAGTGGACGAAAAAGGATGGCAGGAGGGACATGCATAAGAAAGAATGGAATGTTTTGTCGTCTGCTCTGAGGCGGCGCAGCACATGCCTCCATGTCTCACTGGTCTGGACAGATGCGGAGGGAGGAAGGACGCAGAAGGAGGCAAAGCTATCAGATGACCAAGAATCAGGCCCATAAGAAGATTAATCCGATAGTGGGAGATGAGATGAGACAGAGACAGGCGAGGAAGGAAGGGCTAGTTTGAGGAGAGCGGGGAGGAAGAGGAGTTGGAGGAGATGGAGGGGCAGACATCCTCTCCCTGGGAGTGCTCAGAGTGCTGCTCATTCATAATTCACCTCCATGGCAAACGTTCATTCACATATTGACCCCCCATGGCTGCGCTCAATGGAGTTCTCGCCCCTCAACCTCTCGCTCCCTCTCAATGGACACCCCTGTGGTGCACCGTTCAGTCAGTCTTCACTTTAGAGACAGCTGAAGCCCGGATAGGAACCCCCCTCTCGCCTGTTTCTGTCCATTACGGTTCTTCATAAATGACGCCAGTGTTTGTGCGATTGAACTGCGTAAATTGAATATTGAACTCGGACTCCACCCACCGTAGATAATTAGTATAGATGGCCTGGTGAGTTATTGCTCTCTGTACAATTGTTGTTAGTCTTAGTCCCTCAACAGGACTCAAAGAGTCTGTAAATTATCTATAATTCATGAGTGGATTAATTGAATAGTCTGTGCGTCGCGCAACTTTCTTCATGAGTTATTCACTTTGGAAAAACAAAAAAAAAAAACTACAAAAACGAATAATTCTGATTGTGTTGGCCGTGCCTAGCACGAACCCCTGCTGTGCAGCGGTCAGCTGAGACTCATGAGCCATATGGTACTGTCTAAAATGCACAGTCAGAAAAAATATGTACTGCAGAGGCACCTCAGAACATTTAGTTCTGGGAGGTAAACAGTAGAAGCTTGCACTTAATCAGCAAAAGTGATAAAAATATCATGACGGCTTTAATTTTCAAAGGTATAAAGACCTTGGCCAAAAATACAGTGAAATGTGATGATGTGTGAAGTAGGTTTTACTGGGATGTAGCAATGTAAAAAAAAAAAAAAACTATAAGAAAGGGACTCGGCTAAATTAAGGTACTTCTACTTTCCATTGTCAGGAGCTTCAATCCCACCAGGTGTAAGAACACTAAAAATAGTTAAACTAATTAAAGGCGCCTTTCGCACCCGGCACAAAAAAGATTAAAGCACCTTCAGTCATTATCCATTCATTTGAGGCTCAGTGAAAAGTTGACAGAACAAAAAAAACCCACACAGAAAATACCTTGTAACTCAATCATTGCCTTTTTCAAACCATCATTAACTGAAACCAGAAACTGGAAAACACCACCTTCCTGGACAACATCTTTTGTTTATCTTTTCTTTAAGGCGGACTGGAAAATTGTCTAGGTAGGTTGTTAGAACTTCATCAAAAGCAGCAAAACTTGAAGTCTTGCTACATCCAGCAGAGCGTCCCCACTGCTTTCAAATGATGTTTATACTGTCCAAAAATGTATTTTATACATTTTCCAAATGTAGATTTTTTTGCCAGACAGAAATAAATCTCTACATACTTGGTTTCATCAACATATTCTCAGAAAAGTATATGCTTAAATCAAAATATAATTTTCTTTTTTTAAACTTCCTGTTTACTTACCTATTGTTGTAGTTCGGCCTTTTTTTATATTTAGCAGGAATCTTCACCATTTATTTTGTTTGTTGCACTACTATGTATTTACTCTGGAACATGGAGGAAGAGTATTTCAATGTGCCATTGTCGAAGATGAATGAAGAACAGCTATTTGCAGGAAATAAAAAAATAGTTTTTCAACCAATTGTGTCGAATTTGATCGCAGCTCATGTGTGCCATGTCAAAAAGTAACATCTTGAGTAGTTAGGGAATACTATTAGGGATGTCCAATATTAACTTTCGCTGATGTCTGATATAGCTAATAGTGTTCAAACACCTAATTTTCCTATACTGATATTGACTGGTATGGGCTACTGTTAGCCCCAAAATGTCTTTGTAGACGTCTCAGAACCCTAAAAACGATAACAATCTTACCTAAATTACGTTATAATGTCAATACCGCACTAGTAATATTGGTTGACCAATGTAATTGAACATCCTTAGTAATTATACTTACTTTGTAACATTGGAAAAACATTGCCTCAGTTATAAAATAGCAAGGAATTTTATTGTACAGTGGTATATCATTATTTTTTGTATATGTTTACGTTATATGTTAATTTTTAATTTTAGCCGAGGTATTTTCAGTCCTAGTGGGAATTCCATTCCAAATAGCCATGTGTTCATCATGTTTCAAAAAAGACAATGGTCTAGACCAAGCGTGGGCTCACTTTGTGATTTGCAGGCCACAATCACTCCTAAAATTGGAAATCGAGGAAGATAGATAGATAAGTCACATGTAAAAATTATCCCTAAAGGCTAAAATTGTAAAAAACATATTTTTAGCTTTCACCATGCCATCAATAGAGAAAATTTGGCGATTACAGGAAGAAGGCAGAAGTACGACATATTACAAGGCTACTTTTAGAAATTAGGTA
>JAFBJS010004380.1:73875-91116 GCA_016785265.1 Paraplagusia blochii
AGGCTACTTTTAGAAATTAGGTAAATCATCAATCTGTAGCACAGGTTTGTCATTTGTTGTCAGTCTTCAGCCGTAGCTGTTAACATAATCTTGCTTCCGATAGTCGTAATGATAAACAAATAATAACAGCTTTGCAAGTGTAACAACATTTTCACCCAATCAAATAGTTGACAGTTGCTTAGATCAACAAGACTGGACAGGTTTTCAGGATGACATCGAATTCCGCCTTTCTTTTCCTTCTGACTCACTCAGGAAAATACAGACAGGACATTGTTTCATGTACTTTTTCTTAAACATTATTCTGCTTTTCAGTGAATAATGAAGTTTTTTGTACTGGCTTGTGTACTGGCCTGAGTTTGATGAAGATGCTTAAACTCCGTCCCTACTCCTAACAGCACAAAAAGATCCATATCTTTCTTTGCTGAGTCTTCTTGAACCAGACTTTAGTTTGGATAGATAAACTGTATTTTCCAAAGTAATTCTTCCGGAATTGCTCAAAGTACTAGGTAGCTGTTTTCTAAACAAATGAAATGTTACTTTGTGTTTTTGAATAGGAGAAGTTGATCTGATCTAATCATGGCCGAAGGAATGCTGTATTACTGCTGGAGGTGCTGACCACATGTGATAAGATCTCTCAGGACAGATGTTATGAAAAGGTCCGAGTTTGACCTTGGCTCAGTCCAAAGGTCGTGGCTTTACAAATGCCAGATCGGGTTTGGATTGGTGATCTTCGCAGCAGAGAGAAGTTCTGGAAGACCTTCATGTCCTAACAGATGAATGTATCGTTGCTGACCTGGCGTAGAATCAGAACAAGAAATCAAGATTCATAAATGTCTAATTTGATTACATACATTTGGAATTTGTCATCTTTTTGTTTACACCAATTTTGGTATGAAGCAGTGGTTCTAAACTTGTGGTTCACAACCCAAAAGTGGTTGCTTTGCTCAGATAATAAAAAAAAATAAAAAAATATAGAAGAATTGTGATTTCATTTTAATGAGGACTTTTTTACATAGCAGAGTGTCAGAGGCTCACAGTATGTTGCAGTGTGATTTGGGTGGCAGTCATGGAGAGTGTTGCCCTTGCGCTACGCTAATGATAAAGCGGATGGTGATGATAAGCGGAGGTCAAATTTTTCTAGGGTTGCAGCTAAACATTAAGGAGTTACGGTAGGTCCTGAAGTCAGACCAGGTGAGAACCAACAGTATAAATGTCAACTAAAATCTAAGCCGAACATTAAAGTTTACAGTGCTTTAAAGTCACCTATAAACTGTCAGTATAAACATAAATAAATAAATCTGTCAGTGCATCTGATCTTGTTCTATGCACACGTAACAAAAATGTATTTACTTTTTCTTGTGTTGTCTCTTTGCGCCAACAACTAAGAAAATACAGCAGTGTCACTTGAGCAAATGTCCAGACTCAGCAAAGGTAACATATATAATCATTTAATGGACGTTGAGTGAATTACTATGTGTTTGTTTTGGCTAGGTGAAAACAATCTGCGAGTTAAAAAACAGGCTTTAAACTGTGGTGGAAACCCGGCCAGTTTAAGTGGCCAAGACGGCTTAGAAGAATAATGCTTCGCTGTGTCCCCTAGGTTATAATTGGTTTCAATAGGCCTCCTACTGATTTGAAATGGACTCATTGTCCACAGTGCTGGGCACCTCAGCTCAATTAGACCCTCTACTTAGCCGTGCTGAGTAATTGCTCCTTGCATCCTCGTGGAGTGGCACACGTGTGCGCCTGAGCCGGATACCTTTGGAGGACTGGAAGTCCTGCTGTGTGTGGAAAGAAAAAAAAAACATTGGTGTCTTAAAAAGACAGCACTTACAAATGAGGGGAGCTGTGTTTTGTGTTTACGGGGGGTGATGTCATGCTTGGTGTAGATCCATTACTGATGAATTGGAGGGCAGCTGTGGCAAGTATCAGCCTGCTCAGCTGTGGCTGCCTTATCTGGTTGGTTTTATTCTGCTAAAGGAGCAAAGTCGAGGAGTCGTCTCTCTCTCTCTCTCTCTGTCTTGTGTGTTTTGTGTCTGGTGCGTTCGGGCGATTGCGGCAGTGGAGGCATGCACGCGGTGACGCTGATCTGGTTGCCAGGCAACACAGGAACGTGGGTGGAAGGATTTCCTGTCCTTAGGAAGCTTTGTTTATGAGTGAGGGTGGAGTCAGGGTGTATGTATGTGTGTACGTATGCCTCCTGTTGGATTTGAGAAAAGTTGGCACCAAAAAGTGAATACACAAACAAAAACTGCACAAAAAAATCCCCATTACAGTGTTGTTTAATCAAACCTTTGTTGCATAACAGTGCAGGAGTGCCTGCCTCCTGCCTGTCTCACCATATCCCACTCACGCCAGGCCCCCGTCTTCACGCCAAGCCACCTCCCATTAATGATGTCATCAGCATGCCTAAGTTTATGTCCTCATCCTCACATGAGATTGCAATTATGAGTTCTTGCCCCGAATGTGATTGCAAACACACACAGCATTTCTGTCCTGCAGGCGTTGGACATTGCGATTATGTAATTGACGCTGAGTGAATAGAATTACGTCAGTTTTGCTTTTTCCCACCGACTGTCCTGTCTTTTTTAGCCAGCCATGGTGATGTCATAGGTGGATTCAGCCATCGTCTATTTCAGGCGTAGGCGAACTTACGACTCTCGGCCCACAAAGGGTTGGACTAAGTGACAGGGGGCCGCGTCTGGAGCAAATAGTTTATGTGATCTAAGACACATGACGTGTAAAAGTCTACTGCGATTGGTGAAGTGTAAGGATTATATCAATTGCTAACAGTATTTTGCACAAGTTTGGTTGGCCAGATTAAAAAGCTGAATGGGTCACATCTGGTCCCCTGACCATAGTTTGCCTATGATCACACCTAGTCAACAGTGAGTAAATTTGGTTTTGCCAAAGGATGTCTGATAATAATTCTCATTTTTTTGGAGGGAAAAAAATGCATATTTTGTTCACGATTGGTATCGGAATTGTTAATTCAGTGTTTGGACAATATTTGGAAAACTGTATATTTGCACAAATGTCACCCATCCCTAATTCTGCTGGACTATTTCTCATAATATCCATTTCGAAGAGGTTCTTTCTCAGCAGCAGTGTCTCCGAAATAGTAACGTCTCTTATTGCCCCCGCCGTTGACCGTGTGACCTTTACGGATGCTCCTCTTAAAGTCGTCAACAATGGCAGGCAGGCAGTGAATGAAAAGAGAAGAAAAATGACGGCAGGGCCTTCTTCCCCGATGCTCTTCTGTGCCAGGACTCATCTGAGAAAAGAAAACGGCATCATCTCCGTTGTCGACCTTGCTCCACTTTCAGTTGAGTTATTTTAGCTTGTTGTTTGAACTGTGAGGTTTTAAGTACACACAGAGTGTGCTATTTGTGTCTCGGCTTGCTTGTTGTGTTCTCCAAGTGCTGCGGTTGAAGGTCTGCACATCAGCCAGCCTCAGATGAGAGAACTGGAAGCTTTTAACAGACAGACACCAAGACAAATAAACTCACTTCTTCTGTACTGCACACATTTCTCTCTCTCTAACTTTAATTCAAAATTTGAAGAGAATCAACAACATATAGTGAGTATTTTTCTTTTATAAATGAACCAGAGGATTTAGAGCAGGGGTGTCCAAACTCTTCATCAAAGCTGGCCAGATTAGATTAGAAGTAAACAACCGTTCTTCCTAACATTCCTTCGCCTGTAAACATTAAGTATGTGTTATGACAAAAATATATTGGGCTTGTAACAAAACTCACATAGTCAGTGGAAAAACACTGACACTGGCCTGACTTTATGTGAGCTGCCACTGGTGTAAATGCTAGCCTTTTATTTATTCTCTGGTTCCCACAAGACCTTGACAGTTAAAAAACCCTAACTCCCTGCATTTGATAAGCTCACAGGTGCAGATGCTTCTGAGGTCAACTCGCCCCCACTCAAATGCAAACATGACTGCATCGAGCAAACTACAAGTGCAACATGCATGCAGGCCAATTAAAAGTATGTTTCCGGTAATCCAGTCCAACCAGCTGCAAATTTCCTATGATATTCTAGTTAAAATCAAGTTAGTCTGTCAAAATTCTTTGTTTCAACACACACAAGTTGTGAGAAAAGTCATAAACATTAAATATCCCGGTGCATTTTTCAGCCTCACTCGCATAAACATGGGTAAAACCATCTTGCGAATAACACAATTCAAACTCTTGCGTTATTCATGTGCTAGAAATACAGTATTTTTGGCCTTAAATATTATGGATAATTTACTTACTATATGGTTGGCACTTTGGCTCAGTGTCTCTGTCACTGGTGTGGAAGTCCAGTTAGTGTCAGTCCACTTCTGGTGAACTCAACACCTGCAGGAATCTTCATGAGGGGCTGATATGGCGTGGTTTGATTTGGGTGGCAGTCGTGGAGACTGCTGCTCCAACAACTTAATCGATAACCAGATGAAAATAGATAGCTGGAACATGCCGGCCCCATGACAATTGTCCCTACGCTGCAGTTGGTCCGTAGGCTAGACTTTGGACACACCTGAATTACACTCCTCTCTGTCACTTTAAGACCACAACCAACAATGCCATCTCCCATTGCCATGGGGTTGATGTAAAAAAAGAAATTCTATGAACCGTGTAAATGTGACTTCACTTCTGTGAATTTGGGAATAGCATACACATTTGCTTACATATGTAAGCATACAGTACACACACACTCCCTCACTCCTGCCCCACACTTCAGCATCCCCCGTCCCTTCAGGGAGTGCTTGGATCTTAGTCAACGTCCGTGTGTCCATGCGTGGGCCTGCGCTCTGGCAGGACGGAGGGGAAAAATGCCTTCCTGTATGATGTAAACACCAAAGTTGCTCTCAGCGTGCACGCATGTGTTTACGTATGTGAGAGAGAGAGAGCGAGAGTGAAAGAGAAAGCCTGTGTGTGACTGACTGGCATGTTGGATTCGCTTTCTATGACAGTTTTCCAAATTATTCCACAGAGCTGTGCAGTTTCTTTTTAAAGATAAGTTTCCCTGCCATCTCGGCTTTGTTCCGCTGCACACAGTGGAAAGAAGCGGCACCGACAGAGCAGACAGAGGGTCTGACATGTGACATCACCAGCTGCAGCTTTTAACTATTAAAAGTTTTTAGGGTTTTTTTTCGTAGATTTTATTTTTTTTTTTATGACTTTTGTGTAGAATATTTGAGGAATGATAAATAAATGAGCTTAGCTTGGTTTCCTCCGTGGAAAATGTAATCACCCAGTCTTCAGGGGAGCTCCTTATTTAACTTTAATATGGTACCTGACTCACACATTAAATGTCTGTGCACCCATTTGTGAAAAACGCTAAATGTCACAGATCATGACTCGTTGTAGGCTCCGAGCTTGAGTTCATCATCAAATGTCATTCATTATTGAAATTGTTAAAGGTAGAGTAGGCAGACGTCCTTTTTTTTTTTGAGGATCGGCAAATAATTTAGTGTAGTGAAAATTGATTCATAAATGAAAAGAATGGTGGTGTAAACATTCAATGTCGTGAGCTTTATTAAGACAGTTTGGTCAATGAAATTAATGTACCAGCGTCAACTCTGCTCAAAAATATACCTTGGAATATTGGTACATGGAAGAGACAAAGAGGAGATTTGTGGATGCAGTGAGAGAGGACATGGAGGTAGTTGGAGTTAGAGTTGAGCATACAGAGGACAGGGCGAGATGGAAATTGTTGACTCGCTGTGGCAACCCCTGAGAAAAGGGACAAACCGAAAGGAAAAAAAGACTCACCACTTGGAAATCCCATGCTTTTCACTATTTAACATTAATCTTTCTTGATTATTGGTTCTGGGTTCACAATTATAAGTATAAAAATTAAGAAACTGTTCAAAAAACGAATATATTCAAGGTACTTGACAAAAACCAGTATTCCTTCTACATTCACTACATAAGTGGGCACTTAAAAATCTTTTCAACCTCTGAGAACTTGCACAAAAGCAGGAGATATTGCACTTTGCAACTAAAAATCTTCATAATTTCCGGATGCTTTGTGTTTGTAGTTCTCTATCAGCCTGACACATTTCTGTTGTACTCGAAACTTAATATCCTACATATTTCCCAAAGAGACATCCTTGGACTTTTTTAAAGTCTGTCAATCTGTCTCCCTGCCTATTATAGTAGAATAAAGTATCTACAAATAAAGATCAGATCAGAACCCTATCGTGGGGGATTTATTGCATTAAATATTTCTGGCCACGCAACAGCAGCTGGTGGCCTAGTGTCCAGAGGGTTTCAGGTTGGACTCCACCATCTGCCAGGTTACCTCTGAGCATGGCACCGTCCCCACTCACTGCTCCCCGGGCGTGCGAAGCTGCCCACTGTTCACCTCGATGATGTCACATTTCTTTGTGCAGTAGTGTGAATCACAGCGTCACAATGTCAAGGAGTTTGCTTTCCTTTTCTTCCAGCTCTCATCGACACCAGAAAAACCCCATGTTCTGATACAGATACATTCTTTTTGTTCAGATTCCCTGCACCTGTGGGCTAATGTTGTGTCTGTTACTCAGGTTTAGCTTGTGTCTTGTCTTCGATGTTGTGTCTTCAGACAAGACCTTGGGTGCTTGTTCACAGGATTCTTGTCTGTCTGTCTACCTTCTATCCGTCCATCCATCATCCATCCATCCATCCATCCATCCATCCATCATCCATCCATCCATCCATCCATCCATCCATCCATCATCCGTCCATCTAGTGGTCATTGACGATGTAAAAAGTTGCATTTCCTACTTGCAGAATGATTTTACTTCATACAGTCACATGTGGGTCTCAGTAGCATCCATGTATCTGGTACAACAGTATGCAGTATATAACCCATACAAACCTGGACCTTCAAATATTGTCTACCGTGACCAAAACGCAGCTGGGTGCTCTCACAACACAGACCTCTGTGGCGTATCCGTGGACACCGAGGAATACAAGATTTATCGAGGTCTATAATAAAGCCCCAGCACATTCAACACATATCTGTGCAAACACACGAAGCCAGGTGCAAAACAACCACCTAGTGTCATCAAATTCATCACACTCTGGTCAGGGGCTCGGCGGAGATCAAATGTGAAGTTCCAAAAGCTTTTTCTGTTGCCTAGCAACTTTGTCACAATACCTTGGTGACCGTCCCGACCCTACATAAGTCTGGTGTTGCTACCCCCCTGTAATTCCCATATATGTGTGTGTGTTATCTGAGACGATTGTGCGATTGCCGCATAGCAACCGGGGACAGCTGTGATTTCACAGTATGCGTGCGTGTAAGGGCTTTTTGTTAGCATTAAGCTACCGTCACCGTTGGTCCTTGCACATCCATAACAACATAATATGGCACACAGACACTTTCACAGCGTGGTAGTGGCAGGGACTCTATCACCCAAAATGCCACCTTCCTCTTCACACACCCTCACAGTCTGTCGTTAAAACACCGCCTAAACTACAGAATAGTTGTGGGGACATCAGTCGTTTCCCTGAAGCTCCATCCATATAGAATTGTTTTCAGATCCCACTCTACGCCTGATCTACCATGATCACGTCTCCAACTGAACTAAAATCGTACTTTGAGACATAAAATGCCTTGCCATAAAGAATGGGCCGGGTTTTGTGCGACAAACGTTTTACTGTAAGCTTAAGGTGGTGTTTTTTTTATTAGCCTACATATGTTTAGCCCGGGGACATTGGCGGAGACATTGGGTTCACCTTACGGCGCATACTTCTGCAGAACAAGACTCAAACTTATTTACATTTACTTCAAGAAAAAATCATTTTTTTCAACTGACCAACCCTTTGTTATTTTTTCATGTTACTAAAATCACAATTTCTTTTGTTCCGTCTTTAGTTTCCCCACCTCTGTTCACAACCAAAGACATTTGTCTCCTGCTTCCAGGCATAAAGGCATCGTAGCCATGTGAGCAGGTACGCCTCTGAAGGTTCTCCTCTCCATAAGTGGAATGTCCTTGGCCTGTCCGACCTGCCTGCTCCCACTGAGCCCTCTGTCAAACACCTGGGGGCGGGCTCTGCCGCCGCGCTGCAGCCAGTCACGAGCCCCAGCTGTTAATGACATCAGTTAGCGAGGGATCTTTAGGACCAGCCCCTTGAGGTGATTCGTCAGAGAGTGCTCTTATTGTTATGATGATTAAGTGTTATATGAAGGGCTATCAGAGGAGAGCCCCTTAATGAAAGTGGAGCAAAGAGAGTAGAGCGGCAGCGGCAGACGAACAGGAGAGATTGTAGCTCGGAGCGCAGCGAGACGTGGAGGGGAGAGGGAAAAATAAGGAGGGTTTAAGGTGGGAGAGCGCAGATATGATGAGAGAAAGGAGGGAGGCGCAGGGCTGAATATTCAGCAGCTGTGTCCAGACTTGCTGACTCTGGGTGTTCATGCTTTGAATGTTCCAAGAGAGGTAGACAGGAAAGCACTGTTAAAGAACAAAGGGAGAAAAGACATATGCGTTACCGCATACAAATACGCTTGGTTTCATCTTCTCGTATTCATCTCCGTATGTGCGAGCGCAAGCGAGAGCAGTGGAGTTTCCCTTGTCCCTTGTTGTTTAGTGAAAGAGTGGAACGCCCTGCCTCAGAGGAAAATTCCATTCTCAGCTGCTCCTGCTCTATTATAAATCAACAGGCTGAAAAGTACAACACTCTCTCTTTGTTGTAAATAAACAGCTGTCATTTGTCTTCTTGTGTTTACTCTATCTTGTCCCTTTACTGGCAGATTCCTACATTTCCCAGAATCCCCTTTCATACCCCACCCTTTTCTCATCCCACTACTGATGTTAGACGTATGATATGCCTTCCGTTAACAAGTCTTCAGAAAATATAAATACCAGCTCCCCTTACTGTAAGCAAGGAATGGAAGAAGGAGGAAGGAAGACAAACTCCTTGTCAAGCTTTGAGCTCCCGGGAAGCAGTGTGTGGGGACGATGACATGCTCAGAGCTCCTTGGTGGTAATCTGGCAGCTGGTGGATTCAAAACCTGGAACCCACCAGACCCAAGTCCGGTTCTTTAAGCACTAAGCCCACCACTACCTCTAGCAAAGGGTTTCTGTTGCACTCCAGGTTGGAAGGTGGCAGTAATGAATGGTGTAAAACTCCAGGGTTCACATCTCTGGCTTTCAATCCCAGTTGGGAGGTTAACTTTTCAGTGGGCTCACCACGTGCGCTAAGCACGTTGGGTGCGATGGAATTTGGGTGGCACTTGTGGAGAATGCTGCCCCCGCAACCTAGTAACAGATAAAAAAAATTAAATCAGTGGATGGATAGGTTCTGTTTGGTGAACAGAGACAGAGCAACAGTCTAGGAAAGCACAATTGTATGCAAATATTATTTAAAAAAGAAGCTTTTCTTTCCACTATCCTACTTTTAGTCCTGCAACGCCCCAATGCAAATCGTGTTGCTGTTAGCGCGGATGTCGTTGCTAAGGCAGGTCTCACCCCGTACAGGTCAACTGTGTGGTCAGTCCATGTGTGGTCAGACCACGTGATTTGGTTCAGCTTGCAAATGATCTTGAAATGTCAAATGTAATAGTCCAATTTCTGTGTAGAGATCTGGCATCTGTTGAAGAAGGCATGAAAAAAAAGTTACATTTCTATTTTCTTGAGTCATTCAGCAATTTGTTCATCACAAAGTAACTGTATCTGTATTATACTATTGCTATATCTGTTGTCAAGACTTGGGAAAAGCTGTTAGAAAAAGTTTTTTTTTTTTTTCTAATGCAAAACTGCCACAAAGTTTTGATTTCTAGGGTAGGGATTTCTATACACACACCTAAACACTATAACCTAAGATGATGCAAACAACACATTATATCATAATTTTAGGTTAATGTTTCTTTCTATCGTACATGAAAAACGGTTCCTTTTGTGGTGTAGTTCAGGCATTTCCTTTCGCAGCTTTCGCCAAACAGCTAAATATTTCACTGGCAGGGCTTCCACAGGAGAGCTGTAGTGTCCAATACTGTTTTACTGGTTAGCCCTAAAAGAAATCCATGACAGGAAACACTCCAGAGCTAAGTTTTTATTTCACCGTCTTGGTGAAGGTTTTCCTCAGTGCAGCGATATTTCTCCGAAGCAATGGCTGAAAATTAAATTCATGGCTTACCTGCCAAAAGCTGTAAAACTAAAAATATAAGAAACCACTGGTAAGCAGATTCTTCTGGCCGGACCACGTACTGTAGAACTTTGACTTGGTGCTTGCAGCTTTTAACTGCCCAGGAAAGTCTTCTTCTGGCTGAACGGCGGTGGTGGTGGTGATGGTGGCAGAGGTCAAGGCGGAGTGATAATGTCTTGTATAATTGAAGCATTTGAATGTTATCACCAAGTGTGACCCTTAATGAGCAGACCTTATCTGCTTCTGCGAGATAACAGAGGAATATGACTGGTTAGAGATGCACGCCCTTTAGAGAGAGCGTTCAGATAGGGCAAACTGAAGGCTCCCTTTCTGCACGTGATCAGCAGAATGAGCCTCGCGCGGCGCAGTCTCGGGGCTGAGCATCACCTCCTCTCCGCTCCAAGGTGATTTATCTTAAATGTCATTTATGCAACGTAACGCCGAGACATATGTTCAGTCACAGTGGGCTGTTCATGCTCCTTCACTCCAGTGATTATGTTTCTGGCAATGACTTATCAACTAGGAGCTCAACTAATTTTGGAAGTAATTGGTATGCATTTTCACTTTGAACAAGCATTGTCTTTTTTTCTGCATTTTGCAAACAAAATCCATAACCAATATAAATAAAAATATTTGTAAAATACTCACCTGGTGCCTTAACTTTGAAACATTAATATTTTCTCTCTATATTGAACAAGATGGGGGAGATTAGAGGTCCCCAGGGCTTTTGTTTTGGAGGGGCACAGTTGTTTATTTTTTTTTAAAGTAATATTGTGAGAAATACTCCTGAGAGAGGTCGAATATGAATTGCAAATTTTGAACCCTACATATGAGGTTAAATTTTAATAATTTAAGGTGGCAGTGGTGGCCTAGCAGTTAAGGTAGCTGACCTGGTTCCTCGAGGCTTCAGGTTCTAATCCACCAGCTGCCAAGTTGCTACCGAGGTGCTCTGAGCATAGCACCACCCTGACCTACATATCTTCCAGTGTGCTCATCACCCACAAGAAGCCCAGTATGGAACGCTCTGAATTAGGTGCATGAAGATGAATGAATGAATCATTTCTGTTTGTAATTTGTGCGCCATATCTCTGAATCCAAATGATACCATGTTCTTCTCGCTAAATGCTTTTATTTTGAAAAGGCAGCTCATCATAAAGATATATATTTTTTATTATTAATAAACATAAAATGCAAGAAGAAGTTGAGGTGGTTTTGTTCCTAAATAAGCTTCACTGAAATGTCTACCATGTCTGTTTGATATATACTGTATTTGTAAAGTCTTGTGTAACCTAGTGATTCTCAACTTGTGGGTTGCGACCCAAAAGTGGGTCGATGACCAATTTTAGTTCCTCTGCAGGGGCAATCAAAATGGAATTATTTAAGTGGGTCTCCACCACTACCATCCAAATCTCAGCTGGTGGATTAGAACCTGAAGCCTTTTGAAAGTTGGAATTTCTGGGTTCACACCTGGTCATTAAGAGCTCATGGTGGGTCCTGAAGTCAGACCAGTTGTGAACTACTGGTCCAACCAGTCAGTTTCAACATACTGTCACAATCTAGTCTTATTTTTTTTTCAACTGAAGAATGCTTCTCAAATCCTAATAACAAACCTTGTCTTTGGGTTGTAAATGTTATTGTGTGTGGGCAAAAAAGAAAAAACATAATTTTTATTATTACCTTTTGTATAATTCTGTTACACCTCTGCAGAGGTCTCACAATCCTGGTCCCAATTCTCACTAGTACCTGCATCCCCACTCACAACGGTTAACATTATTGCTGTAAAGCTTTACTTGCATAATACTCAATGCCGTAATTGTATTGTTGACCCATAGTATTTCTCTCTTGAAGGTCGTAAAATTAGGGTGTAAAAAATCGGACGGGACTTATATCATGGAAACAGATATTTTGCAGCTATATTTAGTAGCATGCGCTCAGGAGGTACTCGGAGACTACTGCTGGATAATGTTGTCCTGTCACAGTGACCTGTGAGAGTCGTGTCATTCCACCGGGCCCTCCCGCTGACTGCCTCGTGTCCTCGAGTGGCCTCTTTGGTTGTGTTGGAGGTTTAGTTAGCAAATGAACAACAGATGGACCCTGGTGAGTTTGTCCAACAAATATGACTACCACTGGCTTTCATTTGGCAACGGGCAGATGGAAACTTCAGTCTCCACTTCGGTTGTCAGGCACATTAGTGAAGGGGGGAAGGGCTGTGAGAAATGGCTGTAAGATGAACTGCAGGTCGATGAGACGACATATTGTTGTTACTGACTTAAGGCTACAGCGGATCATGTTATGCTGAAATAAAAGGGTCTGCAGAGGTAGCGGCAGATAAGACTCCCCCTCAATCCCAAATATACTCCTTCATTTTCCACTCATCACCTCTGGCAAAAGGGATGTGATGGAAAGTAAGGGACTGGAG
Source organism: Paraplagusia blochii (assembly GCA_016785265.1). NCBI lineage: Eukaryota > Metazoa > Chordata > Actinopteri > Pleuronectiformes > Cynoglossidae > Paraplagusia > Paraplagusia blochii. Next base: position 86,425 of record JAFBJS010004380.1, read on the forward strand.
ATATAAGATCAGAGACCTTAACGTGAACCACACTTCTTGTTGTTCAGTGCTTCCCCATCTTCTGTGTACTCAATATCAAGAGTAAAATAGCCTTTGATGAATATCTACAAAGAGATTAGAGATTTATAAAGGGCGGCAATATAGCCAGGTATGTTATCTTAAGCCTGTAATTTGGGAATTCAATTTACTCATCAGGGGAAAAAGAGAAGCCTGCGGTGTTTATTTATCAGGTCTGTGCATTGAAATCGAGGTTCCGGGGATGTTTAATCAATGCTGACCCGCATCTTAAAAGCAAGGTTATCATATCTCCTAATCCCGCTTTCTTTTTTTTTTTTCTCGGGAGTTAATTTCTTTCTGTGCATCGCGCGTTTATATTTACGCGTGTGTGCTCTGGCTGCGGATTATCCGCGCTCTTTCTCCGGTGCTAAACATGTAATCATGGCATCATCATCCCTCTTCACTAATTCTGTTGGCAGTTCCTGTCAAACAGCATACGCTGGAAGAGTGAGTGACTTTGAAATGTTGCTAATGGCTGTAGGATGTAACTGCCCTCCCCTGCCCTCACTTTTTGGCCCTCTCCTGTCAGCTGCTGTAGTGATCATTCCTTCTCCACTGTGCTGGTTTCTGAAAAAGAAAGGAAAGAGAGAAAAGTCAACTGATGGAAAAAAAAAAAAAAAAAAAAAGGTGTTTGGAGATTCAGGAGCAAAGATACCAAAGCTAATTGTAGAGATGAGCGTCTGTTGGATTGTTTAACCTTTGTGGAGCAGCCGTCCCTTAAGCAGGGGAGACCAGCTGAGAACGTTATATCTGGGGACCATAGAAAATATAAGATAATAATAAAAAATATATGCTCAAACGAAGACGACACATCAGCATGGAATTTAAGGCCCGTTGCTCAATTTTAAATGACAAAGAAGAGACAGCTTCTTACTCAATCTGCAACGACTACCTACAATAACTCTGTAGATGTTTCTCAGTGAGGAAGAAACTTAATATCTCATATAATTCTGCAGACAGGCCTTGGGGAAAAAAAAAAGCAGAAGGCATCAAGGTCTTGTTGGATGATCCATCTCTGACCCAAGGGACACATGAGGAGAACAAATCTTTCATCTACAAATAGCAATTTTCCATAGATAGTCTTCTGGGCAGCGGGGTGTTGCGTAGGAAAAAAAGATTTTTTTTTTTTTCTTTTTGCGAATGGCCTCACGGTGTATATTTATGTAAAACTCTTATGGGGAAATAAGTAGAGCAGTGGATGAGGCAGCTGTTACTTTCAGTGCAGAAGGCGACACTGATGAGGAATAGAAGTACAGGCGGAATTACAGCTCAGTGCCACCACTAGGACAGAAGGGATGATGTGAGGTTCTACTAAAAAGCGTAATCTAACGCTGGGTCGGTAAGAACTGCAAATATTCCTTGACAGCAAAAGGAAAATCTGATTTTTTTTTTCTGCAGCAGTCATCAATGCCGCTTCCAATGTCCAAACATTTCACATGCGAAAGCAACCGAATTCCTTGACAAAGGTTTTCCTCTTTTCCGAGACGAGTTCTTTCCACTGAGCTGAGGCTACAAATGCGTTAATCAACAGTAGTCGAAACGTGCTGGAAATGAGTGAATGTGTGTACGCTGTCTTTTCTAGGTCAATTTGTATCATAGTTGATTATTGATACGGTCGTCAGATAAGGTATAACTGCTCATATCTTTTGACTTTCAAGGTGAATTTATTTTTATTTAAATGTGCAGTATGCAGTAATTAACTTGGAAAACGAAGCATTGAATCAAAAAATCAATGAATCTTCTTTTATCCCCCTCATACGTGTTGCAAAAGTTGACTTTTTTGGTGAAGATATTTGCTGAAATATATATGTGATGGCTTGGTCCAGCCTAGAGGAAATTCAGATAACTTTTTTTGGGACCTGATTTCATCCCACCTGTAACAAAATGTAATTTTAGGTTTTTCCACGCTTGAATGTAGGTGACGAGCCAGTGAACTCATTTTAAATGTGTTTGCTAGCACCACCTACAGTAGGAAAAATAGAGAAGGAAAGCAAACTTTTCTTCATTGGAATCCACACCACTGCACACAACAAACACAACAAAATGTGACCTCTGCATTTAACAGTTGGCAACTTGGACTGCCCTGGGAGCAGTGAGTGGGGACAGTCTCTCAGTGGACCTTAGTGGCAACCTGGCAGCTGATGGATTCGTACCTGGAGCCCTCAGGACCCAAGTCTGGTTCTTTCCCCCAATAGATGCTACAGATTGTTTTTTATTTCTTGGTCCAGATTTTGCTTTAAAGACCATTGGGACTTTGACTTGGACTAACTAGGACTTGTTCAGTTTACTGTAGTCTTTGCTTGTGTTTCCAGTAACCTGATTGTGAACTTCCGCATCGGAATTGCCGACTTGGAAGTTTTTAAAGCAAGGTACCTTGATATTTTATTATAAGTGACATTAGTTTGTCGGAATTTTTTGTTTTGGAAGCTGTTTGGAATCCATTTGGTCCAAGAATTTGGTAATGTTGGTAACTGGATTGGTCTAGCACGATCAGATGTCCATCCATGCTATAGCTCAACAACCAAAATTTTTATTATGTCCTGAAAGTTAGTTCTGCATAAAATTTCTCGTAATAAAGAACAGGAAGGGTTTAATTCAAGAAGACAAAGTTAAGAAAAAAAAATATTCCAACCGACCAAACCTTTAGTCAGTTTTCCTGATCATAATACTTTTTAGCCAGAAGCTGAATTGTTCTATCCTTTATGACTAAAATGCACTAATTTAAGTATAATATTCACTAATAATGTTTAATTTTAAAGCCTTCAGGGCAAATCTATTGAACTTCACCTCTAACCAGTGTAGCCACATTACTGTATCGCACACCCCGTTTTAATTTACCTTAGCTTTGCTCCCCCATGAGGTGGTGTGAGAGTGGTACCACATTTATCCCTAACTGTCCCCACTGGAATTTTTGATCTTAATAATACCTGTTTTGGAACTCGCAGTACGGGGACAAAAAGCACTTGAAAGTGATTCGTCACGTCACCTTTTCTTTTTCTAGGCCTCTTTGCTGAGTTTGGTTTTGTCAGCATTCGGGACACATTTCCGTTGACATAAGGTATCTCTCGCAGTGTTAAAAACAGCTTGTGTGAGTGGGAGGGAGGAGTGAAGGATGTAAGCGGAGCTTTATCATCAACAGAAGCCGTGTAAGTTCGCTCGGCAAAGGCGGGCGTGCCGAGTGCAGATTGTATTTGTCTTCAAGTCTCATTTGTTTTCCTTTAACTGAACATAAGGCGGTACAGATCCGCGATCACAACCCCGGTATGATACCACAAGCTTTAGGTCATGTGTTTATGGGTTGCAGCTGCTTGTTTGGGCCAACGTTGCAGGATACTCAAAGAGGGGAGTAAGGTTGGCGGGGTTAGAAAATCCAAGAAGGGTGGACAGGCTCTTCCCGTTGTTGTTGCCATGGTTTTTTGTTGTCGGGACAAACTGTGGTCCAGTGGCTGTGAGACTGAGCTGCTGTTTGTTATAGATAAGTAAAAAAAGCCAGTGGGAAAAAGGGAAAGGGAGACGGGGAGACATGGAGAAGAGGTCCTGCCTAATTTTTTCCCTTTTCGTCGTGGCTGCAGGACACGCGGTTGAAACGCACTCGGCACCTCAAAGCCTCACCCCGGTCTGTCCTCAATGTAGATCCTGTTAAATCACCACCCCTCTTTAAACAGTTCACTGAGCCTTTCTTCTCACACTTTTCTGACCTGAAACCCTCCCTGTCTGCTATCAAAGCTCAGTTGGCTGTGCACTGGTTGCTTTGATACTGTATAGTGTTTCTGGCAGTCTCTCTCTCTCTCTCTCTTTCTGTCTTTCTGTCTTAGACTTCTTTTTCCCACCATATTGTAAAAAACACAGAGGGCCATCAGGGACCTGCTCACTGTCAAAGAGAAGAGACAGGGCAGCCTTAGAGGGAGAGAGGCAGGGACTGCAGGCGAGGGAGGGAAGAGAATTTGATCAGGGTGAGATAACGGGATAATATACACGTTTTCTTTTCATTACTAATACTGTAATAGTTGGTGTCAAGTTTTTTTAGCGAAGCTGTTGATCAGATAGATGTGTAACTCTGTCAGAAACTCTTGGCTCAGTGTTTAGAACAGGTGAATGGACGTATACGGTTGCGGTTTTTACGTTTGATAGGCCATCTTGAGATGAATCTGCTTCTTTTTCCCCCCCTCTAATCACCTCATTCCTGATCCTGTCCATCCTTGTCTCTCCTAAAGAGAATCTCAGCATCTTTAGCTCCTCCACCTCCAGCTCTGTCTCCTGTCTTTGACTTATACCTAGTGTCTCTAATCCATACACAACCGTCCTGAAAACCTTTCCCTTCACCTTGGCTGACTCTTCTATCACAAATCATTCAGATGAAACTATTGATAATAGAAGTTTACAGTCATAGAAAATAGAAAATAGAAAATTCTTAGCCCACTCTGCTGTTTTCTTCAATTCCTTGTTCATCTTAATGCCTTGTTCCACTAAAGGTTTATCACCTGGGGAAACAATGAACACAAAACCATGCAATGACTTAAAGCACTGTATTTGTCAGTGCAATGTTATTGCTAGTGATGTAGGAATGGAAGTGATTTTTGTCACTGTCAATAAAACCATGCAAAATGGCCAGAAATCAGCTCTGAAATTAAACTT
>JAFBJS010004381.1:0-75530 GCA_016785265.1 Paraplagusia blochii
TGGCTTACGAATACAGTGTTCAGAGAAGTCGGTGAGTCCATGCATACAGGATGTGGGAAGACTTGAACATACAATCACAGGCAAGAATGGGGACGGTAATGTTGACAGCTCTGGCTCTAAGCAGCGTCCAAATGTTTTTTTATTCTCGGAAATCAGCATTAAACAGAAAAAAAAAAAAACTGCGAACACTTTGTCATTGTCTGTGTTTTCTCAGCAGAGCATTTGCTTGGACGTTAAAAGACGCTCCATCAAGAAACGGTAAGGCACAAAAAAAAGGAGAAGTACAGCTCCCCGAGAACTGCACTCCTCTCTGTAACAGCATAAATGATAGCAGGAGGATAAAACAGTGACCCATCTAAATCAGCTGTGCTCCTTCCTTTATCAGCGAGGGCCTTTTTGGACCTCAGAGAAGCAGGGGAGCGCCTGACGAGTCTATTTCCGTGTCATGATGGTAGGCTGAGTAGGCTGTGGTGCTGGACGAGTAGTCTAAGTCACAGTCGGAAAAAAAAAGAAGGATAATGTTAGAAGTAGCAGTACACATTGTACGATTAAGAGTCTGATGTTATGGTCAAGTTCAAGAGTTTTGTTAGGCAACTGGACACCTACCATCTAAGAGGCTTCTCCAATTCTCAGTTATATAGCATATAATATCTGTTTTCTCCACTAACATTAAGAATTGGAAAAGCCTCTTGGATGAGAGGTGAAAACTAAACTGAAGCGTCCCTTCCATTCCCACATTTGCACACTGTGATGTGAAACACAATGTGTTGTGGCCTCATTCAAAAAGATGTAACAAGACACCCCGTCTTTCTTAGCTGCCTCCTTGCTAAAAAACAACAACAAAAAGAGGCTGTTGCACACTAATCCATCTGTAACCCAAGTTATTCACTAAAATTACATAATGGACCAGGGGCGACGGTCGGTGACATGTATTTAATGTGACTTGATCTGCTGCTTAAGCAGGTGGTGTAGCATGACTGCTTTGCCTAAGGGAAGAATGAGACAGATTTATAGGTAGGTGTAAGGTGGCAGATGAGGGGAGGCGGTGGCTAATGAGCAAGGGATCGCAATATGAAGAGAAAAGAGCAGGAATGTGGGACTTTCACTGCTTTAAGAATGGTATGGTGGAGAACACAGAGGAGGCGAGAAACCGCCTGCGGCTGTAGCAGCGACTTCAATGCACTGGACCCAACAAACAGATTCACAGCATAGAGAACGATTATGAAGTGAATGTCTAAAACCACGTATCAATGCTGATGCTGAAACACTCAATTTCCTCATTTTGATGCCACTCCCAAAAAAAATTTGGTCTGTAATTTAGATTCAAAAAGATTTCTCTTCTACTCACTTTTCCCGCTGTAATGTCTCATGTTCCTCGCTATCTCATCTGAAGGCGTCTGCTCCGACACCTTTACTTCTGGAACTGTATAGAAGAAAAAAAAAAAACATCAGAGAACACGTGATACACAATAATGCACCATATATATTTTGATTTCATTCAGCCATTGTAACTATTGTGCAATATGTTCACAGTGAAAACAGGCACCTGTCTCAGCTTGCCTCAGATTCACCAATTGTAATTTTAAAATGCTTGGCATATCAGGGTTTAAAACTACGAGCCAAACAAAGGAGCTTCAGCCACGTTCCAACACACACCAAGTGAGTCACTATGGGAGGACAGGTTGAGCAAATGGCAGTATGGCATGTTGCATTTGGCTGCCAGCTAAGAAGCTACATGGTCATGTGGTTATCTCAGCCATTACTGTGGCCCGGTATTTGCTGAAACGCCTCCAGATGTATAGTATAATAATGTACATGTTCTTTTGAAGATATTTTGAGGTCTAGTTTATCATTGGTGCTAAGGCATGAATAGATCAGTAAAACCAGGTCATGTTGCATAGCACTTGTAATGATATTTGAGGGAAAAAAAATAGGCATCATGTACACAGGAAAGCCACCTACACAAGTTAGCTTCATACAGTTAGCCTCATCTAAGATGAACAACTCATGATCTTGGACAGCAAAATGTAGAAGATAGGAGGCAATTACAGTTGCTTATTTGCAATTACAAGACTGTGGTTAAAATATTCAACCTAAACTAGCCCATACCTACTATTTTTTTGTTTTTGGGGCCAAATTAATTTAATGTTGGGTCATCTTGAGTTAAATCTTAATCTGTCGGTACACTTCTAAACAAAGTAAACAGAGCTGGATTTTCTTACAGTCACTGCTAAAGGTGTTGGTCATGGTCTCGTTGCCACTGTCCGGTAAGGTCCCGTCACTTCTCCCGTTGGGCCGCTGGCCTGTGGACTGATGGCTCTTGTTTCTTTTTCCCTTTCGCGTGCTGATGCGGATCACTCCGTGCACCAACTTGCACTCAGCCTCCTGCTCCTCCAGGTTGTAATCCTGGGCTATGGTGTAGATCAGCTCGCTGATTTCATTGGTCTTGCGGGAGAAGGAGGAATCGGACGTGCACTTCGCCAGCTGGTCGATCTGGTGCAGGGCGTAGAGCTCCAAAAGTTTTTTAGTGATGAGAGAGTCAATGTCGGTGCCCGTGTCACTCAGGTCGTCTAAGTCATAATCCTCGATGGACAACAGGCTAGTGTTGCTGATGGGCCGCAGGCTTTCTCCCCGGCCTGGTGTGCGGTTCCGTTTGGAGTTGGTGACGGGGTACGTCACTGTCTGACCCGCAATGCGCACGTCGGGGTATCGGAAGCTGTCGCTCGCAGGCAGCTTAGATGTTTTGGTGGATTTGCTGGACTCCAGAGGAATGCCACAGGTTGGGTTGGTCACTGCCATGCCATTGGAAGGGACAGGTTCACTACTTGATTTGGGAGGGTGGTCCGTGGAGCTCTCATTGACAGGCACGCAGGGCTCTTTGCTGCCATAAATTCCACAGGTGAGCACACAGCAGATGAGAGCCTTGCAGCTGCTCCAGCCCATGGAGACACAGGAGCCACAGGCATGTCTGGCAGTTGGTGTGTTGTCTGCAGAACCAGGTATAAATCCTATAGTCTCTGAACCACGTGGCGTGCCATTCCTTGGGTGGCCTCGGCTGCGACTGTGCTTATTCTCGGAATACCGGTTGTGTGCAGTGTGGTGCTCGTGTGCATGCTCTCCTTGAGTGTCCTTGTAGGACTCCTGGCTGTCCCTGGATATAGTCCGGCTGTGTTTGTATCTTTCTGCCTTGGAGCTGGAGCCGTGGTGTTTATGGTGGCGAGATGCTTGTGGAGCTCCTGTGCTGTGGCCAGGCATGGCTCAAAAGCCCTGGGACCTGGTGGAGGAGGGACATTAAGGCTTCAGGTCAAGTCAGGTTTATGAGGCAAAGCAAAAAGGCAATGTTTTGAAGTTAATGGCTTAACATTCTTGACCTGGCGTCATGTTGTCACCTCTGTCAAACTCAGGCCTTGGGCCCAAATGTGGCCCGTCGTACAACAATATTTGGTCCTTGAGATCATATCAAATGTGTGCTAGAGTTTGCCTTTCAAAATAAGTCCTACATACTGACAGAATTTAAAGTTTTGGCAATTCATGCACTATGTCATGGCACATGCACTTTTACGTTTATCATAAAATTTACGGTATTTTTCTTAATGCATACTAAAAAAAACTACTTTTTTGTTCATCATGAAATTTACAGTACTTTTCATATCTTAATGCATACTAACATTTTTTTTCCTAATTGACAGTGCGCCTTATGTGAGGATTCTAGTTGTTTTTACTGACCTTAGACAGAGATCAGTCTAAACGTTTACATACAAGTTTGGTAAGCTACAAACCTGCACTGCTTGATGGACTGTCGGCAGAACATGTTTACATAAAGTAAAGCCTCGCAGAGTAATACTGCACTACACCATAATTATATTATGATGGTGCAAAGTAATACATTTGGATTTCAACGTAATGGGGAAAGACAGCAGGTGGACTTGAACCTGGAATCCAAGGCACCACTGCCCCATGTCTGGACATCATAACATTTCACTTTAATATTCCCTCAAATACAACTCCTTTCTAATTAAATGCTGTCATTAAACACAGCAAGTAAAACAATCCCACTAATATTTAACTGAGCGCAGCCATAAAACAAGAGAAACCCCACACATTTGGGAAGTTTTTTCAGGTGCGTGCCAGTGACTGCATGATAAACTGAAACACTATCAACAGTGACTCAGCTGAACAAACTGTCATTTCTGTGTATCACACATAACATGGGTGCCAGGAGGGCAAAAACAAAGACACATTTAGCAGCCCACACAAGGAACAACAAGTCAAAACGTTTACCGTTGCAAATCTTAAAATAATCTTTCCCGTATTTTTATCGCTATTTTTATCACTGAACTCAGGTTGGCCAACTATCTTCCAAAGTCCATGAATAAAAGAGGTAGTTTCATATCACTCCAGCTTGGGAGTAATCCATTATATTGAAGCCCCATTCTATTGGCGCTAATGTGTTACTTTACTACTGTTGATGAGGAGCCTTTACTTTAAAATCCCTACTAAATTACACCGGAAAAGACTTTTTAATAAAGAAAAATGTGATATATCTACAAAATAAAATCTCAAATTTTGTCTTTATGACCTACTGTAGCAACTGTTTAAAATTTGCAAATAGTAAGTAATATTTATATCGAGCAACAGCAGCAAATACGTTTATTTATACTTGGTTGCAGTTTGTTTAATAATTTAATTTTACCCTTTGCTTTTGTTTGCAGCCATGTGATGGAAAGGCTCTGGGTGTAAATCATAAGACAAAGATTGAAAGTAAGCAAAAGACTGACAAAAGGTGAATTAATGATCTATAGCAGGCCTTTACAAAGACTGGGTGAGGACCAGAGACCATTTGGTATTATGGACAGAGCTATGTCTCTCGAGTCCATTAATGGCCAGTCAAAGGTATTAACAGAGGACCAGACGAACAACGTATGTTAAAATCTACATTAAAGAGGCAACTTTTGTTTCATGCTAATCCCTCTCATCAAACATTTTCTTTCAATGTTTGTTTCAGCTGCCATTACTGTTTCTTTATCTGATTATCTGTAAGCGGTCACAGGGGCAGCAGTCTCAACAACAACACAAATCACACTGATCTATACTGTAAGCCTTCCTGTGTGTGGTTAGCCCACTGGAAGTTATGTGGGTCATGACAGCGCTATGCTTACAGCAACTCAGTGGCCACCAGGACCCAGGTTTGCTTCCTTAACTGCAAGGCCACAGATGCCAAATATTAACCTTTCGGATTAATTTAACATAATATTAAGTAACACTATACTCTTAATGTTTATTCAGTAATTTGCTCTGTCAACAGAAGTACTGTTAAAAATGTATTACCATTATTCCTACAATTATTTTTGCCCTGTTAAAGACCTGCGACCCAACAGTTGAGAATCACCAATGTAGAAGATCGTCCAAATTATATTCAATCTTTAATTGTTTAAATGGAGACTATTGACAGGACATAATAAAAAGATCTGCAAAACCAACCTGTAAGCAACATAAGGACGTGTTAATTAAAAAAACCTAAGGTTTTAAAAACCACCTCTGTTAAGGTTACTGTGTAATGTTTGAACATTCAAATGACTCTCGGGTGTTTCTTGTAATAGTTTTAAATGTATTATCTGATGTTATGCAACTTAAACTTGATGTTTGGAATAATACTTATTATAATGAAACCTCAAAACCTTCAAAAGAGCTTAAGAAAATTTATCTTAAAGTCAAATAAAAATGCGCTAAGTGAAAAGCTCCACATTAACCAGTGTAGGTTTAGGATAATTTTTTTTATTCCTATGTACCAGTGACAAGCTTGGCAGCTGTGTTAGACCATAAATAAACTGGAGAGGGTGGAGTTAGACGGTCCCACATATAAGATGATGTTCCTGTGGTTTGTGTTATTGGTCATAACACATATGTACTTGTATCTAAATGTTATATACAGCTTTGGACAACATTAAAGAAACCTGTTCAGCAGATGGGAAGAACCCAGGGCTTCATTCAGCTTCATTCAGCTGAAGTTGCTACGCAAGTTTGAAACCTGCGACGGCTGCAACAGTTGCACAAAAAAAACCAGACTCCTAAAGCGACAAGGAACAAAGTTTAAAGTTAAAATGAAGTCCAGGGGACAGTGACCTAAGCCTGAATCCACGATATGTAAATAAAGTAGATCAGCTGAGCCGATTGCTGCCCTGATAATAAATTTGACCCTTTTCTTCGCGCCCTCGGTCCTTCAGTTTGTTCAGCAAAAAACATTATGGAAAACAAGTCACTTTTGGCAGGTGTATTTCACATACACAAGCATTGACTCACCGCATAAGAGGGGGGAAAAACGGTCGTCGTTTTATTCCACACTATTTTTACGTTCAGTTTCAAGACCACGGAAGTCTTGCGTAGAAAACTCCAGTGCCAGCGTTTCAAGTCGAGAAAACAAAAACCTGTCGTTTTCACCGCCGGTCTATTTTCCTATCAGGTGTCCAAACTTAAACTTAACAACAAACTCACACCTGACAAACACAAGTGGCAAAAACGTCACCTGGTTCCGTTCACCAACTTTTAGGTCTTTTACGGGTAAAAGTTAAGGCGTTAAGTCGCCGAGACTGCGATTGTTCGACTTTACCTGCGGCTACGGCTAATCCCAGAACCTGCACCACCCACAGGTGGCAGGTGACGTCATCACGGCGGAAGTAGAAGTGAAGACGGAAGAAACAGGCGAATTTACCGGAAGTTTCTCTGTCGCGGAAGCTAAATAAATGTACACCTGTAGAGAATTTAAAAAATTAACAAAAGTATAATTATGTTGCTTATGATTATTTGAAAAAAGTACAGACCTTCTGAATAAACTTGAATTCGCTCGAAAATGAAACAGTAATCGTGTAAGCAAGAGTTTAATTAGTTTGTGTTTAAAATAAATAACATTGTTTTAAATAAATCAGTGGTCCCCAACCACTGGGCCGGGGACTGGTACCGGTCCACGGATGAATTGGTGCTGGGCCGCAGAGAAATAATGTAATAATAATGTTTCCTTTTGGCCCCATCTGGCTATTACTTTCACTTGATCCATACCCATATCAACAAAAGAACTTAACAATAGAATGGCTAGGATTCCATCATCAACAATGCAACTAAATTTGATTAGGAAATATTTTCTCAGTGAAGACAACAACAATAAACTCAAAATGACACAGAGTCATTGATAAAAGATTGTAACTTTTTTTATCGGCCTGGTAGCAGAAAGTTATAGGCTGCTTGAGAAATCCTTGTTGTGCCCATGCACAGTTAATTGGGGTAGGAAGAATTTATAGGTAGAATAATATTTCAGAATACCAGAAATTTCATTTTATTAAGGGGTATTTATCTGCCACAACTTAAAGACCGGTTGGTGAAAATAGTACGAGACATTTGACCAGTCCATGGCGTAAAAAAAGTTGGGGAACACTGAAATAAATTGTCTAGCATACAACATGTATGGTCGATTTCTCGTATACCCTTGTTTTTGCATTGTGTTTAACAAGCTAATACCTAGTTCATATCCTTCCAATCCTTACATGACTTTTTATATGAAGACACGTCATTAGCAAACAAATACCTAGCTGTTCCACCAACAGTAATAAGCCTTTGTAATACACGCTTAAACATTTTCTTTAGCCATACCAAAACTTTAAAAATTAGGTTCTGTCTTATTAAGGTCAGTCCTCAGGAGGATGAATGGTCCTAGAAAAGTAAAATCAAAGCGCGTAGACACATGCACATGGTGGTGGTGGTGGTGGTGGTGGTGTTAGACTCACAGAGGTGCACAGCTGCAGAGGCTGCAGGTGTATTTCCAGAAATTGTTCACTCTGTCCTATTTTTCCCGCCATGACAACACTTTATCACACACTCTGAGGATTAGACCAGTGAAGAAAAGTGTGAGGCTGTGTGTAGCATGTTGTGGATCCAGATTGAAACAAGGGAACAAAGAGACTTTAGTCCATATTTTATTCACAGTATTTATTTCACACCACACAAAGGCTGTGACTAATGCAAGGCTGATATTATCAATATTAAATAAAGAATGGTATTAGTAGTTATATAAGAAAATCTAACTATGTTATTCAGCGAAATCTAGCTAAACTCTAAATTTAATAACAGAAGAATTAAATCAAAGTTTTTAATGCTCAGTGGTACCAAGTTGTTATATTGTTACATGTCTTTTTCCTTAAATATATATTTTAAAAATGTACAAAAGTTTGCAGTGTGATCACCATCCAAAGGAAGTCTCACAATAGGGTGCAGTGTGGCTTGGGTGGCAGTTTTGGAGAGTGCTGCCCCTGCAAACCAGTAACGGCTAAGAGGATAATGATGATGGATGAATAAATGAAAGCAATTGGATGACACATTCATTTACCAAATTCAAGTGCCAGAACACAAAAAGGCACTTTAGGTAAAATATTCAGTCTACAATTGCTTTTTTAAGGAAAAAAATCAGTAGAATCAAAAAATTGTTCAAATTGACACATCAGATCTATTCACAAAGTAAATCTAATGAGCCTTTTAATCAAGAGTTCTTACACGGGGAGGAAGTTATTCGCTTCAGCTTCGATTCAGTGGGAGCCTGAACGATACAGGTGTCATTCGGCGGCTGCTGTGACAGGGCTAACGTCAGGTGCCCCTGTGTCCTGCTGCCATTGTCATCAGACGGTAGGTGGCCCAGCCGGGGGTCAGAGTCAATCTCATACCTGTAGTGATAACCCTCTAGAACATCTCGACATGCATCTCTCATTTCAATGATCCACTTCTTCATTCCTTTGCGATTCAGGTATAGCACTAAAAGAAAGACCATCCCCACAAAGCCCAGCACCAACCCCAAGAAGACATAGGATGTTGGCAGAGTGAGGTCAGTCACTTCTGCTTGCGCCTGAACAACACATCCAATAGCCTGAACACTCAGTCCCCTGAGCTGAGCGTTGGATAAACCTCTGGGCAAGGCACATCTCACTGCATCCTGGTCCAGCTGAGCCCTGGACTCGTTGAGCCAGGTGACAAAACTACGGATTTCACATGAACAAGAATAAGGGTTGTTACCGAGGAGGATGCGGATTTGGCCCAGCCTCTCCAGCTCTTGAAGAGAATCAGCACCAAATGTTCTGAAGGCATTCATTGTCAGGTCAATCACCTCCAGATGGTTGATGCCAGAGAAGGTCCCACTGTAAATTGTTACCAGGGAGTTGTTTGTGAGGAAGAGCTGCTTGAGATTCGGAAGGTGGGAGAACATCCCTGGGGAAAGCAGAGTCAAGTGGTTCCCTGACAGGTCCAGGCGAAGGAGCCCCCTCAGGCCGCCCCAGCGCAACGCTGTGGTGAGGTCTGTCACTGCGGTGAAGTTGTAGAGGGTGCAGCTCAGGTTGAGCTCCTGAAGTGGACTCCCGGGGATGCTGAGAGCCTCGGGATGGATGAGCGCCAGCTGGTTTCCACTCAGGTCCAAGTAGCGAAGGTAGACAAGGGCAGAGAAAGTGTGGGATTCCATTTCAACGATTCTGTGAAGGTGACCAGAACTGTGACATTCACTTCCATACCCATGTTTTTGTTTGAGTTATGAAAATAATAAAAAAAAAAACTAACAAAGACTTAAGATAGAGTTTATTAATAAGTTTATACTTCAACAAAATTAGTCATGACTCAAAGTCGATCTCACATTCATGTAAAACAGTACATTCATGATCAAAACATAAGAACACACTGAGAGTCTCACCTATTATTGCTCAAAATAACGTTGGTGACATTCCCTGTGTTTGCAAATGAATCCGGAGAAACCCTGTGTATGTTATTCCCTGTGACGATGACGGTCCGTGTGAATCCTGGAATATGTTCAGGCACCCTAAGCAAATCCTGCGAAACACATTTTACTGTGCGAGTGACAGCAAAACACTCACAGCCTGGAGGACACTCCAAGCACTGATAGGGTGTAAAGTGAAGAAGTCCCAGAAACATGCTGAGAGCAAAAATACTCATTTTTAAAATAACTAACAGTTAAGTCTAAAAAGGAAAAAAGAATATTCGCAAAGAGCTGATTTCTACCTTTCTAAAAAAACCCTCAAGGGTAGGCTTTTGTTCTCGCGACCTAGTCAGTTACGCAGAGGTGGAAAACCATGCTCGCTCCAGCACCAGTCCTTCCTCCTCTGCTCCACTCTGGGAATAAAAGGTTCCCATGAATTGATGGGACTTTTACATCACGCTGTATCTACAGGATAGAAAAGGTACGTGGTTCCCTTAAAGGTACAGAGGACGAATAGGTTTCACGCAGCTTGTGACCTACAAGTCTGCAGGGGAGACATTAAAATAGGCTGAGGAAAGTCCACAGTGGAGAGATTAACAACAGAGTACAGCTCTGTACAGCAGAGTAATACTCGAATAATGACAAAGAACACACTTAGAAGACAAATAATTAACATTTGTAATAAATTAAAACATTAAAACAGGATCCAGCAAATACACTGTACATTGAGTTTCGTTCACAAACCCATTGTTGTTTTTTTCTGTGCAATGACAAAAAGGTAGTCTTAGTTTAAGTGATAACAATATATATAATATTATCAAAGAAACTAAAGACATGATTTCACACTGGAAGAGAGTGGATTGCGAGGCAAACTGTGAATTTCACATTTGGCTCCTACTTCACCCATCCCTTGGAAGTGTCTCACATATCCTAGACCAGTGGTTCTTAACCTGGGTTCGATCGAACCCTAGGGGTTTTGGTGAGTCGGTCTCAGGGGTTCGGTGGAGAGGTCAAGACCCCGCGGAGGTCAAGACACACCAACTCACCCTACAAAAGTAGGGTTCGGTGAATGCGCATCTGAAACTCGGTAGCTCCAACAAGGTTAAGAACCACCGTTCTAGACCAATAAGTGAGGAATACAATCCAGCCTTAATGGTTTGCATTCAGTGTAATTTCCATTTATCACTGTAGTGTAGATCAGCCAAACTGGAACTCTGTCCATCAGTGTCTACCATGACGAAATCCATAACCAGAGCATGATAGTATCAATGATTTTTACAATATTAAAATTAATAAAAATAAAAGAGCAGCATGTTTCTTTTGATAAACATGAGAAAACATTTTTTGTTTACAAACAACTTGTCCCCTCTTAACTCATCTGAATACTTTTCAACCTCAGATGCCTGTAATTTGATCTCCGTGTTTCCTACAATAACTGTAAATGTTGTCTAAGTGCGACAGCCTACGGACGCTGCTGGCTCCTTTACTGGAGGTTGAACGTCAGGACGAACGTTACGACAACTCCGCACAGCATGAGGAACGGGAGCCAGGTCTTGAGAAACGCTGCCCAGCTGAAGGATGGAAGATGAAGAAGTGTTAGGATCATTTTTGCAACACATTTTTAAGAGTCAATCCCCTGCTCCTGTATATTCAGACAGAAAAGGACATATATACTATGTCCTGTACTCTCCCCTGCCTGCGTCCCACTGTCCTTTCCACCCAGCCGGTGCAGGGAGCCCCGGCACAGAGGTGACCTCCAGCGGTGACACGCAGAGGAGTGCGGCTGTCAGTGATGAATTACATGACTCTTCTTCTGTTAAAACGACTCCTGCGCTCGTGGGAGTGTATGTGCAGAGGCAGCACAAGCTGTGACGCCAGCGTACGCTATGTGGGTCAGCGGAGAATAATGAGAGGGTCTCTCTGAGCCATATGTCTCTAGATGGTCCCCAGCACAGCCATTTACACAGCGTGTTCACAATTGTGATGCAGATGTGGGGAGATTTAATAAAATAGATGTGGAAATTAGCAGTAGCCCCAGAGCAGTAAAGAATAACCAAGTGTGAGGCATGAGATTTTTTTTTTTTTTTTTTTAAGGAATGACCAATGGTGTGGGAAGAGCTTCTCTGATCATCCTGGTACACAGTGTCCCAGATGAAACATTTTCTTCTAACGATTCTAAAGAAAGTTTCTCTTCCCCAAAACACTAGCAGATATTTATACAGAGGTCAGACGACGTGACATAGATTTAATAATCGCCCAGGACGGACAAGAGTATTTTAAATTATACCTGAGTCATGACACAGACTGATGATAATGATGATTTACAGGAAGAATCATCAAACCTAGAATGGTGAGGACAGACTCTAAATTCTTTATGTGTATAAAATAAATGTATATATATGCACATGTGTACATATATAAATAAATTATATATATATATGTGAGAGTAAACAGTAGCTAAATGAGAACCTAGAGAGATGGAGGTTTGCATTAGAGAGAAGATGAATGAAGGTCAGTAATAGCAAGGGAGAGTACGTGTGTGAATGAAAGGGAAAACAGTGGAATGGTTAAGTTACAAGGAGCAGATGTTTAGATGCTTAGGATCAACTGTTCAGAGCAGCAAAGATGATGCAAGAGAGGAGAAGAGACTACAGGCAGGATGGAACGGCTGGAGAACGTTGTCAGCTGAGGTGAAGGGAAAGGTTTACGCAAACACTGGTTGTGAGACCAGCCATGATGGATGGATTAGTGACACTTGGAATAGGTAGAAGACAGTAGGCAGAGCTCGAGGTGGAGACGTTAAAGATGCTGAGATTCTTTTCAGGAGAGACAAGGATGGACAGGATCAGGAATGAGGTGATTAGAGGGACAACACGGACAGGAAGGTTTGGAGAAAGAGCTAGAGAAGCCAGATTGAGGATGGTTTGGACATGTTCAGAGGAGGGACAGTGGATACATTGGTAGAAGAATAATCCTAGAGATGGAGCTACCAGGTAGGAGACAAAGAGGAGATTGATGGATGCAGTTTATTTTGAAATTGAGACAAACACATTTGCAATCAATCACCGGTAAACGTGTTTACCTAGAAGAGATGGTGCACAGTATACTATTGGCACCGCATGACCTCTCATTATCTCCAAGTGTTTGACGGCCACTCCCTCGTTCACTTTGCTCTGCGTTGCATATTATCTATTCAATCTGTCTGTCTTATATTTCCATTTCTCAACTCTACTGTCATAAAACTGTGTGGGAAAGCACCTGAATCACCTCTACTTTGAGGCAACGTTGGTCCTTGAATGTAACTACTGCAGTACAAGAGGGATTACAGTATATATTACAAATACACCAATAAATCCTTCCATACCTGTGATTGAGGTCATTGTTCTGCTGTAATGAAAAGGTGCCAGACTCTGCCTAAGGACACTTGCCTTACATGTTTCCCATTGATGAGCGACAACACGCACAGGTTCACCATGTTCCAGGATGTGCTGTTGTCATAACGCATCAGGTTGAGGGCCATGGCAACATGGGAATGGCAGTTATCGAAGCAAAGGTTGTGCTTCAAAGAGAAAGGAGAGTGTCAATTTGAGAATAAAATCAATACGACAATAAGATTTTAGTGAAAAAAAAAACCGAATACACTAACTTACTGGCCTACACTTGTATTCTTCAGATGCATCAAGCACCGCTTTGTCCCACGTCGCAGCTCCGTTACCACAGACCTTGTCCACATCAAGTTTCCAGTACCTGCAAACAAACAGTAGTAGTTTCAATAACACTGGACCAGATCGTTAACATGGTCAGTAGAAGGGTCTCTGAACTCTAAGAAAGACCTCTGATAGGGGCCTCCACCCTATCAGTGATCATGGCCTAAGAACATGGTTAAGCAATTGCCTGTCTTGCCCGTCCTCAAGCACCGCCCCTGACTCTTAGCACTGATATTTTCTGGTTATGTCCGATATTACTTTTGATATCAACCAATGTTGATATATGCCAACATATGCCTCCAAAATAAAGTTAAACATCTCAGAACCCTATTTGTGATCCCAGGAAATTTTGGCAAAAGCCATCTATTGTGTTAATGAATTATTTTACATATTATTAATTAATTACTTATTGGCCGACTGATATTTTTGGACATCCCTAATTTTTACATGAAGAACTAACAGAATATTTTTATTTATGTCTTTAAAGTTCTGATTATGTCAATAATACTGTACATACAAAAAGTAGAAATGAGCTAAAAATCCAAATGGTATTCAAAAGAATTTTTAAAATTTTACAAACTACAAAAAATATTTTCTGAAAAATGGCTAGGTAGATATATAACATTATATATATATATATATATATATATATATATATGTATGTATATAAAGCCATATGCAGCCATATGTCCATATGTTAAATGGACATATCTTTGACAGATATTTGTTAGTCATAAAAACTGGACATACACTCAGTACTGTTTGAGGTCAGCCATGCAAATATGAAAACAAATTTGTTTAGCCACATACAGTAAGTAAGTGTTTGTTAGAACTGTTTAGTCATTAAAAAATGAGAATAAAATAAATTGCAGGACTCACTTTGTTGGTCGACCAAAGCCCATGTTGTCCTCCTGGAAGAGACGTGACATTTAATAATGTTCATATAATAAGCTCTACTGTAATTCAGACTAAAAAAATACTCAAGTTTTGCTTGTCCCTTGTCCAGGGGATGCAACAGCTAGTCAACAATTACCATCTCCCCCTGTCCTCTGTGTTCTCAAATCTAACTCCAACTACCTCCATGTCTTCCCTCACCGCATCCATCAATCTCGTCTTCGTCCCCTACCTGTTAGCTCCATCTCTAGGATCATTCTTCTACCAATGTATCCACTGTCCCTCCTCTGAACATGTCCAAACCATCTCAATCTGTCTTCTCTAGCTTTTTCTCCAAACCTTCCTTTTTGTGTTGTCCCTCTAATCACCTCATTCCTGATCCTGTCCATCCTTGTCTCTCCTAAAGAGGATCTCAGCATCTTTAACTCCTCCACCTCCAGCTCTGCCTCCTGTCTTCTGTCTATTCCTAGTGTCTCTAATACATCCATCATGGCTGGTCTCACAACCCTTACTTTCACCTTAGCAGACAGTTTTTCCATGCTGCCTGAACTCTAGTCTTCATCTCTCTTCCATTGTCTTCACTAACTGAAATGTTTGTCTTCAGTATCTAAACTTCTGATCCTTCCAACCTCACAATTCCACTGTTCTCCCTTTTAATTACACATCAACCTTGAAATAAAGAAAACATCTGGTAAAAATTAAACTAAATTAAAAACTATAAGGAGGGGAGACAGTGCAGTGAGCGTGAGAAGAGTTATTGTACAATAGTATGGACTAAAGGATGAATGAACTTATGTATCTTAACAGTTTTTCTTCTTGATACGTTTCTGTTTTTAGTTCCTGGTCCAGGCAGGTTTACTCCACCTGGTCCAGGGCATTAGAGCTAACACAGGCATCAGATACTCACAGAGACAAAGTAGGATCCTGCAAAATCCCGGATGATTCCGGCGGAGGTGCAGATACCCATGTGTCCAATGAAAGGGAGCAGCCACCTGCAGGATGGAGCAGCAGCAGCAGCAGCAGCAGGAGGACACAACACGGACTCATTAGAAACACAGAATAAGCTTTAGTTCCTATGACGTCTGTACGACAACAATCAACACAACACGGAGACGCTAGAAAGCCGCCATGTTTGCATTAGCTTATCTGAGAGAAAAGCTTCTTACGACAGAAAAGGGATCGGAGTCCAGACTATACAGAACGGATATCGGCCGTTTTTTCTGTCGCCTTTTAAGAAATCTCCGTGGTAATTCATCATCACGTCGACATCATCCACGTCCGCCATAACTGCTGCCTGACTGACTGACAGCAGCGGAGTGACACTCTGTCTGTGAGGCACAGGCGCCGCGCAGCGGCCGGGGAGGGGAATGACACAAGGCTTCCTGGCTGAAGCCTTGTGTCTGTTCTGTCATTGAACGCATCACTCGAATGTTTCGAGATGCTGCGTTTAAATAGCGGTGTTTGGGGAAGTTAACGAGCTCACTGTCGCCACAGTCAAACCGAGAGTCTGCTAAAACATTTTTTTTTATTCCCGTTATAAAAGACTTTATTTCTAACAACTTAAACTTGATGTCAGTGTATTATGCGTGGCAGTCGTTGACCGTCGTTGGTTAGGAGACTAAACCTTTTTTAAAGTATCAGAACATAAACATACAGAATTGGAAACAAACCACTCTATGTATGTTATGTTCATATTATTACTGTTCCTCCTAAATAAACGCCCAACAATTAAAATATACAAAACTCAAATCTATCACACGCCTTTTCAATAAAGTAAAATGTCTTGCGTCATAGATGGTGTTCTTGTGGAGGAAGTCAGTGTGGAGAACCGATATATTTTGAAGATAACAAATTTACGCTACTGCTCAGGTGAATTTTAGCTGTGTTCTTTTCTGGCTGAGAAACCCACTTCCTTAAAGGCAAGGCCACCACTTCCGCACAATACAGTAATCAGTAAATGCCACTACACCGGATTATGAGAAATTAGCTGCAATGCTGCCATCTAGTGACTTTTACTTCAATCTACAGCAGTTTAAGAAAACCATTAAAGATTAAGATTAAATTTCTTGTTTTGTCACTGTGACGTTGTGATTCACACCACAGCGCACAACCAAATTGGGTCTCTTCATTTAACCCATCACCAAAGTGAGCAGTGGGCAGCTTTTGATTTCCCAATGTGTCCCAGTGTGTGGGGACAATACCATGCTACAAGCACCTCAGTGGTAACTTGGCGATAGGGGGATTCGAAGTGGGGGCCTTGCGGACCCAAATCCGCTACCTTAACCACTAGGCCACCAACAGTCCTATTTGTCCCACAGTGGGGAAATTGCATATTCTCAATATATTTAAGGTCACACATCATGTAACAGATCCAGGGCATGACATTATCGGGTTTTCAATTATTGGAGGGAAAAAATTATTAGTAAAGATATTAAATGTTATGTGAATATAAGTGGCAATAATATAGGTTAGTTGACATTATTGGACAACCCTAGTTATAACTATTTCTTTACTGTCCTTCCAGTCTTGCATTTCTTTTACCAGAGGAGCCACCTGAGGATATTTATATGGTACAGTTTATTAACTATTTCTAGATGTATGCTAAGCCTAGGTACCTGAAAAAGATCTGTTTCTGTATTAGGTGTTTTACTTTTTTTTTGTTTATATGTTACTTAACACTTGTACCCATTGTTAGCAGGGAGTTTTGTCAATGTAACCTGCACCACTCCTAGAGCTGGGTCACCTCATTAGTGCACATTAAATGGGCCACAGGATGCTCCCCTTACAACCTCTGCTGATGATTTACTGTGCTCACATTTGTTGCCTAACAGTCAGCAAAAAGCCGCACAGAGAAGACACTGACGAATGAGCAGGAAGGCAGAAAGTTCACAACAGTCTCTAGTCGTACATAGTTAGCGCCACATCGACGCTACTGGGGCAGTTGTGTAACAGCTACCCAGAAAAAAAAGGCCACAAATAAAAGCACAACCACACAGACAACAAGCCTTTCTGTTTTATCACGGTTTATTTTGCAACAAAACTTATCACAGGTCTCCTCCAAGAAAATTCTTCTTATTCAGTGTCCGTGTTGAGAAATGAAAACATAGTGTTGTGCACATTTTAGAGTTAAGGACAAAAATAAGTAGTTTGTTAAACTGCAGATGTAAAGCTGCTCTGCACCCAGGAAACAGTACGGTACACAGCATATGACCACACCCACTAGTGTCAATAGTGGAAATTACATATTTTTCGAAGTGGCTTCCAATGGAAAAAAAGTTAAGAGTTGGGTGTTTTTTGTTTTCTTAAGGTAAACCTGAACTTGAAACATTGCCCTATCAAGGAACATAATAATAATTACCAAAATAAAGTCCAAACTTTTTTTCTGCTTTACTGCAAAAAACATGTTTGTTTGGTGGATATTCCCAGGAATGTCTCTCATCTGTCAGGTTTCTTTGGTTTTCGTTTAGCCGCGGGAGACTGTCTCTGTATTGTCAGCTCTGTTGACCCCAGATCCTGAGGGATTCATCAATCATGAATTAATAAATTCTGTATCATAATTTAACATCTCTTAATTTCATAAATTCCCTCCACTTGAGACTGGGAACCGTAACCATTTTAACCAAAAATGTAAAAAATACTTGGTCAAAACGGACCAATATTTGATGAGTTGCTTGAATAATAAATAACACTCTGACCAGTATATAATTCACAGATGAAAATGGTACTTGGAGTGGGTGGAGTCATTAATGCTGTACCACTGTATGGATCAATGAACATGTTTCCTTCTTACCACCCAAGTTTTGCACATTAATAATTAATGGGGCATAATTTAAAACAAAAGTCAGTATAAGAAGGTTATTTTTACACAAATAGTTTTTTTTTTTTTTTAATATCACCTTCCTCCTTTTCAACCATGTGGTAAAACCTCAGAACTAAAAGGAGTACAGCAGTACAGCAGTGTTTCATTGAAACAGAGAAAATAACTAACATTAATCCTTGGCTGCTGAAATGAAAGACTACCTTTGGCTGAAGATTTGTCTGACAGAAACTCAAAAGAAGCTTGAAAAAAAAAAAACAAATTCATCTGAGCCACATAAGACAACCTGCAGTTTCTACTTCACTCCAGACATTTCTGTGAGCCAAACAAAAAAACCTGATCCGATCAAAACCCGGATGTTGCTGTGCCATCACTCTGAGCTGAGCGTGCGCTGGTGCCTCAAGCTCCGAACAGGACCAGCAGACGGGATCTTTACCAACAGAGTCGGCCCTGCTGACCTGAACCTAAACAGGCAGCCTGGATGAGAGCTTCTCCTCCTACTTCTGGTGCGTTGCTCCACCATGAACCTGAGGAGGTTGTGAGTGCTGAACTCCTCCTACTGTCAAAGAAACTGGGAGTGATGTGGAATATGCTCTCCTCAAAGGTATCTGCCCCGGTCCCCGCAGAGAGGAGGGAGAGGCTGAGGTGTTGTTGGTGCTTTGAAGGTGCAGTAGTGGGGGTCGTCTTCACCCTCCTGTAAATTTCTCTCCCCACAGTGGTCTCCTGCGGTCCTGATGGGAGGACAAGGGAGTGCAATGCATAGTGCAGAGATGTGACATGACATTCACTCTGTGTTTCTGTCAGAGAGAGGGGAAATAAAGACGCAAACAGTAGCTGCAAGAGCGCTGAGCTTTTCTACGTCCACTCTGCAAAAACCGCTGTTTGCTTAGCTCGGCCGACACTGGACCTGTCCCTCTGAGCTGTCTTCATCATCGGAGCCTTCAGGGCCCACGCCTCGCAGGCCTGTGATGCGATAGCCCATGTTGAGCAGCATAACCTCTAATGGATCAGCGTTCATACGTCTCTGGTTCGCCTGAGCAGCGCCATCCATGTCCTCCACTACACGAGCGTTGTCACACTCCGTCTGAAGGTGGAGAACAAAAGTTCATAATCCACATGCCATAAACAGAAAATGAAAAATCTATATATAATTTAAATTTTTTTATCCCCAAAGGTTTACCTCTGGTCTAGGGTTCCATAACCGCACTACAGGGTCGATGCCACTAGTAGCCAGGAAGCAGTAGCTGGGGTGGGGCTGGAGGCAGTTGACTATGGATTCATCTCCCTGCAGGATCCTCACCAGGTTTGTCGTCTCTTTCTCCCAGATGAAGAAAGAGCCGTCGTCTGAGCCACTGACAATGTACTGACCTTTGCTGTGGTCAAAAGAAGTCGAGATACAGACCTGTCTGATCAGTGACATTATAAAATGTTGACTAAATGATTCTTATTTGAAAGTGGAGTACAGTAACACCAACCAAACAGAGGGGTTTACACTGTCAAAGATGGAGGGACCGTAAATATAAGCTGGTCATGGCTGAGAAGCAAACAGTATTATAAAGAAAAATAAAAACTTTTAACTGTCATCTGTGTTGTTTACATCATACAGCATTAAATCAGGATGATCATGGTTTATTAGCCAATCAGTGTGTGAAACAGAGAATTTACATTTAAACAAAGTACAGAGTTGGTATTTCATTACTATAACTCACCTTTAATACCTTATTTATTAATATCTTTCCAAGAAAATAAAAAAATACAAATATTATAATATAAACTGTTATTACGACTTATACTTTAACTATTACTTTAGTGTTAATAACATAATATTTTAATTTCATTAATGGGTGAAAGCCAGAGATTACAGGGTACTTGACTGCCCCCTAGCGAGCAATATGTGCAACGACAGCGGGCTCGGACTGACCTTCCAAAGAAGTTGGCCTCCTTGATGTCAGTGGTGGTGTTGCAGTGGCCGCAGTATCGGTGCTTGTAGTCGAAGCTGCGCTCTCTCAGCACCAGCTCATCTTCAGGGATGGACTCCTTTCGACTGAACGAGTGGAAACGGATGGAGCTGTTGGACTTTTTGTCCTCGCCTCCTTAAAAAAACACACAAATACAAGCAAAATATCATTTAAATGTTCTCTGTTCAAGCACATTGAGCTACATGCGTCTAAGAAATGTCCTCTATAAATAAATAAACTTAAATCATTCACATTATTGCGATTTAGTCCCGCCAGCTCAATTATCAATGATATTCTAAATCTTGTTTTACGTTTTGGATTTTACCTCCCCTTGTGGTTGCTTATTTGTTTTCCTGTTACCTGACTCGGTCTTGGTGAAGAGCGCAGCTTTGATATCTTTATCCAAGGCATCACACGCACTGCTGTTCGCCTGCTCAGGAAACTTCCCCCTGAAATCATCCAGACACTCCAGCGCCTCGGTGATGTACTTGAGCTCAAAGAGACACCGCGCCAGTCGAAAGTGAGCTTTGAGATGACCGGGATTGAGGGTCAGAGCCTTCAGACAGTCCCTGAGGGCATCGTAATGGTCTCCATCCCTGTGAATTCCAAATTAAGCACTTGTCAACAGACTGCGGTAAATGCGTTCGACTACCGGCGGTGCAATGGGTCACGTACCACTTGCGTTTCATGTAGGCAGCGGCCCGGTTCCCGTAGAGCATTGAGTTGCAGCTGGCCTGGTGAATACCTAAACTGTAGAGCTGGATGGCCTGAGTCCACTGCTGCTGTGCAAATGCATCGTTGGCTTGTTGCTTTATTTTTTCCAAGTGAGGAGGAAGATCAGTGGAACTAGATCAAGGACAACAAAACGTCAGATAGTTTAATTAATAAATAAGTGATTTTTTGAATGTAACCTGAACATGAGGATGCACTGAAGCAGTACAAAATATGCAAAAAAAACCCCGAAAAAACAGAACTCTAAAACACCTGTGGGGTTTTCTTCACTCATTCAGTTAGAAATGTAATGTTTGCTCTGTTGTTAAAACTGTTTAACCTGATGAAATATACATTTTTAACCTTCAGAAGACTTTTCTTATATTATGTCTTTTCTATTTGTGCACAGCTCTGCCTAAGACGACCATGAAATAATATATGGGAGATAATTGAAGGGGAAAAACAATGTCTCTTTGAGAACCAAGTGTTCAGGTTACAAAAGTAAATAGTGTTTAGAGAGTAAGAAACTGCATTGGCGCCATTCTGAAATAGGGGGCAGCGGTGGGTTAGTGGTTAAGGCAGCAGACTAGAGTTCGATGGCGTTACATGTACAAGTCAAGGTGCACTGAGCATGGCACAGTCCACACACACCGCTCCCCTATTCAAAGCTTCAGTTTTTGGATTAGTTAAATGCAGAAGTCACATTTTGTTGCGTGCAGTGATGTGCTCTATAATGATAAGGAGTTTGATCTTTTTTCTCCTTCCCTTTTTCCTGAAATTAAAAGGTTGTGAGTCCATGCAGTGGACACATCTACCTTGACTGAAGCTTGCTCCCTGCAAAATGAATATGGCTGTTTGGCAGGTGAAGTCCATTGGAAACACCGTTAGTTGTCCTTCCATTCTGCAGATCCCCTGGTGGTTAAAATGAAGGACAAAACAAAAATGAATCCACTAATGCTGGACTTTGTCACGCTTTCTGGTTTCTCGTTTCTTATTTACCTGATGTCTGGCACTTTTTTGGAAGCAAGAATGTGTATGGCCTCTGCTTAAATGTCAGGTCAAACAAATACACCTACAGGCGGGATGTGAATAAACAATAAAAACTGCATTACGGCAGAGAACATGAGCAGACAAGTCACATTAGTGCCTCGTGTTTGCCTCTGTGGAGCATTACCTGCTCCCCACCCATGTTAACAAGCAGTTCTGTGCCATCTGGACTGAAGGTCACGTAGGTGGCCACCAGGACCCGTAGGCGGTTATTGTAGTCTGGGAGTTTAACTGGTAAGTGACCTGGAAAATCCAGAGAATTCCTGATAAAAATCAACAGCACACTCCACTCTGACATCATGCCTAAATATTGGGAACCCAACTACTGGGTAATAAATAACTCCATATATTTCAGTAGCACAAGCACCTGCGACATAATACTGTCCGGCTCCATCTGGTATGGGCTTTTGCTTGTCACAGAACGTGTGCACAGCTGCTGATGTGCTTTGGCTCACA
Organism: Paraplagusia blochii; assembly: GCA_016785265.1. Classification (NCBI taxonomy): domain Eukaryota; kingdom Metazoa; phylum Chordata; class Actinopteri; order Pleuronectiformes; family Cynoglossidae; genus Paraplagusia; species Paraplagusia blochii. Next base: position 22,330 of record JAFBJS010004381.1, read on the forward strand.
GATTTCCTGCGTATGTAAAGAAAAACAAGAACAACAATAGTTGTAAATAAACATAAAAGTACCCGCTAAATGGACTTTGATGTATTTTAATGTTCCTTATTAAACAAAACTCAACCTGTAATTGTGAATCATCCTGATGTCGTACAGGCGAACAAAGGGACCGTTGGCTCCCACCGCCAGGTAGTTGTTGTCCCGAGGGTTAACGGCCAAGCACTTGGCCTCCACCAGCTGGCCACAGAACTCCGTCAGGTCGATCAGCACCTCAGAGTGTTTGCTGTTCTCCCGCAGGTCATACTGTCTGTAGAGATCACAGGAAGATGCATTAGAAATGTTATTTCTTTATCACAAATGGAATATTTTCCTAACTTTGTTTCTCCCACCTGATGATGCCGTCCTCCGCAGCACTCCAGAAAGTGTTGGGCCACATGGGGGCCGTGGCGATGCGTTTTACTCTGTTGGTGTGATCTGAGAACATGTGCAGGGTTTCCTTCACTGACAGGTCGTGTACGTGCACCTTGGTGTCGGCAGCTCCCGTTACCAAGATTCGGTCTCCAGAGTGAGGAAGAAACTGAGGGGATAAAATGTTCAGAGTCAACAGGTGAGACGATTACGATGCACCTATAATTTTAAGTACCACTCTGCAAATGCTTCAAGGTTAAACTGCTTTATGTTTTGTTGGAGCATTAAGGCTAATGTAGTCGGGAGCCTTGCAGAGTAAAAGGCAGTGGTGGCTTAGAAGTGCACTTGGATCTAGGAGGCTTCAGGTTCAAGTCCTCCAGCTGCCTTGCTACACTGGGGTGCACTGAGCATTGCATCAACCCACACACTGCTGCCCTCAAACCTGCCAAAATGACAAGGAGTTTGCCTTCCTTCTTTCCTATAGTGTTTGTACTAATACACGGCTGCCAAACTCAGGCCCGGGGGCCAAGTCTGCCCTGCAGTGTAGTTATATTTGGCCCACAAGATCATATCAAATATGTACTAGAGTTGGCCCACCAGTATTCAGGCCTTATATACTGGCAGGATTTGTAGTATTAGTGATGCATGTTTTTCTTTTATAGCACAGAGGTTTAGTTTTTTGTTGTTGTATATCTGTTAAAAAAACATAAAAACATCAGAAGGATCTGGAAAGGCTACAAAAAAAGGGAATTTATCGATGTTGGTTTTATTTTTTATTTAATTTCTCATGTGTTGATAATATTAAGCAGCTTATCCAGATTCAATATCCCCAAAAAACATTTTATTCAGGGGCGACACTTGAAGAAGAGCAAGCCGGGCAGTTGCTTGGGGCTATGTCCATTAGGTGGACATAGCCGGTGACTTCATGCCAGTTTTAAAATGTGTCCCACTGTTAAATTGAGTTTGACACCCCTGTACTAATGTTATTTTAGATTACTAATTGCATTAGTTGTTAAAAAAAATAGTTATTTAAAAGATCCTTGGCTCCAGATAAGACTGTTGGTACACAGTCATGTTACTACGTGCTTTTTGCAGTGTTCCACCTCATTCCACAGCGTTCTGTCCTACAGCACCTGTGGTATTCCCTTGTGGCCATTTCTGTCACACAGACACATTCACTGGGTTTTTAACAGCAATGAATGAAGTAAAAATGTCCACAGACAGGTTTGTGCTGGTCTGGCCACTCACTAGCTTGTAGACAGTGCCCCCTATTGTGCAGACTGTAACAATGTAACAAAACTATTTATCTGAGCTTTCCGACGTCTAAGAACATACATAGAATTAAACGTTAGAACTTACCTTAACAGAAAAAATATTGGCGGCGTGACCCGTGTGCATTGTTGTGAGCTTCTTGTGTCTGAATGGATCCCAAATAATTGCATGTTGATCATCTGAGCCTGAGGCCAGTAGACTGGACACAGAAAACAAGAAAGAATGTCAGTGAGGGACAGTCTATTCTACTCAAAACAGTGTTTAGATCTGGCTTGAAAAATCTATTTAAACATAATGCACACACTCTGCTGTTATTTTACTTATTCATGAGAACAAACATAACAAATAAGTATAAGCAGCTTTGAAAGCTAAGATAATGAACGTTGAAATTTATTTTATTCCCTTACTTTATTTACTTAATTTCTCAGAGGATGAAATCTGAATACAAGCTTTTTGAACAAACAATCCTTATCCTAGTGACACAGTCCAATTTTGTCGAGATCTTTCAGGATTTTTGGGTAAATCATGGGACTTGAGTTGTGCAGTGTACACAAGGTTACAACAAGTGATTATCACTTTAAGATCATGTGAAAATCAAACAAGAAATTCCGTTGATTTACCTCAACCTGCCTTACTGTACATGGGTGTACATAGATACAAAGGAGAAACAAGTCAACAAAAGAAAGCAGCATAGCACAACTGACCACACTGGACTTGTCACCTTTTCTGTGTGTGTGCAAGGAGTGTCACATATTGCCAGCTAAATACGTTTTCTGAGCATTATTCTTATTGTATCTCACAGAGCAACTTTGTGCATCCACTCCTGTCCCACTATCAGCTTCTTCTTCTTGTCTTTATTTACAGTACATTACATTACAAAACATTAGGCAAATGAGTCAGGATTCAGACGTGACATGTATGGTTGTCCAGGCAGTCCAATTGCACCTGACCATGGGATCGCATAGCACCAATATTATTTACTAGTATTAACTGGACGGCAACTACCTAAGGCTAAGGCTAAACTTTCCCTTTAATATTTCTAATGTCCTCTACCAATAAACAATTGAATTAATTAAAAAATAATTTGTTGCAATAAGAATAAAGTGAGAACTGGGTCTCATCTGTCAAAAGTCAGATTACATTCATACATGCAGAGGTAAATGATGACAAGAGTCCAACGTGTCCACAGCGTATGAACCTCTAGCACGTGTTAATATCTCAAAAGAAATGTATATTTCATTTATAACAGCTCAACTCAGCGAACATTTTAAGTGATAAAAAAAAAACTTACTCTCCACGTTCATTCCACTCCAAACAGTTCACACAGCCAGTGTGACCCTGTGGAGATGACAGAGTAAAGTTGATATTTCTCTCCTTCGTTTCACAGTGCATTCTATTTCCACATTATCTTGTGGAGACTTACTTGTAGCTCCGTCTCCAGGCCCAGTCTCTTAATGAAGGGCTCAGTCACATGATAGACTCTTTGGAAACCAGATGATTTCTTATCCTAGGGATTTGGTTAAATCCAGAAAGAAAACTTTATTGGATCTGGATCACACTCTACATCAAGTTTCTTTTGACACTTAGCTCCAAGGACTCACCCTGATCTGTCTGTGGAGAATGTCTCTGGTTATGTTAACGGAGGTCATGGCTTCACCACTGCACGAGAATTAGGGACTGGGGTCGAGGTTTCAAAGCTCGCAGATCAGATGACATTTACGGTGACTTTATTTTCCTGCAGACATAAGAAAAAATATCATGGCAGCGCGGATGAGACAGGACAGACTATGGAGATTATATACACGCTGGTTAAGGGATAGAAAAGGATTATTTATTTATCCCTGGTGGATAAGAATAGCATCACGCGAGAGACATTATTATTTAAGGTGATCAAACGACAAGTCTTAGTCTGAAGTCAAATCTGATTCTTTCTCTAGTTGTCAGTGAGCAACAAAGCTGCGAACTAGTTGACGTTAGCTACACAAGCCTGCCATTACACTCAGCCTGATTGTCTGCGGTGACATTAACAGTTATTCACACATTGAGACAAATGTCAACCTGTAAGAATCTTAAGACACCTGTGAACGGGGCCTTAACGAGACCTGTCGTTGACTAGTCGTTAGCTTATCTGCGTTATCTCCGCTAGCTAAACAAAAACGTCCACATATTTACAAGACAATAATTAAATTACACGGGCACCTATGAAACCTCACCGCTTCTATTCAACTAATGGGGCTCCAGTCAAGGAATGTCCATTTAAACAACATTATTATTCCTACTCTGTTTGAGTTTGTTGACAGGAATCTCGCTGGTACGTTCCCTGACATGAACACAACCCTCCTCCTCCTCATCACGCAACTTTGTCCGCCTCCTTAAACACAGCACACACTTCCGCCCATTTCAGCTTTCACAATAAAAGCGCAAAGGGAAAGTTGATGAAACCATGGGCGATAAAGCATTCAAACAATTAAAAACGCATTCGATGATTATTGTAAAACACTAGTTATTTGAGTTAACCCATATTTTTATAACACCGTCTTTAGCATCTTTAAAAATGTATATTTAATTTAACGACTCCGAGACCTACACGAAATTTAGGAGAATTAAACAAATGAGTATAAACATATACCAGACCAAAAATTACAGATAAAATATGCACCTATTATGTATACTGTACAAAATATGGCTTGACATTAAATTGGTTTTATCTTTAAAATATCTTATCAACCAAAAATTCCAATTATGTTTTTGTAATACAATTATTGTTTACCATATTACTATCCAGTAAAGTATATATATATACGTTTTCTTTAACTTCTATAATTTGTTTAAATTGATTTTATTTTATATAAACTCTCACAAGGAAAATGGCAAAATAATTCACAACAAAAAACGATTCTTAAGATAATATTTAATTTGTTGCAACGCCTTGGAACTCTTTGTGAGCTCGTTTCTACTGTTAATACAGCTGCTACTTGAACGCCTCTCAGTAGGGTGCGTTCGTTTTGTTGATTTTCCAATATTTTGCCACATAACAAAGGGGGGTTATTGTATTGTCTTTAACGTTCAGATTTAAACAAAATCAATAACTTCTGGTCTTGTGTATAAAGCCTAAGCTCTGGGCCGTTTCCATCACTTCCACATTCTTTACATTCGTATGAAAGAGACCATATGTTATATCCTTGACCGGTGTCAAGCTGGAAAGGCGGTGCTGAGATATGAAACAAGCAGCTACTTCTTCTCGCTGGAGTAGTATGCCAACGCAGAGTAGCAGTTGGTTAGCGGAACAACAGCAGTACCAGCGGATGGTGCAGATTGGCCAACGTTACTAGCCTGGGAGCCGAGATTTGTTAACTTTACTTCGTTGGTTCGTGAAACGGTAAATTACGTTTTTATTGGGATTTTATATGTATTTCAACAGAATGTGTGAATACGAGACGTGTTAGAGGCAAATTCTCCTAAAGAAAATGAGCCGAAAAACGTTGGTTAGCTGTTAGCTGAATTTAGCTTTCTTTAAGACGGAAACGGATTTGTCCTGGATTAGCTCGCTGGTTAACGGTTTAGTGTGTTATCGCAGGGTGATAGTGTATCGCATAAAGATACGATCCTATACAATCACAAAGCACATAACACTTGTGATTATTACATGTAGTTAGTTTAAGGCTGTTAAAATGCATTTTTAGTCAAGTTTAGCTGACTTGGCTATCTACGAATGGTCTCAGTTCAGTTCCATTACGAATTAACCGATTAACGAGATTAATTTATCGCAGCCCGACTTGAGCATCTGTTAGTCTTTCATTTAACGGCCACGAATCCTGTAGCCCCAGAGGAACAACATGTTTGTGTACTGTTCATATTATGTAACGGTAGGAGATGTGCTCATGTAGTTATTTTTGTTGGTACCCTGAACAGTCTGCCATATTTTTTCTGGCTCGCTAACAAGGAGATAACTTTATTATTCAGATATATCTGTCATTGTGGTCGCAGCTGTTTTGATTAGAAGGGAGCTGCCAGTTTATAAAGGTGTAGTAGCTGTGCAGGAGGGAAGCTTGTTATTATTTAAAGCTACGTGGTTTAAATGGGGGTTCGTTATACATACGACGTTACGACCCGTAGACGTTAGGACTATGGTCGTTTGCTTGTGTATTGGTTGGCAATTCGAGCATCGAGTTGATTCTCGTGTCTTTCTCTTTAAGCGTGGTAGCTGGAATCGAACTAGAGCAGGGGTGTCCAATAGGTAGATCAGGGTCTACCAGTACATCTCCAAAGGAGTGCTGGTAGATCCTGAGCAATAACAAAATAATAGTAGAAACTAGAGATGGAATTCTATTTGAAGATGCTAATCACCAGCCCAAAGTGAGAATAATATTGACATTGAGTCTGGCAGTATAACATATGTTATATGTTAGTGTAGTAAGTGAGATTGGCAGTTTATATAGGTAAATATATTTATAGTTTTTAATCTAGGTAGATCACTTCAGCCAAGTAATTTGAAAGCTCACAAGACAAAAAAGTGTGATACCGTGAACTAGATGATCCAAAGGAAATATTGGCGGAATAAATAATGGCTGGTTTATTTTATTGTATTTTTGCGACCTGGGATAGTGTGGTTAAAGGAGGATGTATTGTTACTACCTTGTCCATGTATTTCAGGGGGGATCAAACACAGCTCTTTTGGGGGCGGGGGTGGTTGGGGTGGGGGTGTCAATGTTAGGCTTTGTCATTCTTGGCAACAAATCACAGACAGTGCAGACAAAGGCAGTGTGACCCATGTTTCAGTTTTTTATATTAGTATTAGTACAGTCAGAAGTTGGCTGGTGGCTGATGAACATGTCTTTTGTTCCGCTTGTCAATCATCACTGCAAATTTGAATATAATTTGGTTTTCTTTAGATATAGAGGGATATTAGGTGTTGTTAGTTCGGACTCCAAATCCAAACTTCGGCTACAAATCCTTATTCTGAAAAGTAACCTTAAACTACATAACTACGTCTAACCTTCACAATGGTGTGTCTCTTTTATGTAGGGTGAACAGCACAACACTGCCATTGTAGGGAAAAGTTCTGTAGGAAAATCATCTTGGTTGTTTCCATGTTTATGTTCTGCCAGGTTATGTTCCAGGGTGTACAGAGTATGGACAATGAAAAAAAGTCATTTCTTAAAACTTAAGCCCTCAAAACATCCTTTCTTAAACAATAAGATTGAAAGAAACCAAGTTTTTTTTAATGTTTTACTGGAGTTTTCTACAAGATTTTGATCTTATCTTCTTTAGTTCACCTTTTCGCATATGGAATGACAACCTCACAGCGATTTATGGACTCCAAACCAGCAGGTAAGTTTTGCAGTGTGTCGTGACATTCCTTCATTCTGCTAGTTACGTCCTCATCTCAACCGTTGCTAATGTCCTCCTTCACACACACACATTAGCTTGGTTTGCTGACATGGAGTGGCAAACACCAGCTGTGTCAGAGAAGTTCCAAAGTCGATTTGGCCGTCGGCCTGGAACAGCGGACAGTGGGGACACTGGTCTTGGCACCTCGGCATCTGACAGCACTGAAGGTGAGGATCTCAGTTCATCTCTTGTAGCATGTATTGCGTAACATTTAAAAGGGTCTGGCTGTGGTGTCCCATGAAGCCTTGGGCGGTACCGGAGTAATAAGAGATCTTGAGTAAAATTGGTCAACAGTGAATGATAAGTTTGAGCTTGAACATATGCTTGAGCTCAAAGTCACAAAAATAATCCTTTTATTTATGTTGTTGTTTATTTGGCTATTTTTATCTATGATTAGGATTTACAGCTGTAGATTAAAGGCTCATCCAAAAAATTCCTCAGAGTTCATCTGCGCCCCTGCCGATGTTGGCTCACCAGAAAGCTAATTGGAAAAAGAACTGTAGTGTGTTATGCGATACCGAATGTCGCATATAACAACAATATTATCATGTCTCTAACTGAGAATGTCCCACTGAGAGGGTGTGCATGTATTGGGTCTGTATGAAAATAGGGCAAATGATAAAATAACAAACACTCCGTTTAGTATGTTTCCATGGACTGACTGACCCACAGGGAAAAGGTGGTCCCCTGTAGAAAAACACAGTGAAATAACAGACTGAAAAAAAAAACTGTCGGGAGAAAACCAAGGCTGTAAAGTTTTCTCTTCACAAAGCTCTCATTTATATTTGGGCTAGAATTCACAAACGTTTCTTAACAACTACTGACAGGTCCCTTTTACTGCGCGTTCTGTTTACTTCAGGTGGTTTTGCTTAAGAAAAAAAAAAAAACTTAACATACCAGATTCCTGGGGCCACTGTCCTAAAGGGACACTGTTTAAATGTATTCTGAGTGAAAGCATTTTCTACATTATTCCTTTGCATTTTCCTTCAACAATCCCATCATGCTGCTTGAGCTTTGCTCGACAACATTCCTAACATGATACAGGCATTTAAACAAATAGCAGCCATAATTGATGGAACTGAAATAACTTTTACTTTTCCTGCATTGTTTCTGACTCTTTTATTTTGGTTATTTACTGTTTCCCGGTTCTCTGTAGAAATGGTTGTATCTACATCTGACAGGCTTTACTTGTTGATTATACTGCTACTGCTGGTAAGTCTTTGTCCAGACACTTAAGCTGACAGCGACACTTAGTGCTTAGCAACGTGATAATTAACCCCTAAATTTAGCCACTGTAATGACCTGGTGTTGAAAATACCCCATAGTAAATTCAGTGTGTACATTAAACAGCTTTAGAATAACAAGATGTTCAGAATTTGAAGTCAAAAAGAAATCCAGATCACAGTTAAAGCTCCAGTTAAAGGGCTGCTCTGTCTAAGCAAATTTGTTTAACAGAGAAGTTTAGACTTGTTCTTGTCAGTCGGTACAAGAGAAGCCTGCAGTGTCTAATAAATCTAAAATATGACGTTTCTGGAAGCTTGTTGCGGGATTTAATTAAAGTTGTTTTTCTAACGTAAAAGAAGCAGGTTGCCTGTGAGGTGTAGTTGCTTTTATATAAACCACATTTCCCGTTCAGGCGCCGACTTTGGATGTACACGTGTGATGTGTTTCAGTGGGAGGAGGCAAGGTGCTTAAATAAGCGGGACCCACAGATCACTCCGGTAACTTGAGAGGTGGGCTATAAATACTCCTAACCTTTCCTGCGTGTGCCTGTTTTCATGTGTTTGGTCAGAGGTTGGTACAGGCAGCTCTGGCTGTTCAGGACAATACAGCTCTGGGCGCGGGTCCCGCTCTTTCTGTGGTTTTTATGAACTCTTGACTCCTGAAGCTTTTTTGCCGCGTTCACACCCAAAAATGCAGAAGAGGAATCCTTGTTCTGAATCGAAGCAGTCTGCGGCTCAGCTCACCTGAGTTCGTGGGTTAGGAAAAAGAAAATGCTCCTGCTAATGACATGTCTTTCGCATTCAAGTGAGTGCCAGGTTTCCAGACATCAACGTGACTCTCAGGTTTGTAAAACATGTTTTATTCGTGGGTCTGAGGAGGCTTGTGGAGACTTGTGGAGACATCTGTTGGTTGTTTGTCATGATCTGTACTTCTTTGTGAACCTAATGTAACCACCAACATTTGTAAAGGAGGACATTTGAGATGTCTAATAACGCAGAAAGGGTGTGTGCTCTGTAAATGTGCTTTTCTGCAAACAAAGCAGTGTGTATTATAGCAGAATTGCAACCATAAAATATTCGTACTTGTTGTCTCGGCAGAAAACTCTACCTAAATGAACCCTAAAATAAATGTAGGAGTAAATGCTTTCACTCTTGAGTATTGGTCTTGGTCTATTTTAGGCCTGTTCCCTGGGCTGATCCAGTCAGAACCAGTTAATTCTCTAATTGGCGACATCTCATCATCAAAGTAGGCCACTCGTAAACCTGACTGGATCTACTTTAAATCAGGAACTTAAAATAGAGAAAATTGCCTGCAGTTGCGTTCATCACATCCTGCATAAATTTAACAAGACACATCTGTGTGGTGACCACTGAGACGTGCTGATGCTGATTCCCTTTATATTTTTGTTTTTTTTTCCATCCTGTAGATTTTTGCAGTTCCAACAGCAGTCCCTCCTTCCAACCCATCCGGAGTCAGATCCCAATTCCTACCGCACATGTCATGCCATCCACGGCCGGATCCCCGGCCTCTAAGCCCCAGTCATGTGTCCAGGAGGACTGTCTGTCCTCACTTGAGGGACACCGGTCTTCTTCTGGTTCCCGGACTCCAAGCGGCTCCACCTCCAAGTCTTCCTCTCTTTCCAAATCAGCATCGTCACCCAACTTGGATGCTCAGCCAGGTGTTGGAAGCGACCCCATTGGGCTGAAGCCAGACTGCCTGAGCCGGTACCGCAGCCTCGTCAATGGGCTGGACCATTCACTTTTCCCCACGGACAACACACGCTTGGACGAGGGCCAACGGTTTGACACTCCCGCAGTAGAACCCACTCTAAATCAGTCCTCCCTGATGGGGGGGCTGTGCCCTGATGTCAGACTCCGATTGCAGATGAGTGGGATTAGAGAGGGCCCAGACTGTGTGTCTGAGGCCTACAGAGGTGGCATGGAGCACAGCTATAAGGTTCTGCCCGAAGTTAGGCCCGGTGTCCCGGGCTCATCCGAAACCTCTAATCAAAGGGGAGGTCTGACTGCTGGAGTGTACTCAACCCCCCTGAGTCTGCAGACACAGGCTCTGCTGAGGGAGCACGCCAGCAACAAGGGTTACGAGCCTCTGCGACAGGACAGATGTAGCGAACTGTCCAGCTGGCAGCAGCAGCAGCAGCAAAAACAGCAACTGGAGAGTTTACGCCTGCAAGTGGAACAAATGCAGGTAAGATATAAAGTGCCATAAATGTACTATTGTGGTGTAAAGGTCAGCAACCAACAATAAGCCACAAAAAAAACAGTCCTGATTGAATTGTTGGTGTGCGATGAGTATTAAGCACCCAGGAGGAAACTGTATATACAAAAAACATGTTTTCACAATAACTGCCCACCCATTTTAGATTTCCTAGCAACAGTATTCTGTTCTACAGTAAGAATATTATCGGTCTTGTACGTAATATTTCTGTTGAATTATCGGGAGTGGCTAGTGGGGGAAAAACTGCTGCATGTCAGAACTTTGAGCTGTACTTTGTACATCCCTGGTTTGGTTCCAGTAAATTAATGCAAAGACCAAATTGAAAAGTGTTAGTGTAGTTTCTTAAAATAGGCGTTTACTGACAAATAAATGTGAAACGTGAAGTACAACAATGACAACCAAGGACAGATTTTGTCAATTTTGTCACATGATGTTATTACTGAGAGAGTTAAGAAAATGTCTGTTCATGTTGTAGTAGTATGCGTATTCATCGCTACACCAAAATAATCTGACATTGACTGCAGTCTCTGTGTTGGAAAAATCAATACCTAAAATAGTCACTGAGGTTGAATTACATTCTAATCTGAGGAGAGAAAGTGACACTGCTGGATACTCTAAACCTGCTTCCTCCTTTGTGACAGCAGTATGAAATCAATAACCTTTTCTCTGAGCAGACAGTTCTGCTGGTGAAGTGTTTTGATCAGGTGTCATCCTGACAAAGACTCAACTCAGTTGCTTTTCTGTTTGGATTTTCCGGGTCGTGTTTTTCTATTAGCTGCTTTATTGCCTTCACTATTTATACCAGACTAGGAGACGTTGATAGCAGATCAGCCATGTCTGGTTTATTTATTACAAAGCTAAATTCACACATAAGTAAGTGTTATTGTATCTCATTACCGTTACATATCTGAACATGATTCAACTCACAGTGCCAATTTTTTTTTTTTAACCTTTGTTACAGTTAATGGGAGGTGGAGTGAGTCAGTACCCAACCATGTACTCCAACCCTGTTCACTCTGAGTCTGGCAAATGGGACGCTCTGGTGAAAGCCAGCGAGAGTCTGCTAAAGGAAAAGGAACTCATCATTGAGAGGCAAGTGTTTATACTCGTCACAACAGCTCTGGAATTTTTAATAATTTTCAACAACAAACTTAGTTATGACCATAAGTTTAGACTGGTTTCCCCAACCTTTTTTGCGCCATGGACTGATTAAAGGTCTCGTACTATTTTCACAGGCCGGTTGTTAAGTTGTAATAGATAAAAACCCCTTTAATAAAATTTTATTGTGAAATATTTTCCTACCTATAAAATCTTCCTACCATCATTAACTGTGCATGGGCACAACAAGGATTTCTCAAGTGCACACAGCCTATAACTTTCTGCTACCAGACCGGTATAAAAAGTTAAAATCTTGTGTCATTTTGAGTTTATTGTTTTTGTCTTCACTAAGAAAATATTTACTAATCAAATATAGTTGCATTATTGATGATGGAATCCTAGCCATTCTATTGTTAAGTGCTTTTGTTGATATGGGTATGGATCAAGTGGAAGTAATGGCCAAAAGGAAACATTATTTCGGCACCATGGTCCCTTGGCCCAGTGGTTGGGGACCACTGGTTTAGAGGACAACATTTCTGTTTCTGACGACTTGGTTCTGTTGCTGATGCAGACAACAGCAGCACATGGCCCAGTTGGAGCAGCGACTGAGAGAAACTGAGCTGCAGGTCCACGGAGCCCTGCTGGGTCGAGGGTCCTCTTATGGAGACATGTGCATGCTGAGGCTGCAGGTAAGTGGGGAAAAAAAAAACTATAAACCCATGTGCTGGGTTTATCCTCTACTGACGGAAACACAAATATCTCACGTTGGCTTTGCAGGAGGCCCAGAGAGAGAATGCCTTCCTGAGAGCGCAGTTTGCCGAGCGCACAGATTGTGCATCACTGGAGAAAGCTGAAGCTGAACGCAGACTGGGAGCTGTTGAAGCAGAAACTAGACGACTCACCGACAGTCTGAAAGAGGCCTGTGAGAGACACGCAGAGGAAATGAAGAAACAGGAAGAGAGGGTTAGTTCTTTACTTACGCCTACATTGCGCAGCAGTTGCTGAGAAATCAGTTGACAAAAAGAGGAAGGTGAAAGGTAAATGAATCAGAAATTATTGAGTTCAATACATAAATGCCTATCCATTGAAGGAAAATAATAAATCTGTCATGTGTCGTACTTGGGAAAACTATTTAACTTTAGTACTTAAAATTATTGGTGTTGCACTATTTTTTTTCCGACAAATTGTTCTTGGCTTTGTGGGTGTATTGCACAACATCCTGCTCACCGCATGTACGTGTTTTTGCAGATACGCAGCCGAGACAAACACATCAACAACCTAAAGAAAAAGTGTCAGAAAGAAACGGAGCAGAAGAGGGAAAACCAGCAGCGCATCGAAACTCTGGAGCGGTATCTTGCAGACCTGCCCACACTGGAGGATTACCAGAGTCAGAACAAACAGGTCAGAATGGTTTCACTCCTATATGCCTCACCCTGTTATTTTATTATGGGCCACATGTGGCCAGTATATTAAGATCTGTCAATATGGAATATCAGCTTCAAGAGGCAGAGCTGGAAGCAACCAGACTTCAGGAAAAAGCAAAGGAACTGGAGGGTTCTCTGGAAGCCACACGCTCCCAACTGAAGGAGAAGGATGCACAGCTGGAGGAGCAGAAACGCAGGGAAAGGGACCTCCTGACCACCATCACTGAGTATGTGAAGTCCTACAGTCTAGTCATCTTTTTCACTATTCCCCAAACCTGTGTTTGTTCTTTTTGAGACAAGCATGCACAAAAATATAGTCATTGTGCATAATGTCTTGCTTTATTTTGTCCTCATCAGTATGCAGCAGCGAGTGCAGCAGGGGCTGGAAGACGGAGCCAGGCTGCCATCTCTGGATTTTGAGAAGCTCAGAGCTGAGAACAACACTTTGAGAGAGGAGCAGCAGAGACTGAAGAAGGTCAGTTCTCATGTTGGAATTATATTTGAAACCTTTATGAGACTGAAGGAATCCATTGAATCTGTTTAAAAGTGTGAAAAAATATGAAATGGCTTTTTTTTAAAGCTCTAAGTAAAATAGTAAAAAGACAATTTAGATCTGATGCAGTGAAGTCCTTATAATAGACACCAGGCTTCCTTTGGTGGAACATATCCAAACCCTAACTAGGAAGTGCAGATATACTTCAATAATAAACACAGAGGAACTCATTTATCTTTTATTTGTTCACATGACAATCTTTGTTAGCCACATCATACTTTACATGTGTCAATAAAAGCAAATTTTCATCCATATCTTCTCTTTTCGCAGGTGATCGAGAAACAACATCGTATGATGGAACAGCTAGGATCCCAAATACAGGTGAGGATTTGCTCTACATTTTGTCTTCTTACTCTTAACTTTCTATTACTACGTTTGCATGCATTGTTAAGTCAACTGTGATTTAAAAAAAAATCTTTCCTTTGTAGACTTTGGAGGAGCAGATTTTGCAGGAGGAGAGTAGCTCTCAGGCTCTTAGAGAAGAGGTGTTGGCTAAAGAGCATAACATGTTGGAGCTTCACACAGCCATGAAGGAGGTGACAAAGACTAATGCATTAGTTGTATTTTTATTTTTGCTACGCTATGCACAAGGAGGGGGAAAAAAAATCACTGCTCAGGTTACATTTTCGGTGCCTCTTGTTTTCTAGCTCTCCACCCAAAACCAGGAGCTGATGGAGCAGAATCTGACTCTACAGGAGCAGATGAGCGACTCAGAGAAGAGGAGCGGCAACCAGGCCTCCTCCGCCCTGCAACCGGCTGGTGCTCGTCTCACGCAGAGGCTCCATCTAGAAATTGCCTCCTGCCTCAGTGACTTGCGCTCTTTATGCAGCATCCTGACCCAGAGAGCTCAAGGACAAGACCCAAACATGTCCCTGCTGCTCGGACTCACATGTAAGACTAATTATTTAAAGTCAGGTCCTTTTCTTTTAACTTTAAAAAAAGAAATGTGTAAATCTATTATTTTTTTTTCCCTAGCTCCTTCAGTGATGTCAGAACAGGAAGAGGACTGGATGAGTCCAGAGGTGCTACAGAAGAAGTTGGTGGAAGCTCAGCAGCTTCGACGAGACGTCGAGGAACTCCGCAACGTAATACTGGACCGTTACGCACAGGACATGGGCGATAACTGCATCACTCAATAATCCTCCCCTGTCTCTGTAGCATATAACACAAGACTCTTTCATGCGTATGTCCTGACTGACAAGAGATGGACTGTATTTCAGTTTTTGTAAAATGAGGACAGAGCAAAGCCCCAATGGTTTGACTCCTGCTTCTCCCAAGTGACTGAACGTAGAATCTCTCTTCAGCTCAGAAGACCCCCACCCCCTCTCTCGTGACCCCGAACGAGTTCATCTATTTCTGTCCAAGGGCTAAGAGAAAATAACTTACCTCTAATACTTGATCCTTTAAACATTTTGTGCTCGTGTGTGTTTTAATGATGATGACATGATGCTACTACCAAACAGTCTTATACCTTTGTTTTTTTTGTTCCACACAAGTGGATGATTATTTGTGTTAAAAGTCCCACATATGTAATTTATTTAAATAACTATTTCCCTCCTGAGGGGAATTTTACAAGTGCTAGTTGACAATCAACTGACTTTTTATTAACCTGAGCTTTTTTAAAAAATATCTGTATTCACCAGGACATGTTGCTGAAATGCCATTATTTAAAATGACATTTGACGACATTGGATCCAGAGGAAACAAGTTTAACAACGGTTCGAAAATCTCTCAACACCACCACCAGGCCTGAAACAATTTTGTTACCAAAGAAAACTCTAGTCGGGGCAGTTGTTCAGGTCTGTGAATGTCTGTGAATACTCCTCTGCTGCAGGACTCGTTTTTTTTTTTTTTCTAATTACCAACATGTGCCTTTCGCTCACCTTTTGCAAACAAACAGCTAATTCAGTGTAGACCAACCAGAGAAGAGCTGTGTACAGCAGACTCTGACATTCTCTCTATGTCTCAGTGTGTGAACCACCAGGATTAATAATACATTCCCTGACTCTGAATGTAGCAGAAAACTGTGGGCCATGTCACTGAGCTTGTGTGTTTTCTTCTTTTTTTTCCCCCCTGGTAGATAAATGAAGTGAAACTAATCTGGGTGGTCTCTATAGAATCTACTCTCTGTAGAAGGCATACCTTCATGTAGACCAGGCATGGGCAAACTATGGCCCCTAAAGGCTGGATGCAGCCCATTAATCTTTGTAATCCGTCCCGCAGAACTTCTCCAAATTATCAATTAGTTTGTGTTGTGATTATACTTGTGTCTCTCCCCTGAAATACCAAAGTTTTTCCTGGTATGATGGTAATGAGAAGGCTAAGACAACATTTGTTTATTCCTTTATTCCTCACATTTACATGTTATTATCTTAGTCACACAAACGATCCATCTATCTTATCCCAACCTCGCAACTTTGCCCATGCCTGATGTAGACTGTACATTTCAGGTGGCAATGGCTTCAACAGTGTGTTTTTTTTTTTGTATGCCAGTATTAACTTTTGAGTATTATTTATTTTTTGTTTGCATTGACAACTTGGTGTGAAAGTGTTTTTGGCTCCCCCTCATGTTTTGCTTTTTTTATGCGTTAATGTTTGAGCAAACCTGGCAACAACGGTGTTTAAAGGTCCCCTGAAGTGTTTGTCAGACTGTCATTGTTTTAAAGGTTTAAAGGTGCAGCTGCAGTTGTCAGGCAACTGTGTCTGACAACTGCAGGAACAGGAAAAGTTTCTTTTCTATGTTGTGGTTGGTTGGATAATGTGAGTGAGGGGCTGGCTGGATCACCCCCCAAAACTGATCACTTTGTCTTTTGTGAGATTTTATATTGGTCCTGACTATGAATCTAAGCCATTGTGAACCTGGATATTTTACAGATAAAGGTATTTTAAAATATGAGAATATGCAATGGTGTGACCCACCTGGGGCCGAACAAGCCATTTTTCATTTCATGGGACCTTTAAACTCAAGTAGCAATCGATTTACCCTAGGAAAGTCAGGTTCCGCATGCCTTAACTTAACATCTCAGCGCGTTTTGCGAAAAAGGGAAAAGATGTTTATATTTTCATACTTTTTGTCCTTGTTTGTATTTGCATATTTTAGAAATAAAAACTTTCAACTTTTCCTTTTGTTTTCGTGTCTTCCATTTTATTTGGTTTGTTTCTTTTTAGTTGTTTTATATGATTTAATCTTTTTATCAAAATGAGAAAATCATAGCAAACTCCTTGTCATTGTGACATTTGTTTTTCATCGCCAAAGTGAACAGTAGGTAGCTTTGAGTTGTGCGCTGAGTGGGCACAGTGCCATGCTCATTGGTATCTTGGCAGTAGGGGGATTTGAACCAGATTTGCAAACCCAAGTCTGCTTTCTTAACCACTAGGCCACCAACTGCCCCAAGTAGTTTGAAGAAACTAGTGATGGCTGATATTTCGATTTCCAACATGCAGACAATGTCCCCTTCATGTCAGATTTCGGTACCAACCGATATCAAAATACGTCTGGTAATATTAATTTATCTGTACAAACGGTTGTAGGAGTTCCCAGTGCTGCCATCTAGTGACATTGCCCCCGCATAAATTATTTTAGGTCACAACATTTGTCAAACCCAGGTATTGAGTAATCGGGTTTCATTATCGGAAGAAAAAAAACATTACAATTCTTACAGTTATTAAATAATTATGGTAATATTTTTTTACCGTAATCACAAAACTTAATAAAAAAACAGCACAAACTTGACAGTTTATTCCACAGCAGGTATTAGCTGAGTGTGTTGAGTTTTTTTCAACATTAAGGTAGCATTGGAGGTCAGGCCGTAGGATTGAAGAGTCCTTGCCGCGTCTTCATAACAGCAATTTGGGAATGTGCTGATGATGTCATAGCCAGAGTGGTCATCGCCTCTGTGGTCAGAGTAATATCAATATCAGAGTGCGACTCTAAAAACACGAGCTGAACAGGAAATGGACGGGCACTGACCTTTGTTGGTCCAGATACTTCCTCAGATCACCCATTGTTTCGGTGAAAAACATTTTTAACATGTAAGTCCGACTCCCATCTTCAGACTTCACCTTCAGCGTGATGACGTCACTGGACGTATGGTCGGACGTGAGTATCTGCAGACTAAAGCGCCAGAAAGATGTTGATGGATAGGTTAAATTCTCGATTACAATCAGGAAAGGACAGTGACATTAAATTTGTCTTTAATGTCTCCAAAATTTACATACGGGTGGTATTTAAAAGTAAAGTAACAGATAGAAGACTTGAGTTTTTCACGTTCTCACTACTTACTGACGTATCTCTTCTGCTGCGTTCAAGGAACTAAGTTTATCTTTTCGGAAAGTTCTAGAAGCAAACTGTAAGCGGTTGACGTCAACAAAGATGGACATAATTAAAATATATGGCTCGGCTACAAAAAAGGTAATAAATAAAAATGTTTTGAAAAGATACAGCACTGTAGATTGATTACACTAATAAAACAAGCGAAATAATGTGTTTTGTCTCCGCTATAAGTATAGCTAAAATGCGGCTAATATGTAGCTCGCGGTTCAAACATATATTCGTTTAACTGCTTTTCAGACATATGGCGTTTCACAGTCAATGTATAAATCATAATGACTTCCGATAATATAATGAATATTATATTTATTAATCATTTATTTATACATGGTAAAACACTTTAATGTGTATTAAGAACTAACATATTTCCATTGCGCCTCCATCTTGGCGTGACATATTTCCAAAGCACTTATACTCTGATGAATGAATATATACTAAAATCAAGATCCATTCAAACCAGTGATAGACTTTAAAAAGGTTTCCATTTGTGACTTACTCTCCTCTATAAATATAGAAATATATCTTACGTCTGTGTTGACAATACATTCTTCTTACCTCCCCTTCCTTGCCGCCGTAGCAGGAGTGTTTATGTGGATCACTGAGTCATTACTTTGGCCATCAGATGAACCCTAGAAAAACCAGATTACTAAATAAATGTTAAAAACTATAATTGTAAATACGTAATTGCCATAGCAGCTGCTAATGTGTGAAATAAAAGTTAGTCTTTTGTAAATAACGTTTTTTTCTTCCATGGGTGCCTGTGGGTGCTTAAATAGCAGTTATCTATCTATCTATCTATCTATCTATCTATCTATCTATCTATCTATCTATTATTGGACAAACTATGGATAATAATTGATTTTATTTATAAAGATGATGTGGCCCCTTGGTGGAAATTAGTTTGACACCCCCTAACACCTAAACTTTGGGGTTAAGGACAGATTCTGTGCCAAATTGACTCAAACTGCCACTGTATCAACCACGTATCAGTGTTTTGGATGTATTTATGGATATTTTGCATCTGTATTTTCACCTGCAGCATATCTCTCAGTGACTTCCTGACATCAATCACTTTTCCAGCTTTTATCACCACTTTGGGCATCCTGTCTAGAAACTGATCCATGGTCAGATTGTTGCCTGAAAATCCAGAAGAAATACAGGGTTGAAAATGCAGACAGGAGGATTCTGGAGTCAGTGCCAGACTTTTGTTTTGTTTGCTGGACAGACCTGTGGTGTGGTAGCCTCGAACAATTGAAGTTTCTTCTTTCTTACCACAAACAGTCTGACCTTCCCCAGGAAATTTTTCCCATGGTTGCTTGGAAATAAACTCCTGATCTCGCTTATCAAAAACCTTTGAAAGAAAAAACTATAATATTATAATTATGCACTTGGACTGAGACAAACAGTAAATTAAGGGTTGACTGACCTCAAAGGGAACCCCATGTGGAAATCTTTCCTGGAGCTCAGAGGGAAAATACCCATCCATCAGATCTTGTATCAACTGCTGCTCACACCCGAAGACAGAGAATTCTGAATCATCAAATACTTTTCTAATTAGTTCTCATATCTTCCTGCAGGGCTGATGTGTACTAACCTGAGTACTGTGCTCCTGATAAGAGCGAAACGGTCCATCGAACATGACGATGCCATTGCTGTAGAGCCTCAGTTGAACTGGGTCCTTCTTCACCAGCTGTGCCCCAGAGGGTGTCGACTGCACAAAAGACTCTCCCTCTCCTGTGAGGACGTTCAAATCCCTGATCCTCTGCAGCACAAGGTCAAAGTCCAGATGGAAATCCCTGATCCTGGAGACCTCTACACAGACATCCAGACAGATGATGAGTCACTGGAGTTATGTAGGGACGAGTCTGAACAGAAAGAGACAGGGTTACTGTCTGCTGACGGCCGTTACCTGAGCTGTGTGTGAGCTCACAATCCTCTGAGTCACTGCCCCTCTCCTCTCCCACCCAGATCAAACCATAGTCATTCAGGAAGCGCTTCACAGGAAGGACGAGCAGAGGTCAGTGTCCCATCATCACATTCATGAACAGACATCACTACATTAGTGTGTTTCATAGTTGCGAGACCAGCCATGATGGATGGGTTAGAGACACTAAGAATAGGTAGAAAACAGGAGGCAGAGCTGGAGGTGGAGGAGTTAAAGATGCTGAGAGACAAAGATGGACAGGAATGAGGTGATTAGAAGAAACCAGATTGAGATGGTTTGGACATGTTCACAGGAGGGACAGCGGATACATTGGTAGAAGAATGATCCTAGAGCTGCCGCTACCAGGTAAGAGACAAAGAAACAAAGGAGATTGATGGATACAGTGAAGGAGGACATGGAGGTGGTTGGAGCCAGAGTTGAGGATACAGAGGACAGGGGGAGAAAGAAATTGTTGACTCATTGTTGATAGCCGAAATGAAAGAAGACTTTAGTGTGTTTCATCAACTCACCTCCATGTCATTCACCTGGTTCTGGAGTTGTTGGCACCTTCTTTCAACATCATCTCTGCCTTTCAGATCATGTGACAATACATTCATTCAATTCAGACACAGTGGAAATAATGATGTTGTGGGTTATGGGTTGTGGGTCAGATGCTACTTCTGAACCATGCTAATTTTAAGAAAACCCGAGAAATAAAACTAAACATGATCCATATAAATCGATCTCTCCCAGAAAAATTGATATTCTTTTTTTTTTACGCTTGAATATATTCCGTGCTGTTACACAGACAGTCTCCTGGAGATCACTACAGTATTTTTGAATCTGAATCTGTACTATCAACTGTCATCAAGTGATTAACCCTAATCTAAGGTGTAACAGGAAACCAGAGGAGCTGGAATATGCACTGTATAGAGATACTATTAGGGATGGAAATTCATGTTGCAAAGCAGTGGTTCCCAAAGTAGAATGTAGTTCCCAGCTACGGGTTACAGAGTTCCCTACGGTTGCCATTTTGGAAAATTGCAGGAATTTATTGTAAAACATAAACAATAAAGGTCACAGAACAATCACCTGATTCTTCCTGAAGCCTCAGTTTTTTCTCAAGCGTAGAGATTTTTTCATTCTGCATTAGAAAAAAAGATGATTCATTTCTGTTGAACACATCTACCATGGCTTGTGTGTCTGTGTCTGCGTTACTTTTGTCTTCATCTCCTGTGCTTGACTCTTAAGTATTTTCTCCAGCTGATTCACTCGCTGCATCATGGCTGACATGAGCTCAAAGTCACTGGGTGGAGGACCTGCTGCAGTCACAGTCTTCAAACATTCACTTACTTTCATTTACACAAAACAAACATTCAGATCATTACCTTTCTTGACATGGGATTTGGACTTGACCTTAGAATTCTCACTGCGTGACGTTGGACGTGATGGGTGAGAAGAATCCACACCATCATTTTTGACATCTGCTTGAAATTCTTACAAAAAACACATTACAAAAATATTTTATTTACTCCAGCAGAGGGGTGTCAAACTCAGTTTCACAGTGGGCCAGAATTAAAAACTGACCAGAAGTCAGAAGAAAGTCAGAGAAATTAACTATAAACATGCATGTTTTCCCTCTACTTTGGACATAAAATAATGTTTTTATCATGTAGATACACCGAATCTGGAACAGCCAAAGCTTTTATAGAAATTATAATCGTAAAAATTCACACATCATTGGTATTTGTTTCTAATTCCATATCTTTGTTGTCTTTTCAGATGATGATTTTAATGTAAATCTTTACAGGACAAAATGCATGTGCTATAACAAAACACCAAGAATTATTATTTGACAATTTCTGACAGTATGTAGGGTCTTCATAATGGTGGGCCAACTATAGTACACATTTGATTTTATCTTGTGGGCCAGATTTGGCCCCTGGGCCACAGTTTGACACCTGTAGTCTAGTGTTTAAAGCCAGGCCCAGATTGTTTTCATTAGTGTGGTATTTATTTACCACATAAATGTTTGCCAAGTAGGTATGTAGGTATGTGTTCCTAGTCTGGAGCCCTGGTTAAACACAGGAGAGTCATTGTAAATAGACCACCAGCTGTGAAGTCTTATTTTAACTTCAGCTCTGTGTTGGTTCCCTTTATAATAATGCAGTAGGTAATACTGGCTGAGCTTCATCCCACTCTCAATTATGCTTAGTTTGCTATTATCAAGAAGATGTTATAGTAATGCATATATATTTTTATAAACTATATGTGGTGCAGGTGTCTAGCTATATATGGAATCAACGCACTTAGAATAAATGTACATGCAATTTTCCTTAAGGGACAAATGGTTAACCAATCAAATTCCCTTTCAACAAGTAGGTTTATATGGGGCTGCCCTACCTGTCAGAGACTTCCTTCTGAAGGACACCTTCTCTCTGCGCCTGTACAGTAGGTTCAACACAGTGAGTGATAGAATGGGAACCATCTGAGCTGAGCAGACAGTAAAATGCATGTATATATACGCTGAGTGTCACGGTCTAATGAACATACCATTGGTCACTGTGCAGGCCGTGCTGTGAAACTCTCCTTTTCTTCAGCATGGACTGTGGTAAACTCATTTTTCTTGAAGCTCAGACCAAACAGCTGCAGTAAATGTCCTCATGTTCCCTTCTACAGGGCGTTATTTTCCTGCTGAGCCCCACTGTCGTTTGTTAGGAGTCCGTAGCCAAGGGAGACGCTGGGCGCCGCTGACAGAGACAATGGCTGTCATGGGTGCAATTCCCGTTTTGTCGACAAGGGGGCTCGATTTCTTAATCAGGTATGTGCCTTTTGTCAATGACCTTTTATCACTGTGGTTTCCATTTCTAAGTGAAAAAGATTGTCTTTAGAAAAAGTCTGCGGCTTAATGATGACATTTTTTAATTATTATTTTTCACTTTATAAACTTTACCACTCGCCTTTGATCTGATTCTGTCCTTTTATTTGAATCTTTTTTTGTTATTGTTATTGTCTTTTTACTGTGTTCTGAAAATACTTTATTATATGTTAAATAGAGCGATTACTAATATAGCTGTCCTTTTTTTGTAATTGTGAATATGAGTCGTGTATAAAAGTGAGTCACTTTACTCTGAAAGGTAGTGGTAATATGTTTTGACACAAAACAAAAAAAGACAAATCTTTCTTAATTATACTACTGTGTGGCAAACATATTAAAATGTAAAACACTTTTGAAATACCTATTGTGCTTTATTCCATGTGGAAAAAGATATAGTGTTTATTAAGTAAAGAGTTAACTAATTACTGAACGGTATCGTTGTATTTCCCGACAAGCTTAAAAACTCTTATCGTACAAGTTTGAGTAAAAGTAGGTTTTCATGGTCACCACTAGAGGTCGCGATATAGCAGCTCCTGCCTCTGAGTGTCGGTGACCGGCCATTCACCGAGATGATGCCGAGCCCGCGGCCTGTCTGTCCCAGGTCTCGGCCACCCTTCCCCCGGCGCTTCTAGCCCGGGCGCGGGACATGGCTGCTCCCGTCGCCCATTTTGGCGATGTGTTGCCGTTTGTGCCTGATTTAAAAGCGGGTTCCGTGGATGAGCTCCTATCAGCGAAGGAACCAGGCGCCGCGGGGGAAGCGGCAACGCAGCTACCGCCGCCTCCACCTTCTCCCCAGCCGCCGCCGCTCGTGCTGCTGCTGAGGAATGACGGCGGTGATGGTGGGGGACCTCTCCAAGGCAGTAGCTTCTCTTCGGGGGAGAGTGGTGCTGTGAGGTCCATGGAGGAGGTGGTGAATGGGTTCGAGGAGAAGTTATCCATGTGTTTCGGAAATTGCAACGCGGGGACGGAGAGCATCGCCCCGGATAGTATTATCACCGAGGACGCGCTGCTGGAAGGAGACGAGTGAGTGTTTGTTTGTTTGTTTGTCTGTTTGTTCTTGGACCGTCTGGTTTCGGGACCAGAGGACGAGTAAACCATGCTGTTACATGTTATTATACATCATGTTGTACAATGAGATGACAACTAAAATAAGTACATTCCTCCACAAAGTTCGAACCAAATATATCTGCTAACCTTTATACAAATATCCCTGTTCCACAGTAGTAAACTGCACTCCTCTACGTGTGTTATAGTTAGTCTAACTCGATTCAACACTGTAAACACCAGAGTTTTTGTTCGTTCTGTCTTTGCGAGTGATGTCATCTTTTGCGTTGAAATTTTTTATTTTTCCCCTGCAAAAACTTCCCAGTAGGGGGCGGTATTGCAGATTGTGGATTCCCTAAAATCTAGTGATAAGGAAATTTACCTTTTCCTCCAATATATGAAGACTAATACGAGAAAAACATATCAAAATAGATGTTCCTTTCTGTTGCAGAATACAATTTCAGGAATAATCGAGGAGAGAATACTCAAGTAATATTGACAAACAAGGGTTAACTGGATTTGTTGCTGTCTTTTGTTGCAATTCAATTTAGTAAATGGCCTATAAATATGTATGGTAGTTTTGTAAAATACATCTTAATGCTTTTCTAAACATAAACTTAAACACATTTCAATATTCATTCCCTGACAGATTCAGTCCAGTTTCCACTGACTGGTGTGTTGTGATCTGTTTTGAGTGTCTTTTCACAATCAGTGCCTGTTTGTGTCCTCTGGTCAAACCAGTAAAAGTAGGCCCTTTATTTAGCCCACTGGAATAAGACACAGGGTCTGGTTGTTAGCTGTGTGTTTGTGGGTTTCCCTGTAAAGGATTAAGCCAGAGATAATGGAGGGATGTGGGGATGTTGATGTTATATCTGTCTGATGTTGTTGTTGTATCTTCCTACAGAATCTGGAGAGCTCTGACAGCCAGCTATGGTCAAGTCATGCCTGTTGTCTTGAATCAGTCCAGTCTTCATTTCTCTCACATCCCTGCATTAGACCTGGAGGAGAAAGCTGTGAGTCTCTACCATCACTGACCCACCAATCTCTGTCCTCCCTCTCTCTCTCCCCTCCTCCCTTCCTCCCTCCCTCCTGCCCCAATTGTTATCTGGTTGTGTCTGAAATGGTCTTTATGTCAGGATTTATGTCTTTAATTAATCCTCCTCCTTCTCCTCTGTTCCTGTGCTAGAAGCCGAGTGATGTCACAGCAGAGCTGTTGGACGATGAGGAGCTGAGAGAGCAGCTTGACATGCACTCCATCATTGTCTCCTCTCTGGGAGACGAGCCTCTGTACACTGCAGAACAGGTGAGTGAACTGATTACAAAACGGACTGACTAAATAATTGACTCATTAACCGACTAACTAAATGACTCAGGAACTAACTAACTAACTGACTGACTAAATAACAGACTGACTGGCTGAATAACTGACAAACCGACTAAATAACTAACTGAATAATAGACTGACTGGCTGAGTAATTTGCCAACTACGGACTGACTAGCTAACTAACTGATTGACTGACTAAAGAACCGACTGATTAACTGGCTAACTTACTGACTAACCGACAAACTGACTAAATAACTAACTGAATAATAGGCTAACTGACGGACTAAATAACAGACTGACTGACTAACTGACAGACCAACTGATTGACTGACTAAATAACTGACTGATTAACTGACAGACCAACTAACTGACTGACTAAATAACAGACTGACTAAATAACAGACTGACTGGCTGAGTAATTGGCCAACTAACCGACTGACTAGCTAACTAACTGATTGACTGACTGACTGACTAAAGAACTGAGTGATTAACTGGCTGACTGACTGACTGACTAAATAACTAACTCAATAATAGGCTAACTGACAGACTAAATAACAGACTGACTGGCTGAGTAATTGGCCAACTAACCGACTGACTAGCTAACTAACTGAGTGACTGACTGACTGACTAAAGAACTGAGTGATTAACTGCACTGTAAAATCCAATTAGTTAACTTTACTTAGAAAAACCTTGGAAAAGCCATGGCTGACTGACTGACTGACTAAATAACTAACTCAATAATAGGCTAACTGACAGACTAAATAACAGACTGACTGGCTGAGTAATTGGCCAACTAACCGACTGACTAGCTAACTAACTGACTGATTAACTGGCTAACTAGCTAACTGACTGACTGAATATCAAACTAACTGACTCATTAACTATCTAACTGAATGACTGACTAAGTGAAAAAAGACCACCATTCACTAGGGACATGCTGGGCTAAGTGTACTGTTGCTGCAATGCTTAAAGTGGCAGCAACTTATACAGTGGTTTATACAGATGAAAATACACACTTTATCAGGTTCTCAATACCATTGTGTGAAAAGCATTTCTGTCCCCTAGAGGGGGTTTGACAAAACATTGAGAACCACTGGATCCAAGAGATCAATAAAATACCTAGGAAGCTCATCTGATATTGAAGGGTCACTTCATCTATTGACTCAGGTTATTGAGGAGCTGGAGCAGATGATGCAGGAGTCCCCTGGCACAGAAACAGAGATCACTCTGTCTCAAACAGACCTGTCCTTCGTCCCACTCGAGATACAGCTGTCCACCAGCAGCCCTAGCTACAATGACAGTGAGTACATCCTCTTTTACACCAGTTTCTTCCTATCTAACAGATCAAGCGTTTGATCATGCGGTCTTTGTGACAGGGGTCAAGGGTCTGAGTGAGGCGGAGCTGAATGAACGTCTGGAGGCAACGGAGACCAACATCCGGATGTTCTCAGAGGAGCTGGTGCAGCAGCTGGCACTGAGGGATGAGCTGGAATTTGAGAAAGAGGTGAAGAACAGTTTCATCTCAGCTCTCCTTGATGTCCAAAACCGACAGAAAGAGCAACAAGAACTGGTGAAGAAGAAGAGGAAGCACAAAGGCCGAGCTGGAACATCGCAGAGCCAAACTGAGAGAAAAGCCACATCGGTCAGTGCCTGACTTTACTGACTGTCCTGTCATTTTAATGTAGCCTTTAATTTTGAATTATTTCTGTCCGTCAAGTCAAAGACAAATTCAGTTTAATTCAACTAAAGGCACAAATAGTATAAGGAACACTTATATTAACTTTTTACCAAATCTGATATGTCACTATTTCCAGTTGTAATATAAGCCAAGATTGATATTGACGTTGTAATATGTATTTAACTATTATTTATTTCTGCACAAATAACTATATATGTATAAAATATTGAGCTGCAATGCTGCCATCTAGTGACTATTTTTAGGACAAACATAATTCAGCAAAACTTGGACGTTACATTACCTTTTTTTATTATTGGTGCAGAACATGAGAAGGATTCTCAAAGATATTACAAAATATGCTAAACATATTATTATAATTCCCTAATTTAGACTTTTATTTTAAATTAATCTTGATAAATGCAGCATAATTAGATCATCTTTATTCTTTCTTTTTTTATGTCTTTGTTTACATCCTCAACTTTCGTCTTCAGCGCTTCAGTATGGATGGACTCTCTTCTATCTTTCAAAACGGATTCCGTCAAAGGTTTGCCAGCGGCTGCAGTGAAAAACAGGTAACTGATTTTTGTTTATGTTGAGCGTCTGGTTTTATATATCATAATCTCTTTCATAAATTCAGTAAGTGTTTATTGAACTGTTGTAACACGTAGATGATGGTATTTATTTTAGAGAAGAGGAGGTAGGAACAGACCTGTCATCATGGTATTCCCCGTTTGACTTTGGCGTGTTGAGCAAGCATCAAAACTCCTGCTTTTCCTGTTAAATTCATAGTCCAGCCAACTTTTCTTTGTTTTAGTGTTAGTCACTGGGAGTTCTTTAGGAGTGGGGAACTACAGGGAATTATTTTCTCACAGGATAAGAGGGTGAGAGTCATTAGAGAGTCATCTGTCTGTCTGTCTGTCTGTCTGTCTGTCTCCATTATAATCGCCATTATAAAAAAGTTGATACATATACATGTATGCACACATACAAAAATATATATACCTACATATATGCATACACACATACCAACAGATATACAGACGTTATATTTTACTCTACCATTATCTTTTTGGGTTACTTTAATGCATAGCACTACGTACTATATACATACGCTACATATGTACATATACATAAGCTATGTATATTGTATACAAATATATCATTAATATAATTATTATATATTATATATATATTATATTGTATATAGTATATATTGTATACACTATGTATATTGTATATAGTATATATTGGGGTTACTTTAATGCATAGCACTATGTATATACATATACAATATAATATAGTGTTATGATATTAACATGTTATATTATATGTTAATATGTTTATGTAGTATTTTAGATGTGCATGAAGTCCCAAAGCAGTAAAACTTGATAAAACACATGTTCTGCTTCTTCATTGAGATTTAGGTAAAAGTCTTATTTTATTGTTTTTGACCCTCAACAGTATTTGACCACAGTCATTCCATATGAGAAGGGACGTCCTCCTTCCACCGAGGACCTGCAGGTCCTGACCAAGAGTGAGTTTCCTCTCATCGGTCAACTCTGTTCGGACTGGAGTGGCTGTGATTTCATACTGACCTGCCGTCTTTACTCTACTCTTCAGTTTTACAGGCCATGAGAGACGACAGTGACAGAGTTCCTGGTCTGCTGACAGATTACATTCTCAAAGGTCAGAATTTTCTTCTTCCTTTTTGACTGGACATTGTGAGATGGAGACTCTAATTGTCCTCTATTAAATCACAATGAAGGTCAATAATAGGGATGTACAGTAATATCGTATATCAATATTATCAGCCTGGTATCAGTATATCATGTAATGTCTTTAAGAATCACTATTGCTTCTTCCTTTTAATAATAACTAAAAAAAATTAAGTTTGGCCCAATGATGTATCCCCCCAAAATAGTTTTGGGAATAAACTAATTTATTAGCTTATATATTGAAGTGTCAGCCACTAGATGGCGCCATTGCAGCTCATTGAATTAATCATATACAGTGGTTACAGATAATTAAATATTATACAATTATACTGTGTTGGCTGCCCTCGGAATCATAAACCCGAAATGTATGGATGTTATCGGATGTTGACAAATAGTTAATGTTAGATTACTTGTCAATATATAAAGATATCTTGAGACAATAATAATAAACAACCTACAGAAGCATTATGAGCTGCAGCTTCTCTGATCTTCTTGTGATTTTTCCTCTGTTTGTTTTTATTTCCTTTCTTCATTTGTTCTTCATCGTTCGCCAACTCACCTACTGCGTAGCCGTAGTGTGAGCGACCGACACTCAGGTTTGTGAAGCTCCGTGGTGTCATGTGTCACTCGCGGATTAATCCTTAGAGCGCCCTCACTCTGGTCCTGCAGTGTAGTGCAGTCTGATCCCCATCGTCCCTCGCACCCCCTCCTCCTTCTCCTCGCTCACAGTGACATTTGGTGACCATCTGGAGCATGGATTATAGAGTATTGCTGCTAGTAGAACGGTAGAACAAGTCTTAACACACGGTCAGACATTCATCCCTCAGATTACCAAACCTGCCAGAGTTTGGTTTTAGCCTCTGAGCATCTGCTTCTTGTCCAGTTCAGATCCGTCATATGGTTGTCTATATATATTTTATATATGTATCCAAACTTTCATCCTTCTTGTTCTTCTCACAGTGCTGTGCCCGACGTAGACCAGCTCTGCAGCAGATCCAGAAAGAGCAGCACTACAACAAGAGGGAGAAAATTCCTTCTTTTTTTTAACCCATAAACTTGAAGCACACTTAATGTTGTCTTGCATGTCGTCAACTCAGATTTGATCAATTTCTACCTGATATTTCATTTTTGTCTCCTCCTGTAAATTAGATTTATATTATTATTTTATTATTGTTGTATTTAGCTGATGAATTTCTAACATGACTTAGATTAGAGACTATGACCTGCTGGAGACACGTTCGCAGCAAAGCTGTGATGCTGTTCGTACCTAAAGTGCTTCTTATCCGCTAAGTAGTGAGCAAATGCACAAAGCACCCGGAGCTCAGATGTCGCAGCGTCACATTTGCAAAGACCGATCCCAGCGCTGACTGCACTAAACCTCCGCATCACTGTGTCCCAGTACAGTATTAACAGATACAGCCTTCAACAAACAGCTGCAGCCTGTGAACCTGCTGCTCTCCTCAGTGACATTGTCTCTACTGAAGCGATTGAACTAACTATGCATTTATACGGTGACCCACGCACTGTCTGTCCTTATGGGGGCGCTGTTCTGTCTCTGCGTCCAGGACATTTTTACTGAAGAGCTGCCTTTGCTGTTGCCTAAACCTTTTTTTATATTAACATGATTTTCAGTGAATGTCACAGACTTGTTTTACAGGAATATCTGTATTGATTATTTTATTTTGTAAATAGTTTAACTGAAATGTATTGAAGAAAGCCCTGTCTTTGTTTTTTAATTCAAGGAGAAAAAAGTGAAAGTAAAAAAAGCAATGGTAAAAGTGAAATATATGTGTGTGTGTGTGTTTATATATATGTATATATATATTAGATAAAAATATATGTGTATTGGTTTTTTAACAGTTAAACAAAAAACAGCCCAAACTTACTGCAAGTGCTGCAATATTACTCAATATAAGTAAATATATAAATATAAATGCATGTGTGTATATATATATATATATATATATATATATATACTAGAGGTGTGCAAATTAATCGTTTTAGATCGAACTGGATCAATTGTTTAATATTTATTATGAATCATTCCTGAATCGGGTCGTAGCCTGTGAATTGAGATATGAATCGGATCATTGTGTGAGTGAATCGTCACACCCCTAATATAAATTATATATATTAGGGGTGTGCAAATTAATAGTTTTGGATCAGACTGAATCGAATCGGATCGAACTGGTTTAATATTTTAATATTTTTTTCTGAATCGGATTGCAGCCTGTGAATCGAGATATGAATCGGATTGTTATGTGAGTGAATCGTCACACCCCTATTATATACCTACAGCATAAAAAAACAATCAAAAAGAGACTGAAAGATGATAGTAATGTAAGATATTGATAAAATAAAAGAGCAGTAAACGGCCTGTCTTCTAGGGACATAAGGTTTTACAGCTTATGTAAGAAGGAGTTTAACGGTTCCCACATCCTCTACAACTCCTCTGATTTGTGATGAAGATCATAATTCAGCTTCTCGAGAGGAATAATAGCAGAGATCTCTGTTGTCCACACGACGACTGTAGGAAACCTGGGAGTTGACCACCCCAACAAAATCATGTCCCAACAAAATGAAATTCCCAACAATCTTTCTACCTAATGTAAGTCTTCCTCAGTTATCCTTCCTCATCAGCACCACCCACCGCTCTGTGAGAGAATCCAGATGTGGACTTTGGGATAAGCCCTAAAACATCCACCCCCTGGACACAAAGGAAAACATCAGGCTCTCAGACAGAAAAACAACAGATCCAGATCATCTAGATTTCATGCAACAAAACTACTCACTGTGTCTTCATCAGGATAGATTCCATTTAGGGTAAACAGAGAGACGTGGATCTACTGACAGAGTTCCATCTGTTTTATATGAATTATGTAAGAACTGTGATGTAACGTGCAGACCAAACCAGCCAGACAGACAGGTATAGATTCTGCTGTGAGTTAGTGATACCATGAGAACATATGGAACCACAGTCATGGTGTTCCTGACCACTGCACCTCTCTGCTACCCTCTTCTATCCTCCAACACAAGTGGCTCTAAAACATCTGTAAAACATTTGTTTTGACTGATAGAGGTTTCACAAGCTCTTGTGAAACACAGCAGTCTGTCCAGACCAGGGAGCTGGGAAGACCTCTGCGACCGTATCAGCACCTTCTAAAATCTTCACTAGAGGACGTCTCAAAGCTAAGATGGCAGTTAGAGGACTTTGGTTGGTGTTCTATATCCTGATGTTGACAGACTGCACCCTCCAGCAGAGCACCTCCAAGAAGAGAAGTGGCAGGAAAGGTAGAATTTGACTTCTTGTGTGTATATGTTATAAAAAAAACATTACAGATGCAATGTCTCCGTTATTGGTGTGAAATTCCTGGGTTCAGCTCCTGGACAAGTTCTCCTGGGCTCGCCCATTTGGTCGGGGCGGTTGGGCTCACCACCCACTGGAAGGCATGGTGTAATGCAATGTGATTCTCACCCAAATCACATTGGATGGATAGACAGATATTCAGATGTTGTCACCAGCATAGAAGAATTTCAGTGTTTTTGTCGTGTGTGACAAGAACTTGAACTAAGATTTAATGCAATGTGTTTCTGATGACGTGTTATTTATTTCTCTCAGACTCCAACAATGCAGCCATGGAGGAGCTGAAGAAACAGATAAATGACATCGCTCAAGAGGTGAACTTGTTGAAAGAGCAGCAGGCTCTACAGACAGGTACTGGGAGGAAATACCATACAGGAAATACCATACTCTATTCTTCTTCTTCTTTAGTGCATATTGTTGTATGTTTATCCAGTAGCAGTTTTCTCTTATTCTGGTTGGATTGATCACAGTATAGATTTCTCCTTTTTGCTCCTTTCGTCCCTATTTCAGTGGTTGCCACAGCGAGTCAACATTTTCCATCTCCCCCTGTCCTCTGTGTCTTCTACTCTGACTCCAACTACCTCCATGTCCTCCCTCACTGCATCCATCAATCTCCTCTTTATCTTCCACCTGGTAGCGCCATCTTGGTAGAATTCTTCTACCAATGTATCCACTGTCCCTCCTCTGAACATGTCCAAACTTCCTGTCTGTGCTGTCCCTCTAATCACGTCCTTCCTGATCCTGTTCATCCTTGTCTCTCCTAAAGAGGATCTCAGCATCTTATAAATAAACTCCTGTCTGACCTCTTCTGTCAACGTCTCATCACCAAAGCAAACATGAAGGGGCTCAGGGCTGTTCATCCATCAACACACTGCACCACTGTTGTACTGTTCTCATATATGTCCTGCACCAATCTAACATACTTATCTGCCACTCCTGACTAACAAAACCCCAGTTCCTCCTTGGAACCATGTCATAGGCTTTTTCTAAATGTAGAAAAATACAATGAACCCTCTTCTGACCTTCTCTGTACTTCTTCATCATTACTTTTTCAAGCTGTTTTGACTCAGTGACATTGGAAAAGTCAGGTTAAAATTGTTTACGACAGTTTAATGAGAATGTTCATCTGTCTGGACTCCTTCTGTCACTGTTGTTAGTTTGTCTGAGAGGAACAAAGATCCTGGGCAAGTGTTTCCTGTCTGATCCGGTGAAAAAGAACTTCCATGCTGCCAGTGAGGACTGCATCGCCAAAGGTGGCAGTCTGAGCACTCCGGTCTCAGGAGACGAGAACGACCAACTCTACAGCTATGTGAGACAGAGCATCGGTCCCGAGGCCCAAGTCTGGCTAGGCATCAATGACATCGTCACCGATGGCCAATGGCTTGATCAATCCAGTTCCAATGTTCGCTTCAAGAACTGGGAGACGGAGATCACCCTTCAGCCCGATGGCGGCCACAGCCAGAACTGTGCGGTTCTGTCTGTCACTGCCAATGGAAAATGGTTTGATGAGAATTGCAAAGCGGAGAAGGCGTCCGTCTGTGAGTTCAACATCATCTGAGATTTGACATGATGTTGTGAACAACATTTCACTATGTTGCTGTATAAGCTGTACTCACCCGCACAACCTACCACACATATACGAAGCCTGGGCCTGTTTTTAATCATATTATATATATTTATCTGGGTAAACAGCACTGGAAAAGCTTCAGCATTTATATATTAATTTCTTTATAAAGCTATCACGATGTTGCTTATTTTTGTCCTCCCTTTGTTTTCCATTTTATTCCAATATGTCGAGTTGTTTCTGTGTTTTATAATGACCAATAAACTTGTGTCTACTCAGCTGGAGGTGAGCGATAGTTCTTCCTCACGCGACAGGCTTCTCAAGTCTGAAGTTTGTCACCCTCTACTGGCCATTATAGAAGTTGCAGGAAAACGTTTAACATAGATTTCCACATAAAGGGAAAGTTTTGCCTTGAGCGACTCAGATATGGATTTAGCGCCAACTAAAAGACCAGGTTTATTTGTTTTTTTAAAGTAATAAAAATGTTTTGTGTAAAATTAAATTAAACGTTTGTGTCGCGTTTGACCTTCAGTTCGCTATGTAGCTTTCCAGAATATTCGTCAATCACGCGCGGAGCAGCAGTCAGGTGCGTACGGCGTTAGCAAACACAAAAACTAGTCTTTGGAACGTAAATTCGATGTACAAGATACTTATTTAAATCTACTTTCAACCGAAAAACTCCCAGAGTTCGTCTGAAATAAGTCTTAAATAACTCTGGCAACAATACACCGGTGATGGAGGGAACTTCGATTGGTTCGAGATCCAGGCCTAGGAACAACATTCAGGACCAAGGTCGGTGTGAAATAGACCAACGATCCCCATGTAACAATAACAGAATCTATCAAAAAATTAACGAATTGCTGCGTCTATTTAAAACGATCTGTTTTAAATGGTTAATCATGCGATTAATCGAATTGCACTTTTCGTATCGACACATGGTTGGATTAATTCATCACTGCCTCTTCCGCTCAGTAAAATACGGATCACTTTTAATATTCATACTGTATGTACATACAATATATAAATATATGTTTATATGTATGAACAAAACAATATTCACATGAAAACAAGACAAAATAGTTGTTGTTGACGCTTCCTTTAGCAGTCACTTTACTGAAATACTTTATTATTCATTACATTAATGTCTTTCGTCAGAAAACAAAATGACCAGCACGCTGAAATCCCAGTTTGCATTGTTACTGTAGAAACCAATCCAGTATGGCACATTAACAGTATTTTTTGCTGCTGCAGGATGCTCTACATTGCAGTAAAAGCAATGATGCTGTAAAAGTAGGTTATACTTAGAAGATACTGCTGCATCACTGACCATCAGTTAAGAAGGTGATGAAGAGCGACGAGCTGCAACAGCACAGAAGTCTTTTATATTCAGTTGAACGGTTAAAATGATCTCAAGGTAAACAACATTTTCCACTGTACAAATATTTAAATATGTTCAAAGTACATACATAAAAATCACTCATGGAAATAAAACATTAAAACACAGAGTGACGTGAATGGCAGGTAGAACTGCATGTTCAGAAACTTGTCTTCATCTATCATAAAAACTATGTACTGCTTCTCTCAGGTATTTGGGCCTTGGTTTTAAATCATGTTCCACATGGAACGTAACACAATCTTTAAGGCACATTGTCACACAGGCACCAGGGAATTAACAACCTAGAGGTAGGGATGTCCGATGTTAACTTTTTGCCGATATGCCAGTATAGTCCGAACACTAAATTTACAATATTAATTGATACAATTATAGATTTGATAATATTTATTAATTTATTTTTACAAACAATTGTATAACATATAAGTTGCCATGATGCCATCTAGTGACTTTCACATTGATATACATTCATTTATCCCAAATACTGTTTCTGGGAAACCAAGGTATTTCCTCATTGGGTTTTTGTTATTGAAATGACATGATGTGCTAAAATTGTCAATTCTAGTTGGCCAATATTATCGGACATCCGTTCAGGTGGGTGATGTACTTTCAAATTCACTGTTTCCTCCTTCTGGATCCAGTCTTTGTCCCAGATCGGGTGAACTGTCCCCCTTACTTAGAACTCCACTCTGGTAAATCTCATTGTCCACAAGTGGTTGGCTGGTAGATCTACTTGGTGGTCTGTTGGGCAGCGGAGGCCCCTTCTCGGAGTGCAGAAAGGGTTGGTATTGTCCAACCTCCATGTTGTCTGAGCCTTTGGAGACCAGTGGTTTTTGTGAATCTGTGTGTCCCGTGAAGGAGTTGTCGGTGTTTGTCTCTCCGTAGACGCCAATCTCCATCCCCTTTCTCAGCAGGTGGGTATAGACAAGAGTGTCCTCTATGGACTCGTACACATGGTACTCGTCCTCCTGGGATTTTGGGAAGTTGGTGTGTCCTGGTAGGAAGACGGTGCCGTTAGGATTGTAGATGGACACCTGGTCCTTAAGCTCCTTCTTCTTTTTCCTGCATAGAAGAGAGTTGTTATATTAAGAAAGCAGAACTTATGTAGCATAAAAACTTTCTTTATTGTATTGTCTTTGTGATTAACCAATAGTTAACCAAACTTTTTGTGCACATGTCAACGCTGTTATCAATGATATGTGCCCTAAAAATAGTTTTGGGGGATAAACGGCTGTATCTTAAAGCTACAGCCACCAGATGGCAGCATATTGATGCACACTCAGTAAAGAGCCATGGCGTTAATATCATAAAGTGTGAAAAACAAAGCTCAGTATTAGCTTTTAGTCTTAAGAGTCAGAGCATGTGTCAAACTGAAGGCCCGTGGACCGCCAAGTCATTTGTTTTATAGTAAAAAAAAAAAAAACAATGAAGTATAATAAATATAATACATTATTCTTATAAAGAAGCACTTGAAAGAGTCTGCAGAAGCTAATAGATATTCTACCATGCTAACCATATTTCACAGAATCCTGTTCATTTTATTTAAAATTCCAAGTCACATTTTTTTTCAAAATATTTTGACTCACCATATGTAATAATTAATATATGCTGTGTTTTTTAAAAATATGTTTTTCAGTTTTATTGATGCACTTTTATAACTGATTGTTGATTTTAATTTTTTCGTGACCTAACTCACTCACTCACTCACCTTATCACCACACAGACCACTGCCAGTACGATCACTGATACCACCAGCAGTGCAGCCACCACACTCAGGATAATGGTCAGCAGCTGATCTGATCATTTAAAAATCATAAAAAAAATAACTTAGGTTTTGTGACAAACTTTGACTTATTGACTCAGTCACTGTGGGACTCTTACTTTTGCAGTCTTGCAGTGTGATCTTAGTGATGAGGCTGAAGTGTCCTTTTTCAGGCAGACAGTTGGACATATTGAGGTAGAACTTCCCCGGAACAACAATCTCAAGCTCGGCCTCTTCGTCCTCCCTCCTGCTGTAGTCTTCCTCCCGGCTGCCCAATCTCTGCACTCGAATGTTTGTGTGACGGTTGCTGCATTTGGGCTGGTTGAGGTTGGCAAACATGAGGTGCGCCTCCATCTTTGGGGGCACAGAGACAATCCAGGAGATGGTGGCGTAAGGCTTCATTCCATCTGGCCAACCAGGAGTGGCCAATAGCACAGGCGTGTCCTTTTTGGGAGAAACTGTGAATATGTATCTTTCTGAATGTGGGAAAAAAAAGGACGAGACAAGTTAATATGTTAAGTTAAAACAGTCATTTATTCAACTGAAATCAAATACAGCACATTTTTTACCTGATATCTCCTCCTTGAAACAGGCATCCAGCACATTCCTGTAAGACGTCCTCAATGTGTTGGTGCCGGTGCTGGACACAGTGACGGACATGTTGGTGTGGATTTGGATCTTCTGTATGGCCCCCTGGGGACAGAATTGCCCGATCTCCACTCCATCTTCTTCAGCCACTTTGATGAGGATGCTGTCGTTGCAGGGTTGTCGAGGTAAGACCTGTTTTAAGGGACCAGTGGGTGCGGTCAGTTCCACTGTGCCGTGAAGTGGAGGACGTAGCATCCAGGTGACGCTGCTGAGTGGTGCGGGGAGGCAACTTGGTAGGACAGGCAACAGGAGGCGGACTGGAGTCTTTGGACAGTCTCTGAGTTGACGACATGCTTAGGAAAAAATAACAAAAAACAATAATGTCAAAGTGGAAGAAAGTGATCAAACAGAAAAGCTGTAAAAATATGATTAAAGTGAAAGTTGAGGTTTGACCTATATTTAAGTGTATTGATGTTTTAAGTGAATTCAGTAAAAACGCTATCAATAAACATAAATCAATGTTGGAATATTGTAAGGTTGATAAATACTGTATTGATCCCACAGGGCAGGCTTGTCCACACTTTTTTGTCTTGTGAGCTACTTTTCAAGTGACCAGTTTGAACTGGATATCTTACTCTCTACATTAACATATAACATATATTATACTGTCTGACTCAATACCTACATTATTATCACTTTAGTGATTTGCATCTTAAAATAGAATTACATTTGTAGTTTTTATTAATGTTATTTTTTTATATTATTGTTCAGGATCTACCAACCCTCCTTTGGAGATCTACTGGGATCCCTATTGTGCACCCCTGCCATAGGGAAACTAAGGAAAGAATTAAACTCAGACAGGAGTCGAACCTAAAGTTTTGAGTCGAAGCCAGATGCCTTATCAATTGAGCTACTGGCCCAAGATTTTCAGTGTTGTTTAGTATCTTTGGCAGTTTGTCATTTGGCTCAGAGTTTTGTCAATGGCCTTCCGCTCTGGATTTACCTATGATTTTCATGGCGGTGACTCGTACATCCGTCGGAAGGCAGCCCTTAAACGAGAGTTCGCTCTTGGATACGACAGTGATCCTGTCTGTTGTCACAGAGTTAAC
Source organism: Paraplagusia blochii (assembly GCA_016785265.1). Lineage (NCBI taxonomy): Eukaryota > Metazoa > Chordata > Actinopteri > Pleuronectiformes > Cynoglossidae > Paraplagusia > Paraplagusia blochii. Next base: position 60,599 of record JAFBJS010004381.1, read on the forward strand.
TTTCATCTCGCAGCCGGAGGCGGAGCTCTGTTTCTGAATGTAGAGGAAAAATCCATCCACTTTGCTCACGTCCACCTTACACATCACTGAACAAAGCAGACAAAAAAAGGAATGTCGTTAATAAATATACCATCATCTATAATTTATTGCTATAATGAAATCACTATTCATCACAACAGACACATAGTAAAGGCATTACACTTCTGCTAATACAGCTCCCGTATCCATGCAGGAAGTGACTCAGCAGTGAGCCAATCCTAGAGTCTACCGAACTTCTGACCTTCCCACAGGGCATGGAGATAGAGATGTTGAGGCCCACTCACCAACGTCACCGTCTTAAACTGTGCATCACTTCTGACTAATGACACTGTAGCAGTGGTGTTGTAACACGATCACAGGAGGTGCAAAAAAAACCCAACACATTTTAGTGGAGTCCTGCTGAAACATGCATCCTGGGCCCATTACGCAATAAACGTTAAAGACAGTTTAGACTGCTGAGGTTGGAACGATCACTAATCAATACAGAATTTTCATCAATTCTTCTAACTTACTTGACATTTCTATTCAACAAATACCAATCATTGTATTTTGTATTGTATTAAAATATATAACTTGAAGCATCATGAAGGTGCAAACAGTAAAAGTAGGTGATTTTGTTTCCTGTTTTATTTTTGTGGTTGCAAAAAAACACCTGAGAGTTATGTAAACTAGAGTCAGAAACAAACAAGTGCAAAGCTAAATTATCGTGCTATTTCTGCACCACAATAGCACAGATGAGCTAACCCTAAATTTCCGAAAACATATAATTGATTCTTAAAAACATTTCTGTTTTAAAACAGAAAAACTTTTTAAAATAGCAACAGTTGAGGTACAAACCTTGTAGATCTGTCCTTGTGGTGGAAACATGGACATTCAGTTTAAGTCCTGGAGACCCAGAGCGTCTTCTGTCCATCTCACAGTTCCTTAGAACCATGGTAAAGTCCCCCATGACTTGTTCCAGCTGGGGTTCACTCAGCCTCAGCACCACTGCTGCCCTGCCTGTGGGGTGGTACTCCACCGCCGTCTCCTTCTTCAGACAACTGGGCTCCGTGAGGTTTGTGAACCTTAGTGTTGTTTTGTGTTTATCAGGAACCTCAACGTGCCACTCCATGACATCATCGTCGGGAAAGCTGTCAGGGTAGTTAGGAGAGAGCAAATCTGAGGTTGTGGTTCCTGGAGGTAACTTCAGTGTGACTTTGGCCAGAGCTGTGAAGAGTTTAAAAAAACGGAATAAGTTAACAGTAAAGTTTGATAGGTTCCAACTCTTCTGAGATGATTACGTTGATGAAACTCACATTTGATTTCCTCTCCCACTGACACATCAAACTGGCCGCTCGGCAGCCTCTGCCCTGCTGGTATCTCCAGAGAAAAGCTGCCCAATTTCAGTATCTGAGCACTCCTGATGGCTCCGGTCCTACAGAATTTGCCTACAGTCACTATTCCTGTGGACTGGGTGGCCTGGAGGGTGTAACCTAGTTTATCTGGACAACGCTCAAGTGGATTAATCTGTCTTAGACCCGTCTCAGAGAAACTGATTTTAAAGGCTTTTGGTGCCACAGCTTTTAGGATCCAGGTAAACTTGCGTTTAAAATCCAAGAAGGGTTGTGATCCTGCGTCGCTCTGGATAATGTGACCGCTGCATGTTGTAGTGGAGCATTCTGAAAAAGCACAAAAAGAATGTTACTATAAAAGTAATCTATTTAAGATATAGTGGAGGCATAGACAAACTAAGTCCTGTTTAGCATTGTAATCCAGCCCACCAAACCTCTGCAAATTATTGAAATTGGCCTGTATTCCTGTATTGTGATGACACTTTAACCATTTCATGCAATGCCACATTTAACCTATAGATGGCCAAGAGAAGGCTGAAAGCATTTTAGCCTTAATGTATGACTTTTTTGTGCACCACGGACCGGTTAAATGTTCTATTTTCATGGACCGGTCGTTAAATTGTGGCAGATAAATAACCCTATCAAAAGTAAATCTACAGTGTTCTGAAATATTTTCCTACCTATAAAATCTTCCTACCCAAAATAGCTGTGCATGGGCACAACATGGAATTCTTAAGTGCACACAGCCTATAACTTTCTGCTACCAGACTGCTATACAAGGTTAGAATCTTGTATCAATGACTCTGCATCATTTTGTCTTTATTGTTGTTGTCTTCACTGAGAAAATACACTGCCTGGCCAAAAGAAAGTCGGCACCTGGATTTAACTAAGCAAAGAGGTACGAGCCTCCCATTGGAGGTCAGGTCTAGGTTCAGCAACAGTATGTGCTCAAAGAATGAGGTCAGCTGACTACCTGAATATACTGAATGACCAGGTTATTCCATCAATAGATTTTTTTCTTCCCTGATGGCACCAGGCTCAAATTGTGAAAGACTGGTTCAGGGAGCATGAGACATCATCATTTTCACACATGGATTGGCCACCACAGAGTCCAGACCTTGACCCCATTGAGAATCTTTGGGATGTGCTGGAGTCTACTGGAGACTCTACCATCATCAATGCAAGATCTTGGTGAAAAATTAATGCAACACTGGATGGAAATAAATCTTATGACATTGCAGAAGCTTATCCAAACAATGCCACAGAGAATGTGTGCTGTAATCAAAGCTTAAGGTGGTCCAACGAAATATTAGAGTGTATGACCCTTTTTTTTAGGTGGTGACTTTTTTTTGGCCAGGCAGTGTATTTCATAATTATATATAGTTGCATTATTGGTGATAGAATCCTAGCCATTCTATTGTTAGGTTCTTTTGTTGATATGGCTTTGGATTAAGTGAAGGTAATAGACAGATGGGGCAAAAAGGAAACATTAATTCTCTGCAGCACGCTACCAGTTCCGGGCCCATAGGTTGGGGACCACTGTTTTAGTACATAAAAAAAATCTTCTATCTATCCTGAATACAACTCTTACCAATACTGCGGATAATTTCCACCGTGAATACATCCTGAGGTCTGGAGCAGTCAAAGTCAAATGAAGTGCGAGAACCCTCTTTAATATACAGAAATGCACCACATTTCTTTGTGTTGCCTGTTCCAGTGCAGACCTGGCAACCTTTAACCTGAAGAGTGCTGATGTTGAATGTGCTGCCCCAGTCAGGAGTAACAGTCAGTGTTTGGACCCCTGCAGGAAAACATGAAAAAGTTGACAATGACAAAAGTAGAGAAAACCCCCTGACACTTTCACTCTCACAACTGCCTAAAGATTTAGATACAATGTTTCACTTTCATCCTTATATTAACGTAAATATATATGAATAGCAAGAGACAGCATATCTTCCGATATACAGTATGACACATCGGTAAATCAGCACGCTGCACCACAAAGGTGATGTCCTACTTTTCGGTGAGTAAACCAACAGCCAATTACATAGTGGTATCATGAATAACAACGAGGACACAGAGAAGATCAACAATGACATGTTTTACATGATATTTACATGAGAATAGCAGCAGCTTTATATAATCACATGGTCTTACAACAAAAACACATTAAGGGGTGACAGGACATGGTGTACAAAAGAGAAGAATGTGTGTCAAAATTATAATAAAGAGTGGTTTGGATTTGTTTCCCTCTGAGTTATTAGGATGAGCACTGTCCACTGCAAACAAACCCAAAGGAGGAAGGCCTTGATCAAGAGAGAGTCATCTTTGCATCCATGCTGTTTTAGTTCTAACTCTGCCTTGTGTCACTATAACAATACCATTGTCTTAATACCATGTTTAATAAAGGCCCCACACCCTTTATATAAACATCATCTCCTCTTCCTCTGCCACAGTTGATAATCTGCCTGTGTTTGATCCTAATCATTACCTTCAACTAATCATCAACTACCTGTCTGCCTTTTAAAGTACATCCTTGAATTACTCCTGGGATCTTCCTCTCTTCCACTTTCTGTCCTTAATCTTCATTAAAAAAAACAACTAATAAAAACTCATATAAGACAGTAGTGATGGACAGAACGGTTTGGGGCAACAACAAAATTCAACACAATCTCAAACATTCTCATGACATATTTGTGTAAAAAAACTAAACTCTTGAGCTTCAACATGTCAGCTCTCAACATTGGTGGTACCAAAGTCAACAAATAACAGAGACTCTGTTCAGAACTGTACAGAAAATAAACTATCTTCAAAATTAATATTTAGTAGTTTCTGCCATTATACACTTTATAAGTGTTAAAAAACTTTTTTTCTCACCACTAGCCCTACTCTTAGGACATCTCTGATGGCCCTGCTGAACTTGACCATAACACTGGCCAATGATATTCTAGATTCAAAACACACTGCTACTATTATAGACTACTAATAAGTCTATAGTTACTTATTAATACAATTTTAACTATACCTATGTTTTATCATCCTAATATTATTTTACTTCTAGTAATAATAACAAACTACACTTTTTTACATTTCTGTACAAAACACTGTCGTATGTTAGTAATAAAGCTTTTAGCAATGTCACAGTTCTTGATAACGTTCAAAAATTACCTACAAACCAAATTTTACATAGCGTCTTTTAAGTAACCACCCAACAACAGCCTAAAACGAGACTTATTTACAATTAACTATATTATATACTTATTTACAATAGCAAACAAGCTACTCTTTTTTTATATTTATGGAAACGAAACCGACTCAAAGTCTCACGTCCAGAATATATCTACACCCAACGAAGCAAGAATACAACATGAAGTAAACGGGGAATATTATCTATTTATTTATTTTTGCTTTTCGTTGTTACAGTGGACAATTAATGTGTCACGATGTTAGTTTATAATAAACTTCCCTCTTACCTGGTAATGTGCAGAAAACGCTGGTCAGACATAAAACTTGAAGACAGATAGCGATTATGGACATGCTGTCCCTGGCTGTCTCACGTTGAGGACTTGTAACTTTAAGCCACATGTCACCGCTCCTGGTCAACAATAAAATTGTTCCTGCGTTACATTTCCTGTTGTACTGAAATACTAATGGACCCCGAGCTCCAGCGCCTCCACTTCCTCGTACGTGAGAACACCAGCAATGACCAGGGCGTGCCCAGCGTTACAGGTAGTTGCTCTTCTTCGCCGGGGCGGAACCATGTCCGCCATTTTGATCCCCAGGTAGAGAAATCGCAGTTGCCAAGTCTGCTTATTACAAGCTGGAATGTTAAAAAAAAAAACATTTCATTGTGTTTTTGTTTATTATAACGTTCACAATAGATTTTTTGTGTATTTTTTTCTTAACAACAGCATCAGGATAGACGGCTTGTCAGATCACGCACCTTCACAATTTGGGTCGATTATTCCCGTCCCGAACCGCCAACCGCAATTGACAGGGCGTGTTGCTTTAATTCTGTATTTGTACTGTCGACCTGTTTTCTCTCTCAATGATTTGGCAACCCTACAGTCGTATAGCAGCGGGAAAATGTTTCAGTTATTCTTACTCATTGTTTGACGTCTTTATGCCAAAATTTGGTGAGCTTTATTTCCCTAATAATAACAAAAACAACAATAGCACATATTATTATTATTATTTTATTATTATTATCATAAATGATAACAATAATAATAAATTAGCAACTGTAGAGTTATCACGTCGATATGCTTTTCAGTAGTTAATCTACCTTCTGTAAACTTCGAATAATTAAAAGTACAATATATAGAATATTATTATGATGAAAAAAATACACTTGGATATAACCTGTAACCAATTTATTTTATTTCAACATGAATCACCTACAAATAGGCACAAATGAACATGACGTTAGAAATCTGACACTTTGTATATGTGAATCATAAACAACACTTAATATGTAATCATTAAAGTACCGAAATAAACTATTACACATTGTTAACAGGAATATAGTAGGTTAACCTTACGTGTGACAACACATTTTAAAGTTCAGATTTTTAGTGCAAAATTCCTACACAAGGCAGATAAGGCAAAGACTTTCTAGAAAGATTAAAAACTATACAAACACAGTTTAAAGAGAGCAGTGTGCACATCATCTATAGGAAGGCTTACAAGGTTATATAAAACACATTGGTCCCAGTATAGAATAATATTGGCTAGTATAAGTCTCCCTACATTACCTTGGTTATCCAAAGGATGTTTATTAAAGGAGGAATGTGGCAGTTTTCAAAATGTAGGGCTCTGATTTGAAGACAGAGAGTGCTGTTAGCAGGAGAAAAAAAGGTTACTTTAGAAACTTATCCATTTTGACCAAAGTCCAGCTGTTATACAACTATCTAGAGAATGCAATCCTGTAGAGTGTGATTCTTTGGACATGCTCAAAATACCATTCCAAAACCTACGCAGCAAAGACCTCTTTTCTACCAGATATTGCTTTTAAATTTACTTTAAAAGAACAGTAAAAACATGTGGAGTGTAGAACACTATTGGTTATCGCATACCTCTCCTCTTGGTTTCTTCTTTGTCATTCGTACTGTTCTTTGGAGAATTGTTGAGCGGAAAACAGACACTAATGTTTATAGAAATGTTCTTAATGCGTGCAAGAGAAAATTGAAACTATAAAATTCTGCCTTCTGTTTTATATTGCAGTGTTGGACTCACAGAAAAGAACTGGGCCAGGATCAGATTGGTGCGTTGATTTTCCTGCAGACAGCACAGCGTAATCTTCAACAACAGAGCCAGGTATTGAATCCTCCTTTAAAAAACAGCAAACAAAGCTTTGTTACATTCTCCAAAACCTTTTCTTGTGGGCAGTTGAATGGCTACAATTAAAGTATAGGCAGCACAGGCTATTTAAAATATTATTTAAGTCATCTCGGTCTCCTCTGTTCCATCCCATTGGGCAGAAATCCTGCAATGATCGGGACCGGCCATATGAGAGCAGCAACACTCCACACAATGATGACCAAAGTCATGAAACAAGCCACAAGTGTGGATTCGATGGGCTTTCTGTTCAGCCCCCAACTTTTGTCCCCCTTCAGCTCGTCGAGGCTGAAATCCACACAGCAGAAAGTGACCTGGTCCCCGCTCTGCTGGCCCCTGGTCCTGCCCTGACCGAACCTCCGGAAACGGGACATCCCGCATCCGACGCAGAGCCGCATCTCCTGCTGACTACCGGTGACTCCGAGGTGTTCAATGACGACGGGGGAGATGGCCCTGTTGAAAGATGCGGAGTAGAAAGCCCTTCCATGGTTGTTGGTAGTATAGATGAGAACATCACACTGGAATCCGAAGCTGCTGTCCCAGCTGGCCACCAGCGAGGTGGGCAGCCGCCTCTGGACGCTCACGTTGCACTGGGACGGAGTCTGCAGGGAGGAGGCGTCGGCTGAGGCGTCGCTCTCCTCCACCGACCTTTTGGAGAAGCGCACGTCCACCTCCAGGTTGGCGAGGAACCTGTTGGAGGAGTTGATGGGCGGCAGGAGGAGATCCTCGTCGCTCCAGCCTTGGCATCGCAGGAGGAGTGCGGCCACAGCGGTGACAGTCAGCAGCAGGGACAGATGGTTCAGCATGGCACAGGGCGCGTCTCTCCTGCTCGCATGGTGCTGTGACAATCCGCAGGCGACGCACAAGGCGTGTGATGGCAGAAAATGATTTTTTTTTCTTTTATAAAAATAAGGCTGGTCCCAGTGGAGAGACTGGGCGCTCGGAGCGAGTGGTATAAATACGAAGCCTCAGAGCCTTTCACACGTGCTCACTCCCTCTCCCTTGATGTTCGCCTTGTGACTTGTTCTCCAAGTGTGCGTTGCAGTCGCACTACGAGAAGAGAGAGTGGCTGAGCAGCAGAGCTTCATCACAGCCCCGTGGTTTCTCTCCTCCTCTGTCATTTCAGGTGTAAGCTCCAAAGCACAGCAGGGAGGTGAGGGGAGAGCCCGAGAGCGCAGGGACAGACGCAGCAGCTCTAAACCTCCTTCAATCACTAGTACTTAAAAACAATCACGTCAATCTTTTTTGGATGAGGAGAAATGACTTCTTCTCAGTGTCAGTCATGGAAAATACAGCGGGATAAAGAGGGTTGAGTAAAACCAGTGGCTCTAGAAAAATCGAAACTACTCTCTCCCTTGTTATTCTACTAGAGCAGTGGTCCCCAACCACTGGGTCGGGGACGAGTACGGCCCTTGGGTGAATTGGTGCCACGAGAAATAATGTTTCCTTTTACCCCCATCTGTCTATTACTTCTACTTGATCCATACCCATATCAACAAAAGAACTGAACAATAGAATGGCTAGGATTCCATCATCAATAATGCAACTATATTTGATTAGGAAATATTTTCTCAGTGAAGACAACAATAAACTCCAAATGACGCAGAGTCATTGATACAAGAACTTTTTAAACCAGTCTGGTAGCAGGCAGTTATAGGCTGTGTGCACTGAGAAATCCTTGTTGTGTCCATGCACAGTTATTTTGGGTAGGAAGATTTTATAGGTAGGAAAATATTTCAGAACACCGGAAATGTCATTTTTTAAGCGGTATTTATCTGCCACAACTTAACGACTGGTCCGTGAAAATAGAACGGGGCATTTGACCGGTCCGTGATGCAGAAAAGGTTTGGGAACAATGGTTTAGGGGACAGCTGCTGTCATTTAGAAAACAAACAAACAAACAAACAAACGAAAACACCTTTCTAAGTTACTGGTTCAGGAGCATCAGTCAATGATGTTTTTAGGTCATGTAACCACTAACAGTCTAGTCGTTATAAATTCAGGATTCACTGAACGTCAAGCACAGCTATACTTTTGATAAAAATATATTTTGTAGAAACACTTATTTTCGCAAATTGTTTACTTTGTAATGAATAACCAACATGACCAACTATGTTTAAGATTAGGTGTTATGTGTTTTTAATTGTTAAGTTCAAGGTAAGTGGCTAGTGGTCCTGTAAGTATCCATTAATGATTGTTTGAGTGACAGGACCTCTGAGAATGTTGTTGCTGACCACACCCATTTCCTCTGGGCAGCAATTTACAGTCTTTCTTGTAAAAAGTGATAATTGTACATGTTGCAAAGTAAAAGAAACAAAAACAAAACACAGAACTAAATCTTGTCTAAATATGTTTAGGTAAAAAAAATGTCAGTTAAAATGTAACAAAGTAAGTAAAGTAAATTAACTGGGTAAAAAATTTGTCTCCTATGCTCTGGTCTGTGACATGAAGACTTGAATTTGCTTTATTGACAAAATATCTTTTTACTGAAACAGCGTTGCACAACCACAAATCCCAGAGAAGTGATGTCTGATTTCAGTTTCCATTAGACATTGATCTCCAAACCAATGTCTCATTAGAGACACAGTACAAAAAGATATGATGTTAATCCCGAGCTCAGAAACCCTCATCTAATCAAGGTTGATTCACAACAGTCTCTCCAACAGACTGACAGCTAAATCACTTCCCTGACTTTGACTAAGCACCAGTTTCAGGTCAGTCTAAAACATCAATACCTTTTTAGTATACTTATTCATTTTCCACAGCCGTTGTTCCCTGTTTATTCATCTGTCGTCTGCTCACACAGTATTTTGTATGGCAGTCCTTTCCCTCAGTTGTGCGCTCAGGGGCATCCGACCGCATCAATAAACATGTGCCTGCACTGCACGGGAACAGCAGGGGGTTTGTACACAGAGTGCATCACCTGCTGCTATATCTGAAGAGGACAGATTCACCCCAACTCTCCCTCTTTCCTCCCCCTGCAATCATTATGCTATGGATCCCTGTCTTTATCGCAAACAGCAAGCACAATTGTATATACAGTACAGCTGGGCACACAGTTGCAGTTAATCCAGAACATGTAAAGTCCTAATAAAAGTTTGAACATATGGACTTCAGCTCTTGACCACATTTTTTTTTTCTATGTGAATGACAAAATGAACAGAAAAACGAATGTGGAGCAGTGGACTTTATTCTGAAAGTTGACCGACATCAATCACAGATGCATTATTTGTATACAAACATTGTGAATCATCCAATTCATGTTGATCTTTTTCTTTCTGATCTAATTTAGAGGCAGATTTCCAGTATGAATGCCACTTTTGCCATCTTCTCTTTGTCTCTGGGTCTCTGGGTCAAATTTCTCCTGAACCCATTTGGCATTCTGACTGCACACCTTAAACCAGTATATCCATCTACATACAAATTTAGCACCATCTTGTTATACTTTTCTGCCTCTTGTGACTTCACTATATCAACAGAGGCCTTTGTTTTGGCCCAAAGGCATTGTCTTTGTCAATGTCTTCAAATGCCCATTAGGGCAGTTGTCTTCCAGTGGGTTTATTGCCTGAAGAAACGGTGTGATGCTATGTAATTTGGGTGCCAGTCGTGGAGACCGCTGTCCCTGCAACTCAATAATAGATAAGAAGGTGAAATGGATGGAGGATATCAACAGGCACAAGGTTGCGACAATCTGACCTTGCCTCTTCCACTCTATCAGCGCCATCAAAGCACAAGTTCCATCCTTTAACATAAATTGCATCTCTCCACTGTGTCCCATTATATACATGAGTAACCTTATCATTTCCATACTCTTAACTTCCTGAATGTCCTGTTTCTGATCTGCCGGTGTCTCAACAAGGGATTTGCTTTAATGATAAGGACTCCATTACGCTGCCAACTCCTCTTTGCAAAATATACATTATGCATTAGAAAAGATAATCAGCTATTGACAGAATCTGGCCATTGACCAGAGGCAACATGAGGATGAATTATTCCCTTTCATCTCCGATGGCTATAATACACTGCATGAATAGACATGGATTGTTTTCTTCTGGGTCCTTTAAATGGTATAATTTGTGGCAAAGGCCCGCCTTCGTGTATTTGATGTGAGGGCCAATTGGAGAGAAAGGCATCTTTGCCCTCGATTTGCACCTGAAAGCCCCGGCTCTCTTGTCTCATTTTTAAATATGACAGTTAATTCTCAGCAGCCTCTTTACTTTTAAACAATCATGCAGTTATTTCTCCTTCTGCACACTTAGCCGTCGTTCTCTCTGGTGTTCGCAAACACTCCCACACATATCCCAATGCTGCACCCTTTGAGTCAGATATGCTCTCTAGACCATGTACTGGTGAGCAGAGCAAGGAGATGTAAATGACTTTCTTGTTCATTAATTATGCTATAAAAATGTAAATTGCTTGGGTGACAAAATGCAAATGGGACTAAGATAAAAGTCTAGTGTGCCTGAAGAGGATGTATAAAACATTCATTTTCTCCACATGTGGCTCTTTATTCAGGAAACCGAAAAGAAGACCTGTTAGAGGCTGCAGCCTGAACCACATTAACTCCGAGTTGGATCTCACGCCAATAGAGTGACCCCGCCTGAGTTTCACAGACAACCAGCTTAATTAGAAGTAGAGGATTGGATACATGCATCCTCACTGGTTCTGTATTTAAGCCCCCTTTTTTTTGCGGCTGAGCCTGATGAGTTCCCCGTCTGTCTCCAGCAGACCTGTCATGGAAGAAATCACTGTGAGGTCTAATCACCAAAGGAACAACACATAGGTAAAAACGTCTAGAAGCAAGAAGCAATGGAGGAATAGTGAAGGAATACCCACAGTGTGTACCATTTTCCCATAAGGAATAGTATATAAAAGAGCATAAGGTAAAAAGCTTATTATACATATGAGATCATCAATAATTGGATTGGCAAACTGTCCAGACTGTAAATAAATCATAAATCTGTTTTTTTTTTCATTTAATATGCCCCCCAATGGGTCTGAAAAAAATTTATATATATATATGGGAACTTTTGTTTGTTCTAAAATGTCAGTTCTATATATTTAGTTTTTAGGGGAAGATGCTGTTTTTAATAAAAGATTTAATTAAAATTATTTCAATTCAGTGTTATTGAAATAAATAAATCTATTTGACACCGATGATTAAAATGACTCACATTAAAATATCCAAGAAGTTATTCTTCCTCTTCAGAAATAATAATATTTTAGATCATAACTAATTGAAAGGCATTTTTACGTTGGCAGTTAAAAAGACATCTTAGTTTTGGGGTTTCTTACATGAACATTAAATCGATTCCGGGTTCAATAACCCTACAAACCAAATCCCAAGCTGGACATTGAGCATAACAAACGGTTCCATCACTATGGCGACTTCTGCGGTGACTCACGTTGGAAAGGAAAATGAATTTCATATTGGCCATTAAAACATGAGGAAATTTGATTTTCTGGGACAAAGGGAAATATTATTAAAGCCATAATAGTCAGTAATGTCTTTAATATTGGATTCAATACTAGGAGCACAGACAAAACCCTCCGTGAATCCTGTCCATCACGGAATGAACGGAACGCTTGTCAGGTGTGTATCATCACTGTTTATTTTACCCTTGACCATTAAATCATCATTTCCGTAAACAGAACAATACCAATACTATATCTAATCTACAGTACTGTGTAGCAGTACCTGTAATGCTGCAGATACAGGAGGTAAAACAGATGCTGAAGTTTTGGATGTTGATAGCATTCCATTTAATAGAATAGAATAGAACAGAATTGAAGTATTGAGGCTGAGAAATTACACCGTAGCTGCAGCATTACATTCAGTGACAATAGGGAACTGTGAGGTAATAAGCCTGGACAAGCAGACCTCATTAGAACAGTTTTGTGAATAAATAAGATGAATTACCCAAAGCCCAAGTAGGAAACAACAGTAACAAGTCCCTAAGATTTGGTAAAGGGAAAAAATCTAGCCTTAAAAGTCCAAAAGCACTCACTGCCCTATTCTTCATCCAAATATTGCTTTTCCTCATCTAGTTCATCTAGCGAGGCAATTAGACGTTCGCCGTGTGGACCGTCTCAAGTCCCGATTGTTAACCTTTAACTGCGAGCAAATTAAAATGCTTCCGAGAGTATGCTTTTAATAAATTTCTGCAGGAGGATTTATCAGGTCTGGATGAATGAGCTTCACTGAGCAGCAGAATACAGTTGTGGACTAATTGGTAACAATATTTTTTAGATATCCTTGGAGATTACTCCGTGGAATAGTTGTGTGCTGCAGAATCAGCATTTTGTAACACAGACGAGTTCCTCCGTTTGTTGTTCCCTTCTGAAGTCCGTCTCTTCTCTGAGAATCACTAAGTGGAGAACATGAAATAGGCCCTGGAAATGAAATGACACTCATCAGTTTCTCTGAAACAGAGCATGGAGCACGGGAGGTTCTGTCCATGGAAGTTGGTGTGAGAATGTGTCACCGTTCCACAGGAGGCTTTACACTGTGAATCACTCATTTCTTCACCAAAGGTCACCTTGGACAGGTGAAGACAAGTCCTCCAGCCACCTTGTCTGCCTTCAACCTAACACGATGCTGTTTGGATACCTGTGCGTGGTCGTTTGTCATCCTGCCTCTCTGTTGGTAAAGTGTAGTCATCCTCCCGGAAAGGGAGAGAGAGGGTGATTACAATGGGCTGTTTGTCATGGAGAGAATGGGAAGGCGGACGTGGGTGGAAAATGAGGATGATGGGTTTCTCTCAGAAGTGATTTCATTGAAGAGGTAAAAAAACAACAGTGGCAGAAGCTGCGTGTTTATGAGACATGCTCCATATTGCCCAACTTTAATGCAACCCAAAAATAAACCACCAGACTGAGAAATTAAACCTTGGAGTCAGGTATAAAAAAGGTGGAACGCTGGGACAAAGTTGGCACCTGGAGAAAAGTCAGAGACTTTCACAGAGTTCTTATGTCTCTGTATGGTCCCCTCACTGATTTTCAGTAATATATTGGCATTTTTAACTCAGACGCTCCCTGAGGACAAGGAGCAGCCATCTGCTCTACTGGTGTGAAGTCTGTCGCTTAATCCCCAACAGCATTTGCAATCATGTTAAAGGACAATACAAACACATATATTTTTATGTGTTTAAGTTGATAGATTAACAGTCTTTAATACAAAAGTCAGTAAAAAAATTCTAATATTGAAATGTTTTTTTTTTCACATAGTTTCTCTCAAACAAAGCCAAATCATTGCCTTTTGACATAGCCCCACTAAATAGAATTCACAATTCCATAGTGGACAGAGAGCAGTGATTCATCAACTGACCAATGTGATTGCTGTTCCCTATGAAGTCTGCCCAGCGTGTTGGATTTTTAAAGGTACATTGGTGCATTGTGCAGAAAAACCTACTCACAATTTTTTTTGGCTGAGCAAACTGGAGCCATTTCACTGCGTAGGGACAAGAGACAGTGCTGCACATCCAGAAAATATAGATATATTCAAGTCTGATCATTGGAAATCCAAAGACTATGGTGCTGGAGGGTGAAATGGAGCACAGAGTTCAATGTGTGGCACCAACTTTGCCAAGAAATAAGTGTTCCTCCTGACACATTTAACCTATTTGGTTCCATTTCTCTACATCAGGGAAAGAACAGAATAAACACTGAACAGTTGCCCAGTCGACACAGGCCCACATACACACACAAACACACAGATACAGTATATCTACGATCAGTTCAGAGGGTCCAGTTAACTAAATACTGTATGATTCTGAACATGGCCGATCTGTTCCACCTGAGTTGATGGGTTTAATCAACTAAGCCCCAGAGGCACTTTGGAAGAATGGAATAGAAGAGTTTGGACTACGTGAAGGTAATCTACTCATACAGTAACAGAAGAAATTTATTTAGTTGAAGAATTCTTGTTAGCCATGAGGACTCGCCACTTCTCCGTTAAGGTTGATGATAATTAACCAACAAACATTATGAAAAATTTGATAGATAGATAGATAGATAGATAGATAGATAGATAGATAGATAGATAGATAGATAGATAGATAGATAGATAGATGGGTTGGTGGGTTGGTGGATGGATGGATGGATTGATGGATGGATGGTTGATGGATGGATGGATGGATAGATAGATAGATAGATAGATAGATAGATAGATAGATAGATAGATAGATAGATAGATAGATAGATAGATAGATAGATAGATAGATAGA
>JAFBJS010004384.1:9466-47711 GCA_016785265.1 Paraplagusia blochii
CAGATAGATACGTAGATAGGGAGGTAGATAAATAGACAGGTGCCTACCTGTCTATTTGAGAGAGGAGTGAAGGAAACCATCTATGCCCATCTAGAACAATCAACCTTGAATAGAGGGGGAGGTCTGCGTCATCAACTGTCTGCTACAGACCATTCTGCCTTGAGGTCCCATCCTAGGAAGTTTAACTGCTCATCAATACCAGAGCAGGCTTCTCTAGACGGGTGTGACAATGGCTCCCATTCACATCTGCTCATGTAACAAGAAAACAGATCCTTGAATAGAGGGGGAGGTCTGCGTCATCAACTGTCTGCTGTGTGTTGAGTTAGTCCATTCACACCTCTAACTCAACACACAGCTCCAGGACTCCCCTGTAGTCGGTTAGAACTGGAGCCTCTCGGATGAGAGGTGAAACGTCTTCAAGAAACCTACTATGTCCAGTTGCTCTCAAAGTAACTAATTTTGGATTGAATTACCTGGATGACTAAGAATCTACACAGTACGGTACACCAGGCCAAACACTTGCTGAAAAAATGCTTCTTTGCTTTTTTTTTTTTTTAGCTTGAACAATCTGACTGCAATTTTTGTTGTTGTGCCTTCTTAGGGGATGCACACTAATGCTGTAAGTAATTGAACTCTTCTGGAGTGCATAGTGTTCTCAGAACTTTAAAAAAATGTATTGTTTACATTTTTTTTTCCCGTAATTAAAAACCCCTTTTCTGATCCAAGCAGCGAAGCTTTAAGGCTTTAAGAGCTGGTTTTGTTTTTCTCGTGTGTGAAAAGTTCAGATTCCTTCAGGAATGGAGTTTCCTCCCTATAATAATTGTTTTATTGACCCGGCTGCCTCTGTTCTACAGTCTCGTAGGCACGTGTAGGCACTTTGGTTAAACTTCTGCCCTTTATGTGATCTACAGCACTGCTTGATTTGCTCTTATTTTTACAAGTCTGACTTCTAATAAACTTCACAAACCGCCTATTTTGTTTCTTCTTTTTATTCCTGTTGTGATCTGGGCTGAAAATAGGTTCTTGATGTTGTCAACAAAAACCCTCTTACCTCATACTGACCCTTCTCTGTCTTCTCACAGAAAGACTTTGCATCTATATGTCTGACTGAACAGTCTTACCAGAGCAATGGCTCTATTTATTTGGTCATAACAGGTTTAATAATATTTTTTACAACAACATCATCAAGAATCTGTAACTCTTCATAGCTGGCATTTATTGGATTTAATTGTCACATGATTGGAATGGCGCTTTTGCCGCAAGTCAATGACCCAGTCATTGGTTGTGGAACTCCAGGGTTCACCTCCTGGGCAAGATCAAATCCCAGTAAGTGTGGTTGACTTCACCATGTGTAGCAAGGATCAGGTGGAAGTGGTATGGTGCAGTTTGATCTGGGTGGTGCTAGGATGGACTGCTGCCTCCATGACCAAGAAAAAGATAAGTCAATGAAAATGGATTCATAATTGCAATTGGAAAAAATATAAATTTTATATGTAAGATATAATTTATATATGTATATAAATTTAAGTTTGCAATACATGGGATCAAATCTTTACATAACACTTGCACTAGGGATAGGTAGAAGAAGAGGCAGAGTTGAAGGTAGCAGAGTTTAAGGTGCTGAGATTCTCTTTAGGAGAGACAAGGATGGACAGGATCAGGAATGAGGTGATAAGAGGGACAACACAGACAGGAAGGTGTGGAGAAAAAGCTAGAGAAGACAGAATGAGATCGTTTGGACATGTTCAGAGGAGGGACCGTGGTTATATTGGTAGAAGAATGACCCTAGAGATGGAACTACCAGGTTGGAAATAAAGGGGACATTGATGGATGCAGTGAGGGAGGACGTCGAGGTAGTTGGAGTTGGAGTTGAGGATACAGGACAGGGTGAGCTGGAAATTGTTGACTCACTGTGGCAACCCCTGAGAAAGGGACAAGTCAAAAGGAATAGAAGATGGGATCAAATCTTCCCCATCAACCCCAGTAGTATTTGTTAGCAACCCCCACCTTTTTTTTGTTTCACCTTAAAGTACGTGTATAGTTTGCCTCTTGTGTATTGCTCTGTCAGCAATGTACGCATACGTATTCTTCCTTTAAGATATTCCAACTGAATCCTGGACTTACATGGGGATTTTTGGGTTTGCGAGAGCTTACAACCTGGACTCCAGCCCAGACTCTTTGTTTTTACTAGTTACTGGAGTCGTTTTGAATCCATGTGTGTCTTGTGAGTTTTCACCTTCTTATTAAACCTTATTAATCCTTGTTAAAAGATGCTGCCCACTGAGCCTGATCCAATTCCCCAGTGCTACACACACAGACACTCACACAGGCATACATTCACATGCAGACAAACACACATCTTCAGCCGATGCTGCTTCTGCTGCCTCAAATTCGCCCACTCATACGCCGTTCATCCTGCCGTAGGGCAGCTGCACTCAGCCAGCACACGCGCACACACACACACACACACACACACACACACACACACAAACAAACAAACAAACACTCCATCCAACCACGCTTGGAAGAGATTACATGGTTTTAACACCATCAAAAGGAATGGAAGAAAATGGTTTAAGCTAATTAACAAAAGACTCACCCTGATTTCAACTCACACCTGGTTTGGTTTAATTTTTACATTATGTTTTGAGACACTTTTTCAAAGTGTAGAAAAAAAGAGTTTGCAAAAATCGCTCTTTTATTTTACACCAACAACATTGTTTGAACTGATGCCTGCAACAAATATGGCTTGTTTTGCAAATGCATTATTTAAAATCCCCCAAATACCATGTTAGATTTGATGACACAAAAGAAAAGTTTATATTTAGAATTGAATAATTTACCTTTGTCATTAAGTTTATCTTTTTTGAAAAAAAAAAACAAACAAAAAAAAAACAATCAGCATCAATTAAATCCAAAATAAAATAAAACACTTCCATGAGGTCACCACTTCCACACAACTGTGGAAGTGGTGACCTCATGGTTAGGGAAGTAGACTTAAGTCTTTAAGGTCTCAGGTTAGGAGGAGTCCACCAACTGCTAGTCCACCAACTGCTAAGTTCCCACTGAATTGCACTGATCATGGCACCGGTCCCAATCACTGCTCCCTGGGTGTCTATAACTGCACGCTCTTCCCTTTGTTCATGGGTCAAAATGTCTTAAGGACAAGGAGTTTCCTTTCCTTCACTTACTTTACTAAATACAAGATATTTAAGTAAAAAAAATGGGGTTACCCTGGAAAAATTGATATTACACAATATTAAGTTCTTGAAAAGATTAAGTAATGCATTCATTCATTCATCCTCTTAACTATTGCCTAGTCTCAGGGGCTGAAATCTCCACGACTGCCACCCTAACGACATTGATCCATACTGTGAGCCTTTCTATGGGTGTTTACAGTGTGTGGGTCAGGACAATGCTATTGTCAAAGCACCAGCTTTTTTTTTTTTTATCAGCCTTATAATCATTTCAATCAAGCATGGAGACCTTTTTACATCTCCATGGTAAAGACAAAAGAACCAATTATGTGGCTTAAGAGGATTTTTTTGAATGAACATTTTTTTCCTTTTTTACATTTTAACACTCCCTAAAATTTTGACCGTGGCACTTGTCATCATGCCTGGGGGATGTCACCAAGGGACAGTCTAATTACTTGTGGATATCTGCGGTACATCTTGTAATGATTAAACAGAATATGCTGAGACGCCATTTAATTTAATTGAAACCAGCCTAAAAAGGTCTGCGTACAAGAAAAACAGTATATATGTCTGTGTTAACAGATAAAATAAAGTATGACAAAAAAGCAGCAGAGGCTTTTTTTTTTTTAAAGAACAGTTGTGATTAGTGTTTTTTCATTGCTGAGGCCACAAAGCCAGACTTTGGCTTTGTCTGTCAGGCAGCTTTAATTAAATATGCTGACATTTTAAGAAATGTGCTTATTTGCTGGACAATCTTCTGGCAGGTACTTTAACTTCCTGTTGGCTTTACCCAAAAAAAAACACTCAGTACAGACAGATTCGACACATAGGGTAGGTGAGGCTTTAAATGCTGATGATGAGTTGCTCTAACATCTGCTGCTGATACGAGGCTGGAGGCAGGAGTTTGTTGGCGTTTTATTTGTTTTCACTTTAATATCTGCAATGCAGTATATAAGTGGAATATAACCCTAACTGCCAACGAGGTCTAAGTTCACTGCATTCCCCCTAACTCCTCCCTTTCACATCTCTTTGGTCAGCTCTCCATCCATGCCTCCCATGTTCCTCTTCATTAAATTTGCAGCTCTTTAGCCAAATTAACATTTGACTTCTCACAGTTTGCCCGCAATTGATTCTGTCATTATCACCGATTCAAGTGCTGCATGGCTTTTTCTGAGGCTATATTTTACTCTTCTAATTTGTGCTCTGGTGTATAATATATACTGTATCTATATCTATATCTATCTATCTATCTATATATGTATATATATAGATAACAGATTTTGTTACAGTTTGTTATTGAGATGGACTAACCCTTCCTGGTACAGGGTTACTAGAACATGGTTGCAGAGAGCTAGTGTTAAAGAACTGGTCTGATAGAACGATGAACAAATAAAGACTGAGTTAATCAGGGTTGATATATATACTGGGAGCACCAGGTGACACGAGTAAGAGTGATGACAAGAGACACATGGGTGAGATCACACAGATTTCCCAAAGACAGCACACAGCAGGGACAGACCTGACACTTATGGCTGTTTTAGATGTTGTAGCTTTGCAAATTAATACGTTTTGAATGTTTTAAAGGGATGTGTTATGTCCCTTTGATTTTCTTGGTAATGAACCACTGCAGGACCCAGCCACCCCGGTGTGTCAGCCCAACAAATATCGGAAGGCATATGCAAAGTGAATTTCCTTTAAATTTTTACCAAACAAGACAACTTTTACAAGGACTATTTTGAGACTATTTTGCCAGGATTTTTCAGTCATGCGACTATATAGTAATCGGGCCCAATATTTGACTCACTCGCACACCTCTTATTACACCTCGTATTTGCAGTGGTACTGGTCCATGGGTGAACGGGTGGCCCCATGTGGCTATAACTTACACTTGGTCCATACCATGTCAACAAAATAACTTCATCATCATCAATAATGCAACTATTTAATTAGGAAATATTTTCTCAGTGAAGACAACAATAAACTTAAAATGATGACTATTGATACAAGATTCTAACTCTTCATACAGGTTTTGTAGCAGAAACTCAAGGTTGTGTTCAATCCTTTCTCAAGTGCACAGTTGCCCATGCACAGTTGATTTGGGTAGGAAGATTTTATAGGTAGGAAAATATTTCAGAAATTAAATTTTATTAAGGGGTATTTATCTGCCATAACTTAACGACCGGTCTGTGAAAATAGCTCAAGACATTTAAACAGTCTGTGGTGCTGAAAAGGTTTCGGGAACACAGTATACGGGTTCCAACCAACAATTACCAACTGAAGATCGATTGCGTGAAAATCAAACGTGTTTGAAATTCTGCCGATTTTGCCACAAACAAATAAACAACACGGAGCAGCCAAGAAAGACAATCTTAAAGAGAAACTCGGCCTAAGCACATTTCCTTCTACCAGCTTCTTCTTCTTCCTTCTTACATTGCATTACAATACATTAGCAGATGCCTTTATCCAAAGCAGTCCTAGCTGCAGGAGTCAGAGGTGCATCTATGGTCGTACAGTGTGAGCACATGAATCATGAGCTGTGAAATGCTCACCCCTGCGATTCACTCTTACAGGTTAAACAGCAGATTGATGCCACTTCTGAAAAAAAAAATGCCTAGATTTAGATGCCTTATATGTTAGGTAGTCATCATCCCTGTATTCACTCAGTTCTGTTGTGATCGTAGTTGCCTGTGTATTAGCCAAATTCTAAATCTCTCACATTTTGTGTTAGTATCTTTCTGTGCTGTTTTTTTTTTTTTTTTTTTTTTTTTTTTTTGGGGTGTGGTTTTTTTTTTTTTTACCTGCACCTTTAGTTATTTTTATATATTATTATATATATATATATAACTACTAAATATATATTTAGTAGTTATTTTTTATTGTCAATGTTAGTGATTGTAACAATAGTTGATACAAGTTTTTACCTGAAATTCTTAAGATTTTTAGAATCTGAAAACGCATTTATGTCTAAATGACTGATGGTATGTGTGAAGATTTTTACTATTTTGCCACCAAATGATGGGTTTTGTGGATTTTGTGTTAACGTATTGTTGTCAGGCTGTCACCTATTTTTGTCTCATACGATTCCCCTCCCTGTTTACATAATATAATTAATGTCATTAGCTGTGCTAATGGAACAGCTGCACAGAGCTTTCGGGTTGTGCATAATTACACTCCTACAGTCAAGTTTAGGTCAAGCAAATGCAGATCATAGCTCTGTTATGATCTGCATGACTGGAATGAATAGACTAGATCCTCATGGTGATTGGCAGGATTACTATAATTAGGAATGGCTTGTTTGGAGTTCATGTATCTGATGCTGCAACTTCCATTACTGATATCAACCCTAACCCTTCTGTGCTCCTCCAGGAGGCTGCTGAGGTGTTTCTGTTTATTGCTGTCACATACAGCTTAGCATTTGGGCTATTTATATATATATATTTTTTTTTTTTCTTACATTGAAATCGCCAAAGTAATTATTAGATTAAGCCCTTACTATGGCTAAAAAAAGCTGAATGTTCCAAGACAAATTTTGTCTCTTAATGAAGGTGAAACATAGGGAGTGGGCAGAAATTGGGCATTTGTGGCATTACATCTACCAGCTCGCCACATTTTATACAATAATATAATATTTGACACCATTGTTGTGCTATGTCTGGCATGGAAATTACTCTTTAGACTTCTGTATTTATACTATATAGATGGATGGATGGATGGATGGATAGATAGATATATAGATAGATAGATATATAGATAGATAGATAGATAGATAGATTCTGACTTCATGGCTGTTGGACTACGGTGAGGATGAATGTATCACTGAAATCTATATACACACTGCACATTTTTATCAATGTAACTGAATCTACAAGCGATCAATGATGATGTGGTCAGATCATCATCATCAGTAGCAGCAGCAGCATCACACTCTGACCCCTACTGGAATCAGATTGATTGCAGTAGTAATGACTCTTGTCCTGATGGATCGACAGGGAATGACAAACACACACTCACAGACAAGCAGCCAGGGGCCACTGCTCATCTAATCAATATCCAAATAACAAGACAGATTAAATTCGTGTAATTACATGACTGTGAATGGAAGAGCAGCTCTGACTGCAGCAGGTGAAAACAAAACCTGAATTAGTCTGGTTGTTTTGTATGTGAAAGGCTATAATTTAGCTTGATTTATCCCTAATGTTTCATTCTACTGAACTAAATATGGAATTTTTATAACAATACGGAACATTTATGTTTTTCATGTTAATGCTTCATTGTTTATTGTTACCATTATTTCGACATGTATTACTTTATGTCGCCATCTTTCTTTATTCCAACAGTAACACAATAATAATTTTTCAGGGGTTGCCACAGCAAGTCAACATTTTTATTAGTAAAAAAAATAAAAAAAAATATTACAATTACAATACTACTTTCATGTGTTTTCATCAGAAAAAAAAACTTAAATTATTGATGTTGTATATATATATATATCAATAATTTAAGTTTTTTCTGATGAAAGCATATGAAAGTATTATTGTAATATTTGTTATTATATATATATATATACACACACACACATATGTATATATATATATATATATATATAAAATGCTTGTTTTATACATACATACAGTCTTAAGCCCATTAAGAAAAAACATATTTTTTATTTATTTTCAAAATAGAAAACAAAACAGGGGCAACTGTGGCCTAGTTCAAATCCACTGATCAATGACTGTCAAGCCTTTGAGCAACATCCCCACAGCAGCTTGTTACCTGCTCACAGTATGTTCCTGTGTGATTTGGGTGGCAGTGGTGGAGAATGCTGCCCCTGAATGAATGAGCAAATCAGTGAATGAAAAAAACAAAACATGATTAGACAGTTTTTGCTTCTAACATATTTTATTAAAGGCCTCCTCTGAGCTTGAGTTTGCTTCTGTGCAGAATCGTCTCCAACAAATAAATAATTCATAGCTTCCTATGTTGGAAGCAGAGACACATTTTAATTGCTCAGGGCTGGTTTTCAGCTCATTAGTTAAAAATCATTAAAACATGAATAAAATAATCACGTCATTGGTTAAAATAACCTGAAGTCAGACATGTCCTTTCTCTGCCCTTGTTGCTTCCATTTTGGCATGTTTTGGCAAGTTTTTCTATGGTCATATCAAACTCACTGATAAACAACATCAACAACATAAATCCTTCATGTGGTCATGTTAAAGTTGGCCAACCACCACGGTCAGCAAACCCTGCAGAGGCTACTTCCTTGTGAGAAATCAGCATCTATTGATATAGGTATTGAACAGAATGACCAAAAAAATGTTTGTAAACATTTTCTTTTTTTTTATAAAAAAGTTGCAGTATAAAGTTGTCTGTGTTTTTTTTGGAGACACTAATACCTTATTTTATCTACCCTGATTGACACATGTCTACTAAATCCCCATATATATTCTACAACAAACCCAGACAAACTATAATGGCAACCCTGCAAACACACTATTTCCATAAATGGAAATAGAGAAACAGAAATAAACATAATGCAAATAATACAATGCAATAGTTTGTCAATGGTCAAAGGAAAGGAAACACCTTGTCATAATGACATTGCATTTTACACCACTGCACACAACAAAATGTGACCACCATTTCACCCATCACCAACCCTTCTCAACCCAAGCTTTGGTCCACTTTTCACTGTTTCTCTTTCACTGTCTTCTACAGTTTATCCTCTCTTTAGTGTGTCTCAAAAACCATAATAAAGCCACACATTCAGCAAAACAAGACATATGTTTGCTAAGGGAGCTCTGCATTATCTTTTTTCTTTCTGTGAAGCATTCACAGAATGGGCATATGCACTTTGATTGGTGTTGACTGCACATATGTGATGGGTCCGACAACACTTCTGATCTATAAATGTA
Source organism: Paraplagusia blochii (assembly GCA_016785265.1). Lineage (NCBI taxonomy): Eukaryota > Metazoa > Chordata > Actinopteri > Pleuronectiformes > Cynoglossidae > Paraplagusia > Paraplagusia blochii. Next base: position 18,579 of record JAFBJS010004384.1, read on the forward strand.
TATCCTTGTTGTTTGTCAAACTTTACCAGTTGTCCTACCAATTTCTCTGTATCCCAGCCTCATTTGTGCCCTGTGTGAGCGGGTGTTTTCTGCACTTGGTGAAGTAATGATAATTAAAAAAAAAAAACAAAAAAAACTTCAAATTGTAGGAGAATTTTTTTTTTTTCAATAATAGAAATAGTCCACAAGCATCCTTATTCACAACACCTTCACTGTCATTTCCACATTATTCATTGATTGTATGTGAAAATATTAAATATTAAATAGATAACTATTCTAAATGTGAATGTCAAAACGGGACAAAATACATTATTGTATATAGTAGGACGTCACAGGAGTGCCAGTTGAGTCTGTCAACAAGGTTGCCTGTAGGGATTTATAAGGTCCAGCAGGTGTCAGTATTCAGTGACACAGTTTCAACACAGTATCGATACAGTTTTGAAATGTGTCGAAAAGTTTCACGAGGCCTCATCGACCCATCACTAATGGACACCAAGGTCTAATTTCAAGGGGCAAAGATAGGGATGGCTGGTAATATCGTTCCTCCGATACTATCAGAGAGTATCTGTATCTGCTTTTCCAGCGATACTGATATTTTCACCAATATCTAATATCGACAAATGTTAACATCGAACATCCCTAGGACAAATGTTACCTAGCAAATAATAAAGGTCTTGCTGCAGAGTTTCTTAACCTGACCATTTTTTATTGCAGAATCTGTATTATTATATAAAGGAGTCTATACAGTCTTCCATTTACTGCTCTTTCAAGAGGAAATGTGTTACTGATGTAGCCTCGATATGGAATATAAGTTGTCGTGTCCATTGGTTGGCATGAGCTCTGATCGACATATGTGTTTAAGGCACCTGCTTTTATGTGGCCACAAAGACACGTTTTTCACGCTGACATATGCACAAAGGAAGTGTGTGGTAGGGTTCGTCTGCTGTTTGACTTCTGGTCACAAGTGAAGTGACATTATCACTGCAGATGCAGACAGACTTCAACAGGCGTCAAAGAAAGCGGAAAAGGGGAGAGACTGCAGTGAAAGAGAACATTTGAAAGGAGAAGGAGCTGTAGGAGTAGGTGAGTGACAGAGAGAATCAAACAGCAACAGGGTAAACATGTTCAGACCCTTTTTTCAAAGGGAAATGTCATCATTTGAAGTACTGCAGTGTTTGCTGCCACAAGTACAAGCTTTGTGGCAGGAAGGTACTCTAAAAATAGTATTTCTGGTTCAAGGTTCACCAATCTTCACTCTTCACTGCTATATACAATATACAAAAAAAAGGGTGAAGGGTCATTATGGTGCAGTGTGATTTGGATGACCGTCGTGGAGACCACTGAGACCCAGAAAAATTAAAATGAATGTAATAGTGTGTGAGGTATTTCAGATTATTCTAGTTGGTACCAGAATCTTCTCCTTTTGGATTATCCCATTTTTCAGGGATTGCCACAGCGAGTCAACAATTTTCATCTCACCCTGTCCTCTGCATCCTCAAATACAACTCCAACTACCTCCATGTCCTCCCTCACTGCATCCATAAATCTCCTCTTTGTCTCTTACCTGGTAGCTCCATGTCTAGCATTCTTCTCCCAAAATAATCACCATCTCTCCTCTAAACATGTCCAAGCCATCTTAATCTGGCTTCTTTAGCTTTTTCTCCCAACCTTCCTGTCTGCGTTGTCCACGTGATTACCTCGTACCTGATCCTGTCCATCTCTGTCACCCCCATAGAGAATCTTAGCGTCTTTGACTCTGCCACCTGCAGCTGTGATGGATGAGGTGAAGGAGGACATGGAGGTGGTTGGGGTTAGAGTGGAGGATACAGAGGACACGGTGAGATGGAAATTGTTGACTCGCTGTGGCAACCCCTGAAAAACAGGATAAGCCCAAAAGGAGAAGAAGAAGGGACCGGAATTTAAAAATTTTAAATTTTAAAATTGAAAGAAAACACTCCCTTGTGGCTGGGTTCAGTTGATACTGTGATAGTTTTGTTACAAATAAAGGATTCTATTTGGCCATCATTTCAATCATATTGTATTGTATCTGTACATTCACCCTTCTAAAGTTTCTTGTTGGAATAGTCCTGTTTCACAGCTACGTACGCCTAGAATTGTGCCATAGCAGGATCATAGCCTGCCTCTTCAGTTTCTGCTGAATTGCCATTGATTGATACTGATACACATTCCCATTCCTATATTGACTGGCTTCAAAAAGGGGATTGGTCATAAATTCTGGAAGCAGTCATTGGAGTTTTGTAATAAAATTAGGGCTTTTGATCATATTTTTTTTTTTTTTGCCAATTTGTTCGTTCAGTTGAGCTGCCCACTGCTCACTTAGGTGATGGGGTCACATTTCGTTGTGTGCTGTGGTGTGAATCACAATGACAAAAACATACATTTTTTATTGAAATATATTATTTTTAAATGGCAATAAATACTGCTGAAAATATGTTCCCTTATTTTTTTATAAAGCTAAACAAATGTTATTATTTATTGGTGACTAAAAGTAAAATTAAACATTCTGAAAGTTGACGATTTGTTAAATATCTTGTAGCTTTTTCTGCACGTCCACGGTGCAGGCTGAGGGTTGCGTTGGAAAAAGGTTGGGAATCACTCCACTAAATGGTTTATTTGTAAACTGTACAGTTCAGTGATTTCATCAATAATAATATGTTTGATACACACTTTTAGTGAAGCAAAATACCAAACTGTGATGAAGTCACACTATAGCAACAGCCGTAACATCTGCAGCTGTTGCTTGTATTACAACTAATACTGCAGCTGCCTCCACTGCAGTTGCTGCAGTAACAGCAGCAAACGAACACAGTCCTTGCCTTGATATTTCAGTGGATATACTGTGCATATTGACCTCAATATAGTACTATAAGGTTTTGAGAGGAGATGCACCTTTTTTGTTGTGTAGGAGTGATGAATAAGGTGTGTCCTTGTTCATTATGCTGTGAGTAAAAAAGAAAAAAAAAAAAAACTGAAATAACCCAGCTCAAGTAGCCCAGGTAGTGTCAGCTTTTGTTGTTCTTTTTTTTTTTTTCCCCGTTCTCCCCAAGCTTTTCCTCAATTACTGCGCAGAGTTGATTTAGGCTGAAAGACGACGCACAGCCACTCCAGGAATGATCCAATTAATTTTAATATATTGGCAGGAGGCTGACAGTCCACCAGGGGGAACAGAGTGAAATCCAATACATCAGCTCAGGCCCAAAATTTGGCTCTTTCTTGAATTTATGCCTATTCAACTTTTTTCAGTGTGACCTTGTGTACATTAATTTCTTGCACTACAAGCAAATACCTACCGTTGTTATTTATCTCCGTATCATTCATTAAATCCATTCTATTAGGCTGCAGAGAATTCAAGGCTTTATAACATAAATGCCACGTTGCTGCCTCGTTTCTAAAGCCACAGAGGACGTTTGATTTTGAGAGCTCACACAGACTAAAATGCTTTTGTTTTACGGCTTCCTCCAGTGTTATATCACTGAGTTTAGAACGTCTAACGCTAACATCAGTAGATAGCAAATCTAATGGTACAGTACAGGGAGTTAGTACGAAAAGGTGTAGATTTCTATTCCATTAGATATGATGTAACTTTTATTTATTAACAACTGCAAATCAAGTTTGGCTTATAAAGAGAGTGGCCTTTGTAAAGAGGAGATTTTAAATGTTAACAGATATATATAGTCTTCAACACAACATATTTTAAATATACTAGGCTATGTAAGTAAAGCTACAACAAAACCGCCAAAAAAATAATAAAGATTAATACAAAGTACAATACAAAGACTTTTTTTAAGACAATATGAAGGACAATATATATATAATAAATATATGTACTTATATGTAAGAATTATATGGTCATGAACTTTGGGTCATGACCGAAAGAACGCGATCCCGGATACAAGCGGCGGAAATTAGCTTTCTTTGCAGGGTGGCAGGGCGCTCCCTTAGAGATAAGGTGAGGAGCTCTGTCACCCGGGAGGAGCTCAGAGTAGAGCCATTTCTCCTCCACATCGAAAGGAGTCAGCTGAGGTGGCTTGGGCATCTACATCGGATGCCCCCTGGACGCCTCCCACGGGAGGTGTTTGGGTCATGTCCCACTGAGAGGAGACCCAGAGGAAGACCTAGGACACGCTTGAGCAACTACGTTGCCCGGCCGGCTTGGGAACACCTTGGGATCCCCCCAGACGAGCTTGAGGAAGTGGCTAGGGAGAGGGAAGTTTGGTTATCCCTCCTCCGAATGTTGCCCCCGCAAATTATATGTACAGCAGAGAATACTTGGTAAAGCTGGAACTGTTAAAAAAATATATATAGCTGAAAAGAACTGTAATGAAATAACCACATCGATAAAAATTCAGAGCAGAAGTAATGTTTAAACAGAAGTATCTTACTGTTCTTAAGTTTCCGAGGAAGACATCTTCTTTTAATTATTTTTGGCTTGTCCTTTTCTCAGAGGTTGCCACAGCGAGTCAGCATTTTCCATCTCATCCTGTTCTCTGTTTCCTCAACTCGAACTCTAACTCCAACAATCCATAAATCTCCTCTTCGTCTCCTACCTGGTAGCTTAATCTCTAGGATCATTAGTCTTCCAATATAACCACTGTCCCTCCTCTAGACATGTCCAAACCATCTCAATCTGACTTCTCTAGCTTTTTCTCCAAACCTTCCTTGTCTGTGTTGTCCCTCTAATCACTTCTGATCCTGTCCATCCTTGTCACCCCTAAAGACAACCTGAACATATTTAACTCTGCCATCTCCAGCTCTGTTCCCATGCACTGGCTGTCCCCAGAGCATGTTGGGCTACAGGAGGGCTGTCCTTTATTACCTGTTTACTTCATTAACTTCATGGACAGAATTTCTAGGCGCGGTCAGGTGTGAGATGGGGTCCAGTTCAAGAATCCGTGGATTTCATCTGTGCCTTTTGCAGATGATGAGGTTGTTTTCTTCGATCCAGGACATGCAGCATGGAATTAGCACCTTTAAGTGCATGACTATTGTTCCCAACTGGAAAATAAAGGTGGTCTGCACCCTTCAAGTTGAGGAGGACATGTTGCCTCAGGTAGAGGAGTATCCTAAGGGTTGAGTTTGTGAGTAAGGGAAGGATGGAGATTGATAGGCGGATCAGTGCAGCGGTCGAAATGATGTGGTTATAGTATTAATCTGCTGTGTTGAAGACCGAGTTAAACTGAAAGGCAAAAGCTCTCAATTCACTGGTCAATTGGCATTTCTACTCTCACCTATGATCATGAGCTTTGGGTCATGAGCAATTGAACAAATTCCCGGCCGGTCGGGTGCGGAGGGGTGAGGAGCTCTGTCACAATAAATGATTAAATTAAAAAGAATTAAAAATTAAAAATTAAAACTTAAATTATATCAAAATAAAACACACAGACACTTTGTCTAATTAATTAAAAATAGAGACAACCTAGTTATTCAGACAACAACATATTCTTCTTTCTGTTTCTGTATTCTTTCTGCTCTTTAGAACGGCTGGACATGGACAAATCAGTCAGTGCAAGTGTAACGTATAAAAAAATTATTGAGACAATTTGGAGTATTTTGTGTTTTTCATTGACAAAGTGAGAGGTTTAAAATTCACTTTTAATTGTGTTCAACCGTAGTTACTTTGTGCCACTGGGGGAATCTGGAAACAATGGGCTATTGGACATGGCCTATGACAGTCTATTATTAAATTTAATTGAATTGAGCCAACAGAGACAGGCATGCCCGGCAGAAACAATTTTTAAACAACATAATTACATTTCAGCCAGCGTCATTTTCATTTTCCCTTAAAATAAATGCTTATAATACCATGTGTTTTGCTCTGATTGTATTTATTAGTTTAAGTACTTTCCTTAAAGTCACAGGCGCCTTGTGCCTAAACCTGCTCCTACTGTATTAGGGAAACTCTACTTATTGCATTTAAAAGAGAGGATGAAATATACTATGTAGATTTTTTTTAAAAGTCCTGTTTGAGTCAACATGTGATGTTAATCATAACCTTTCAGGTCATTTTGTGGTTGAATCACATTAGGATTCTGTTAAATTCGTAGGTCCCCACTACCAGTGTCCCTTACCTGGGATTGGTATCGGTAAATTTAAGGATGAAACGTGGTCAAAAAGTGCTACAAAATTTTAAATAAATCTGACTTTTGGACTTGTCTTGTACTGATACAGTTTACGTTTGTATCAATGCATAAGTCATTGTTCGTGATGACCAGGGCCGGATTAACGCTATCTGAGGCCTGGGGCCAATTACCAGGATGACGTCCTTCATAGGTATCGTGTCCTGATCACGGCAGGTGCACTGACACACGCCCCATATGTCTGTCTTCTTAATGATGACTCTGTGTCTCTATAAAGTGTGGGTGACATTGTTCTAAAGTATTTTCCTACCCAAAACATTGTCCTGCCTGTAGCAAAAATTTAAGCCATATCTGTTGGTTTTTTTTTCTACCCAAAATATCTTCCTACCCTCTGTTTTAAAGGTTCTATATCTCTAGCACCTTAAAAAGAGTGGGTATGAAGATATTATGGGTGTAAAATTTGTATAAGACTACTTCCAATAATTTTAGTCAATGACATTCTGATTCTGACATCATCAACCTGTGGGCCCCCTGGTGGCAAGGACCAGGACTGCAGTCCTTTTAGCCCGATCTGGTAATCCGGCCTTGGTGATGATGGATAGACACTTCTTCCTGGTTGCACATATTTCCTTAATACCTTATTGCCAGGTGTGCACACTTTCACGTGCACACTTCACCACTTCATTAACTTTTAATTTCCCATCTGAGTAAACCAGAAGACAGAAGCTAATAAAGAACCTTTGTTGAAGGTTTGACAGAGACGTAGCGGTAACAGACTCAGTGCAGTCATTAATGTTCATAGAAAACAACAATCCTTCACCGTGATCCACATCAGCCGCTCATTCAGTTGGCGACAGGTCTGACTCTACGGCTGCAAGTCAACATCTAGTTTGAACACTGACACATATTTGACAAGCGGAGAAATGTAATTAAATCTTTAATTATAAAGCCAGAAAAATCGCTTTCAAATATTGAAAATGCCATATTTGTTGAGGTAATTAATACCAACTTAAACATTTCCACTAGTTAAAAGTCCTGGAAAAAAAATCACACCTGCTTGCTGAACTTGCTGTTCCTTTCGTTAACAGCCTTTACTTAATGGTCCATGGGTGCCAAGAGTTCCCTTTGAAACACGTGAGGTCTAATATTTTTGGTTTACTGTTGTGGAGCGGCATTCATTTTCAATAATAACCCTTCAGGAGCCTTTAAAAGAATTATTTGTTCCTGAGGTCTGAAGTCTCTTTTTCTGCACAAATGGAAATATCTCCAGGATGAGGTTTTTTATTGTATAATATAGAGTGTGTAAACAGATATTCATTTCATTTAATCATTTATGCAATACATTTTTATGTAGAAATCGATTGAAATATTATTTTTAAAAACATTATTCCATACTCACTAATCAGTAAAATGACAATATGTCAGAAATAATTCAATGGTTTCGAGTTTCGTTTTCTTCCTTGAATAAAAATCTGCACTTTGTCTACCTGATTTTCTATCTCATTTCAGAGCTGATAGATGGGACTCCCACACTGAAAATCAACCATGGTTCTGGCACTGTGGTGCTTCAGTTACCAAGCAACGTGAACGTGGCAGACCGGCGCTGGCATCGGCTGGACATCCGCAGCAACAGCAAGGTTTCTAAGCTTTGGTCTGTTCTGAAACTGAAAGTGGTTTCACACTGAGCAAGTAAAACACACCATTTATGGGTTTGAATTCACGATGTCAGTTTGACCATCTACAGACAGTTAAAAAATTACAATAATGCACAACTAGAAATGAGTCTAGTCGGGTTACTTTTCTCCAAAATGTCATTTAAAGGAGGTGCGTTTCACCCTGGATCGCTGCTCTGGAGCAGCAGTGATGGAGATGGAAGGTCTGGGAACATGGTTGACCACAGAGGATCACTCTTCTTGCGAAGTGACAGGTGTCACACCCAACACAGACAGGTATATGAACTCCTGAAGGTCCTTACCAGGGAAGTGTGTCATGCTAACTAAGGTACAGTTGATCAAGGACCTGCCATGCACTGGGAAGTGCTCGTGGGGAGTTTGGGTGTGAGAGGACCCGTCACTAGGTGGCAGCAACTCATCCAGAAAGGAAAATACATCTGATCAAGTTGTCAATAGGTAGCAATTTGGCATTATCGAGAACTCTTTACCACCTGGGCTAAATCGAATCTCAGGTTGTGTGTTTGGCTCCTTCATCACACTCATCACATGCAGGAAGGTCCACTAAGTGCTGGCACAATGTTATATGACTTGGTTGACGACCTGGTAAAGGTTAAGCAGTAAAAAAAAATGGATAGATATTTGAGGTTTTTAATTTTGTTTGAATCATCTGTCCACTAGGGGCATCATAAAGAGCCACCGACCTGCAGTGAGTTCACCCTAGAGCAGGGGTGGGCAAACTAAGGCCCGGGGGCCACATGCTGCCCGTTGAGCCTTTTAATGCGGCCCGCCATCCCTGTCTAAATTAAATAATTTATTTATATTATAATTAAACTTCCGACTTTTCCCTACAATGCCTGCATTTCCCCAGTAGATGACATAATAGGCTATTAGAAATGTAGTATTTTGGGTTCTCTGCTCTTGACTCGGCCCCGTGTCCAATTCTAGGAGAAATTGTGGCCCGCAGGTCAAAAAGTTTGCCCACCCCTGCCCTAGAGCCTGGGTGAATGCTTTTTAACAGCAAAAAAAAAAAAAAAATTTTTGCACAAACAAACCATAGCTTTCAACAAAAACCTTTGAATCTCAAAACTGAAAAGAAACTAAATGACCATTTTGAACACAACCAGTGGTTCCAAAACTTTCCTGGATTGGACTCCCATTGGTAGAGCACACACAAACACATATGGTATTTTCCAGACCATAAGGCATGCCTAAAAACCTCAAATGTTCTCATAAATCAACAGTGCTCCATATAGTGTGGTCCGCCTTATGTGTAGATTCTGGTCGTGTTTACTGACCTCGAACGTCTCGTGAAAATCTGTCAAAAGTCTTGATTTGTAGAAAAGTAGTGAACTGAAAAATTGAGTGTATTGCTTTGTATTTTGTGTGTTTCAGCTGAACAGTGTTAGTTTTTTTTTTGGAGTTGAATAAAGTTACGGAGATCTCACTGCACCAAACCCGCCCCACATAAACCTTCCTGCAGGTGGTGAGCTCTCTGGAAGGCACCAACTGCACTAGATGGGATTCAATCTTCCCTGGGAAGTTAACCCTGGAGTTCTCTGCAAAATAGGGCCCTAACTAGACAGACTGTGTCTGACTGAGAGGGGAAAAAAAATGTTTTGAATTTTTTAACAATATGCTGCATTATTAATTTCATCTGTACCCCTGACACTGACACCTCCTGGGGACTGAGCCTCAAACTTTGGCCAAAGATTTCGTTCAACTGTTTGATTTACAGCATTTTTTTTTTTTTTTTTTTACCTGTGTGTTTTTTAGGTATCTGAACATGAGCCAGGTTCTGCAGCTGGGCGGTGTGAATGAGGACATTCCCTACATTTACCCTCAGCTCCAGCACAAACACTTCACCGGCTGCATCCGCAACCTGGTGGTGGACAGCAAGGTGGCACACACACACACACACACACACACACACACACACACACACACACACACACACACAAATACAGGCATGCGACCACACACACACAAACACTCCTCACATCCTTACCTGCACTCCAGCTGATAAATGGTTTAATAAGAGTGGAGGACGTTCACAGTTCCCTGGTGCTGTGTTGGAGATGTTAACTGTAACCTCAAAGCACTTCTAGACAGAATGCACTGTAACCTGCACTGTCACGCTGAAATTCCCCCCCTGCTGCTGAGACACGACTGCACATCCAGACTTTAAAGCAAGACTCCCCCAACCCCCACGCCCCCCGCCCTGCACCTCAGCAGGCCTCAAAGATGAAGGAAGCAGAAGAAAATCCAGATCAACTCTGTAGGAAACCCAAGTCTAACACACAGAGACATGAAACGTCACTTCCCTCTGAAGCCTCAGACTAAAAGCGAAGTCCACGTGGGTTAGCATCAAAGTAGCAAACAGAGATTTCCACCTGCCAGTCAGAAAGCATTTCACCTGATGACAGTGGAATTTTAACAAAATGTCAGTCCTCAAGTCACTCAAACTAAAGAGGACTAGAAGTGCAAATTCTGTTCCTGTTTAAATACAGATATTATGTCTTTGTTTTCAGCAGGGAAATTTGTAAAAAAAAAAAAAAAAAAAAGACCTGAGAAAACCTGTAGCTACGGCTGTTTGGATTGGCCTAAGGTGAAAGCTGTTTTTGACTATTGCAGAATACGGAATATATCACAAATAGCCTAAAGCAAAAGAAAAAAAAAATTACATTGGAGATGTTGTTGAACCAGATAATGTTAAGCCAATAATACAAAGTAACAATTTTGTAACCATTTAGCAAAGAACACTTATGAAACACTCGGAAAAAATAACCCCGCAATATGCACTAAGTTGGCACCAAGCAGACAAACAAAATAATGTAGAATAGAACACAAGGCAGTCGAACAAAAACAGAATCAGAGAGTTTCTTTTTGCGCCCCAGGGCAGATGTTTCAGACACTCAGATTCCAAGTCTGTACATTTTAAGGTGAGTCAGAAATTATACTTTTCTTTTTCTCGGACTGCAGTGTGTTGACCCTGAGCTGCGGAGACAGCTGGGAGGGAAATCAAGTATTTGAAAGAGAAAAAAAAAATTGCACGTGTGACAGTCTAGAGGTCAGGATAATCAACATGTGAAGAGGTACTGGTATAGAGGTACTACATCAGCAGGAATACTGCAAGTGGTGTGTATGTTGACAGACAGGCAGCAGCATTTCCACTTTAATCTCCTCTCTGTGATTTTTTTTGCTGTTTTCATCAAGGCGGGAATACTTTCGCATTTGATCTGGTGCCGTGGTACACACTCGCCCAAACAGCCAGTCACCAACCCAGCCCTACAATCAGACAAAGTGACACAGAAACAAATCACCACTTGTCTGCGCCAGTGTTTGTGTTTCAGCCGTGACTAACCAGCCCCAATCTGTAGCATCTGTTTAAATCAAGTGAACAGACGTGACCCAGCTTGTGGAGGTTAGCAGCCAATCAGAACCCTCGGTGCTAAAGTTGGAGATAATCAGCAGCTACCCATGTAGTCAGGGCTCTTCTCATGTTTTTTTTTTTTTTTGTATTTCTAATCACACTGAAAACAACAGAGAGTGTAAGGTTCACATTCAACAGCACATGGAACTGTTTACAGATGAGAAAAGAAGACATTTTTTTATCTTTAGTTCATTCTTTTATGTTAAACAAAGAAAAGTCCTAAAATCTAATTAGAACACACCCAAAAATCTCTTGCAACCCACCTGATGATCCCGACCTAGTGTCTAAGAAAAGGTGATTTAGTGTAATTGGTGTATTAATTCTGCCATTATGTTGTCATTAATTAAGTTTGTCCTATTAAGATTATAAAAATTGTAAAAACACTCCATAATGGGTTATCATCAAACTAGCAGATCTGTCCTATCTTGTCTGTTCTGCCCTGGAACCCTCCATTCTACCACTGCCCCAGGAAGATGCCTGGAGGGTTCCAGGTTCGTATCCACCAACTGCCGGGATACCACTGAGCATGGCACCATCCCCACTCACTGTTCCCTGGTTGCTCAAAGCTCCCCACTCTTCACTTTAGTGATGGGTTAAATGCACAGGTCACATTTCGTTGTGTGCAGTTGTGTGTGTCACAATGACAAGGCGTTTGCTTTCCTTTCTTATCCCTTGAATCTCCTGTTCCTCCTCTTCACAGCTTTATGATCTGGGCTCTCCTGCCGATTCCCAGTCTAGCCTCCCCGGCTGTGCCACCACTGACAACAGCTGCGTCAACATGGGCTATCCTTCATGTGGCCAACAGGGCCGCTGTCAAGGTGAATGGGGCTCCTTCAGCTGCCAATGTGTGCCTGGATTCACTGGACATCAATGTGAAGAGGGTGAGAAACACACACCATCTCTCTTTTTCACTGTTTTCACATGACCTATTTGTGATATTTACGCATAGGTTATTGTAAATGTGGGCAGCAGTGGTGGCCTCGCGGTTAGGGAAGATCCACCAGCTGCCAGGTTACCTCCGAGGACTGGGCATAGCACCATGTCAAAGGAACTTCCAGTGGACTCACCAACAATAGGAAGGCTGATAGTATGGATTAGTGTGATTTGGGTGGCAGTGGTGAGGACTAGTGCACCTGAGACCCCTTAAAATAGTGTTCCCCAGCCATGGACTGGTCTTGGACATGTCTTGTACTATTTTCACGGACAAGTCGTTAACTCTGCATCATTTTGAGTTTATTGTTTTTGTCTCCACTGAGAAAATATTTCCTGATCAAATATAGCTGCATTATTGATGATGGAATCCTAGCCATTCTATTGGTCAGTTCTTTTGTTGATATGGGTATGGATCAAGTGTAGGTAATAGCCAGATGGGGCCAAAAGGAAACATTATTTTGCTGTGGCCCGGCACCAATTAACCCACGGAACAGTACCGGTCCTTGGTCCAGTGGTTGGGGACCACTGCCATAACGGGTAAGAGGTTAAAGATGAATTAATAAACATCGAGAACTTAATACCGAACTGTTGTTTTTCTACAGACTACTTCGATACTTCACAGACTTGTTAAGGGAAAAAGTACAAACCGTATGCTTTACTACTAATTCCATGCTATCTTTAAAATCATTGTGCTGTAAATGAAACACATTTAATTTATTTTTTCTACTTTCCCCATCAATTTAAATCTAGACTGTATCCTGCTTTATTTTATTGGATTTCTTTCAGTTTTGCTAAAATGTCAACCTACATCATAATAAAAATAAACTAGCTAATGTATTATGATTGTTATAATGTTAATGTTATTATTGATGACATTAGACTACATCCACCGTTTACTATCTTGTTTACTACATAAACAATAGTATAAAACGAAACAATGTTTTTTTTTTTTACTAAAATAAATATTAATTTGCAGCTTTAAAAACTCCTCCAACTGAACAAAGGCACCATGTGGTTCTCAGCGATTAATCAATGATGAAACAAAATATTTGGTAGATTAATGCTACAAAAATGTTTTCAACCATAAATATTATATTTGTGCTTAACATCTAAAAACATTTTTTCCTCATTTTCGTAGTTTTTTTTTCTTACCAATCGCATGTAAATGCAATGCAGATCTTAGAGAGATCTTGCAGAGATTAGAGAGATTACAGTGATGGGTTGACATGTCAATGCATATAGAGAATCATTCTGTTTGATCCTAATGGACCACAGGTCCTGTTTACGACGGTAGTTATGGCTTTTTGATATGATAAAATAACAAGTTACAGTAAGTGCTCATAGCATTAGCAGTCTGTGGACACAGCCATTTCTGGTTCCTTTGATTCACATAAAGTGTCAGTGTTTGTGAAGGGTTTCAAACAGTCAACGTGGGGCAAACAGATGAAATCTCACTGAATAATGAAGTGATTAATATCATGAATAAATGAATGAAGGAAGCAAGACTTCCTCCATATTCATGAGATGATTCATGACTATGACTACACGGCTTTAAAGTCAGTGACGAGACATAATCACATTTTTTATGTGTTTAACAACAGATGACACACTGAGAAAAAAGCATCAGAGTCATCTTTGGTTTGTCACTGCTGCACGGTAGAAATGGCAGTGAAAAATACCAACAATGAGCTTCAACGCATTAACAAAATACAGACGGACGTCACCAGTTATGTTTTGCCCTTTGGACACTTGGTGTGGGTTGCGTCAGGTACAGCATCCAGCATAAAATTTTAATGCTGTACTTGACAAATAAGTGAGTCAGCAAAACCATTTCGGTACCAAATCAGTCAGGGCCCCGGTTAACAAAGACTAGTTTAGTTTAGATTAGTGCTGTTATCCTACAAGGTCTGTGGGAAATTAGACCACTTTTGGTCAGAGACAAGGAAGAGGTGGGAGATTGAATCAGGCAAAAATGGTTACCAATAGGCAGAACTGGAGGTGGCCAAGTTGAAGATGCTAAGATTCTCTTTAGGAGAGACAAGGATGGACAGGATCTGGAATGAGGTGATTAGAGGGACAACACAGACAAGAAGGTTTGGAGAAAAAGTTAGGGAAGTAAGATTAAGATCAACATTGGTAGAAGAATGAGCCTAGAGATGGCGCTACCAGGTAGGAGGACATGGATGTAAATGAGTCAGATTAGAAGAAACAGAGAACAGGGTGAGATGGAAAATGTAGATTTACCTGTGGTAAACCCTTAATTAAGGAGAAGCCGGAAGGAAAAACAGAGAAAATAAATCATCACATGATGCTAAGGAGCACATCAAAAAGGGTCAAAATCGTGCTCTAATTGTTCATTTTGGATCAGTTACACTTACAATAACATTGAAATCCATGGGTGTAGTGACCGTGGTGAAGTAACTCTCAGTTTCAGAAAAAGTTGGAAAACCCTGCTGTAGAGTATGTGAAAACCAGCATCAATCAATATTTGACTTTTGCAGAAACCAGGAACAAGGTCATTACGAATTCTCACACAGGTACCTCCTGTTGAGAGTTGTACGTTGTTCTATTGCGTTTGTGTTACAAAGTTTTGCTTTTAATGTTGTGGGGGTTGAATTGTGGATAACATCTGACAGAGAAACAGCACAGTCCTCTATTCTTTCTTCCATTAAAATTTGATTATCAGAGAAATCCAACATAACACACATTCCGAGGAGGAATCATAACTTAATGCTATGGACCCTGTTGTATAACCCAAGGTAAAATTCAAGAAGGAAGCGTGTCCGACTCTTACAGCTGCCTTTCTACATTGCTTTTGTGCTGTATTTCTTCTTTATCAAACAAAGCACCTATATCTGAGAGTACAATAGAAAACACTTTGCATTCAGACCACACCATTGATTTTCCTAAAGGAATAGTCTCACATTGTTTTTTTTTAGCAGCACCTCATTCATGACCCTATAGGGTTTGTTGGAGTATTGCAGAGCAGACATGGGCAGAAGTGTTAAGGCCACACGCTGTTGTGTAGAGCAATCCAGAAAAGAGTTGAAAATGGAAGAATGGCTTCAAAAACACTTTTGAAGGCGCCTCTGCTGTAGTCTGACAGGAGGGTTCATATTACACTGCCTGCAGTCGGTAGCCACACATTTTCACCACAAAATTAAATAATACTGTAAGGCAAAGGTTTGAAGAAGTCATTATGTTTTATTTATATTTAATGTCAATCAGGGCCAAACGGTGGCATATGTTTCTGCATCATCAGGAAGACTGGTGCACAATTGCATCGTTCTGTATGGAGTTTGCATGTTTTTTTTCAATCCTGAAATCTAGATATGATATTAATCGAGCCGAATCTAACCATCTCCCTTTTCCCAACAACAATATTTGATGACAGTTAGTGCCCTCTAGTGGGCTGACTGCCTGCAGGAAGTGTCATGAGGGGCTGGAACTGTTCAGCGAGATTAGGGTGCGAAGATGGATAGATGGATGGAGAATATAAATGACAAGTGACTTGAAATGAAAAAAATGGCAGCTATCATTGACAGTTACATTCATGTTCATTATTAGCTCATCGAGTACACGCTTGAGGAACCTTAAGGCCCATGTACACAGTGCATGGGCAATCACACCCGATTTTTAGCTTGAGTCATGTGACTCAAGTCGTGCAGTGTACAAGGGGATATGACAAGCCTCCTGACTACATCACTTGTGAAAATCAAACACATTATGTTGATATTCTGCTGATTTGCCCACGATTCCCCGTCCACCATACCACCATACTGCACATGCATGAACATAGAAAGGAAAGAAAAAAAAGCGAATCAAATACTAAAATACCTTTATTGGTCGTAATCAATAAAAAACTGTTTTTACAATTGTGTGAATTTGATTTTCTGTGATTTAACAAATTCTCTGTCCAACACTATTGATTTTGACCAAGTCCCTGTACTGGTCAGTGGAGTGAGTCTGGTGACATGTGAGGGCATCAATGCATAAAATATTAGAGTGAAAGTTAAAAATTAATTAAAGAATGACAACATATTGAATAACATCTACTTAAGACATGGTTATTTATCAAATACAAATTACAAATTGGACTTTTTTTTTTTAATTTATTTAAATTAAAATCACAATTGACTGAGATAAATACTAAAACAAAGATGAGAAGAAAATTTCAATTACAGTGAAATGACAATTGCTGTAGTAACAGCAACATACTCCCATGGCTTACTAACTTAAAGAGAAAAAAAAAAAAAAAAAAAAAATTTGTTGGAAATATCATAAAGGATACCTGTATGGATTTCAACCCCATGGAGTTGATGGATTTCATCCTTTGCTGTATGTCTTGAGAGTGGTTTGTAGACGGAGTCAAGAGTTGCTTCTAAAAGTGTGAAAGCACTCTCCTCAACAAGATTAATCATCTGCAGTTCTTCACAATCCATCGGTCAATTTTATTGGTCAGTTTGTCAGGTGTAAACTCACTTTCTGCCCTGTTCTTGTTAAGACTGGTGACACAAGCCAGCCGTCTGAGCAGAAGATAAAACCTCCACAAACATGTTGGATGTTGAAACAACTGTTCAATGTCAAAACTTTTTTTTTAGGATTTTTTCCCCTGATACTGATAATAGTCAAAAATAATGTATTTTTCTAAACATATTAACGTATATAAGGACAATAATTTATTTACATTTTTGTTTATTTAGAAAAAAAAACATTTAAATTAAATTAAATTTAAAGCACATTGTGTTATCCTAAGTGCCTTAGAGTGGTAAATTAATGAGGAGCAGTTGAGATCAGTGGATGTTTGGGGGTGGTATTTCTTGAAGTTTGGTCAGGATTAATGCTTCTCAATGTTAAACTATACAGAAATATATATGCATCAGTGAGATATACAGTATGATTAGCCCAAAAACCTACAACTGACAGCAGTTTTCCCCAACTGCCATGGACCGGTTAAATGTATTGATGATGGAATCCCAGTCATTTTATTGTTAAGTTATTTTGTTGATACGGGTATGGATCAAGCGGATATAGCCAGATGGGGCCAAAAGAAAACACTTTTTCCCTGCGGCCAGCCCCAATTCACCCACGGACTGGTATCTGTCTCCCGCCCAGTGGTTGGGGACCACAGCTTTAATACACTTTAGGCTTCAGTACTTGTATATGTTACACCTGTATCAACAAAAATGTACATTTTTGTTTTCTTCTAAACTATCAGCCACTAGTGGCTTGTGTACCGGGATGTGCTTTTTTTTCATCATTTATCTGGTGTCACTTACATTCCAAAGTGACTTATATTCTCAAAAAATTGTTAATTATAACAAATTACATCACTTTATTTTTTATACAACGTAAAATAAATACATAATACTCACTGCTCTCCTGTGGTTAGAGTTCACAACATAAATGGATCAGTTTAATACTATGTTACAATTGGGTGCTACAACATCAAGCCTGTTAAGGAAGTGATGCAAAAGAGTAGTACTAGTACTAAGATTCTTGAAGAGTAGTGATTACTCTGTTAGTATTCATCTATATCAGTATGGTATAGTGATAACATGGAATCGGTGCTCCATTATTAGTAGAAATTATTTCTCAAGCAAAACGTTTTTGTCTACACCACCACCTTTTACCAACTGCATTTTAGAGCAACATGTTCAATCGAGCGATGTTCAGCCTTTGCCCTGAAATCCATTGAAAATTTCACAGTCTGATTATTTCACTAATAATTAAAGCATTGATTTTTACAGGTGCAGTTGATACCTTGAAAAAGAAAAAAAACTTGAAATCTACACCTGGGTATCAATAACATATTTTGAATTGAATTGAGAAAATTTTGGCTTGGACAAGCTCAAATTCTGGGTGGGGCGGTTGGCTTCCATGGGCTCATCAACCACTGGAGGGTACAGTGGGGTGCTGTGTGATTTGGGTAGGAGTAGTGGAGAACGCTACCACCACGACCCAGTGATAGATGAGCGGGAGAAGATGCGTGGATGGATGGAATTGAATGGATACAGTAGTTATGAAAATACCACTACGACTAAAATACTTTTTGCTCTTTTGATCAATTCACATCCTATTTTTGAATACTTTTCATATATAATATTTTCTCTATATCTCTTCTGTCTTCAGCTGTTCAGGAATATTCCTTCGATGGACACAGTCATGTTCATTACCATTTGGCGTCCCCGCTACCGCCCCGGAGAACCTCAGTTCAGGTCCTCGTTCGAACCCGAAAGCACAACAGCACAATCTTAAATCTTACCTCAAAGGAGAAAAATGAATACCTGAAAGTAGAGGTAAGTTTGATATTCTTTCCTAGTCCCATCATAGATTTTATTCTCATGATTTTTTAATAGTACTTGTCTTTACTTGGGCTGAAATCTTATGTGCTTTGTTATTGGTCCAAATGTCATGGCCCCTGAACCTCCTGAACTTAGTGCCATGGCAGTAGGGGCTTAGTGGTTAAGGAGGCAATCTAGGGTTCAGAGGGTTTCAGGTTCAAGTCCAACATCTCCCAAATGTCCACTGAGGTGCACTTAGCATGTCACTGTCCCCACTCACTGCTCCCCAGGTGCTCAAAGCTGCCCACTGTTCACTTGTGTGCAGTGGTTTGCGTTTACTCCTACTTTTCCCAGTGCAGTATGTTACAGTAGTTTTGGTCTACTTTTTATTTTCTTTGGTAAAAATACTTTTTTTATTAACTTTTTCTCCCATTTCATCCACACTCTAGTTGTAACCTTTGTTTTCACTTCTGACTCCCATTATGGTTGTAGTTCAACATTTCCAGCAGTTGTCTTTTACCTGGAGGGTTGTTGGTTTGATGCCAGATATTGTAGGCTAGATGTCATTTCCAGATAGGTGATCAATCCTGAATTCTAAAATACTTGTGTGTTAACTGTTCATTGAGAAATGTAATATTAGTACTCATGCTTTTTTTGCTGCTGTTCTGGTATTTTAATGTCATGCATACTACTATGTGAATTTATATTTCCATGCAAAGTTCAATACATGTTTGGTTATCACATATGTAGGACATGTTTTTGGACATAGAGTGCTGGATCAACTCCCAGTGGGCTCACCACCCACAGGAAGCGATGTGATTTGTGCACCTTATACTGTATTCGATGCAGTGAAACACTAACGTCTGCAGACTTCAGGTTCTACTCCACCAGCTTCCAAGTTGCCACTGTGAGGCGCTCTGAGCCGTCCATTCCAGAAGGCTTACAGCCCACAGGAAGAATCACAGTAGGGTATAGGGTGATTTGGGTGAAAGTAGTGGAGACTGGTGGGCTGAGACCCGGTAATGGAAAACAGGATGCATAAGTATGAATGATTGATTTCGAAAAACCCAAAGATTGGTTTATTAGATTTACATTATGGAGGACATATCTAACCGTATCTACTTTCCTGTACTGCATAAGTAGTATGTAAGGGCAAACCTGAAAGCCTGGCAGTTTTGCCCAGAGTCATTGTCTCTGTCTTTGAAGAAGCACCCCAGGGTTCAACTCCAGGAGTGCTACTCCAATGATTCCAGGGGGCGCACCCTCCGCAGGGAGATTCATGAGAGGCTGATATGATACAACAGAGATTTCAAACTTTTTTGAGTCACAGCACATTTTTTACACTTACAAAACAATACATATAGTTAATAATATACAGTAGTTTCCTAAATGTATTTATACTCACTGAGTGTAAAACCTGAGCCTGTTTCAATGAACACAAATTGGATATCCTGGTAGATATATATAAATTGGATATATGCTAGAAAGTCTCACATAAAGCTCTTCCTCAACAACAGCTCTCAGTCTCTGTTTTTAGTTTTTATCTCAGTCAATCTTGAGAAACTCAGCTCACATAGATATGTGGTTGAAAGCTTTTACCAACACTCCAATATAAACACTTTGATTGAACAATTGTAAATATATAACCAACTCCATACACATACATTGCTTTCTTAATATGTGTTAATTTGTCTTATATGTCTTTGAAACTTTTTGATTATTTACTGCAGCAGACGTCTTGAGAACTGAGGAGCTAAATTAGGTAAATCAATGGTGTAACAGTAATCCCAAAATTACAATACAACAGCTCACTGTTTACGAACAATGAGTCTGTGAGTTGGGGAGTTGTTTTTTTCTTTTGTGGACCACTCATACTAGGGCCTTCATCTGGGTCAGAATTTTGTCCAGGGTCTTGTTCGGCATTCACATATTCCCTTGTCAAAAACTTCTCCATCACTGTCACTTGCACATCGTACTGTTACAGTCACTGTTGCGTAGCAATAGCGCTATTGTTTTCACAGGCATTTGTAGCTTCTGCTGCACACTAGAATAGAAGAGTATTACATTATCTGCCACACTTTACACCACAAACCCAACAATGGTTAGTTAGGTGATATTAGATCATTTCCCATGACACACCTGACGATCTCTCATGACACACTGGTTTAAAAAATCACGGTCTTCAAGATGGCCACCCAAATCAGACTGTACCACATAGAGTCTGAGTTGGGTGCAATCTTGAAGACCGCTGCCCGTGGGAAACAGAAAAGACTCTACTTTTTTTTTTTTTCTTTTGGTGCTGCAGCTGCAGCCAACTTTGAACCGTGATAATCCTGTGATTGGAGAACACAGCATTGAATCAATCCTCTGCATGCTATGCCGTACAATGAAATAAGAAATTATGCATTCTAGTTCAAAGGAAAATGTGTAAAATCAATATCTGGAATCAATAAATATTGTGGCGCCAGGCCATGAACTTATGAATGTAGTGAAAAACTGAGTTGGAGGAGTCAAAGAGGAGGTTTACCTGATATACTGAACTCATTTTTCCTACATAATGTTTCTGTAAATAAGTGGATTTAATGATTTCAGTCTCACGGGGAACTTGGGCAATGACGCAGCAAAATCACTATATCATAACTTCCCTTTGGCTTTAAATTTTAGCTAAAAATATATTTCCGTTCTGTCAGATAGACGTGATGTCCTTTTTGGTGATGCAATTAATTAACAACTACTCAGTAACAGATAAAACCACTTTAATTATTTGGGAGGATTTTTGTCAGCGTGAAAATCCAAGATTACTTTCTGTCACAACATATCATGTGTGCACTCTACACCCAGCTGCCTTTTCCCTGTAGTTATATATATGACACTTGCTTTACCACCTCTGTATATATATATATATATATATATATATATATATATATATATACAGAGGTGGTAAAGCAAGTGTGAAATAATTTAGCGATCAGCAGACTTTTTCAATTTCCTTGAGGTTGTTTTGGAATTTCACAGATGGAGAATCAGAGCTGTGTTAGGCTCACATTGTATAAGGAAGAAAACATCAGTTCTTTATGTCTCCTGCTCCCGTGGGTTTTATTGTGGAAATAGAAAGAGAAGCATAATAAACATCAATAAGTTTGATAAAAATGAATATTAGAGTCAAACTTCAACTGTTCATTTTATTTTACATTTATGTGTTTGCGCTTTAATACGGGAGACAACAACAGTCATTTTAATTTCCTTATGTATATAAACTTAACTTCTTATTGTTAATGATCATATGACCTGAGATGACCAGTGTCATGTCCTGGACAGATTGGATTGCAATAATGAAACAGTTATAGAGTATAGTATAGAGTATATACAGTTAAAATATACAGTTAAAATACTTTTTGCAAAATGGCTGACTCATACTTCCAATTTGTTTTGCATGATGAAGTTATGTTATTGCAGACTTTCTTTTTTATTATTATTATTTCAACCTCAGAGACTTGCACTGTATCACAGGATTTTATCGTTACCTTTTTAACATGATTTTGTGATTATTTTCGAATGCCTCTACCCCCCATTTTTATTGGTTGTGTAAGTTAGTTACGAACTAAACAATTATGACTTATGTTTATTACATTCTCTGACTGTACTTAATTTGTGGAAAAGGGTAAGACAGTTCAGGGAGGGGGGATAACAGTGGGAGCTATATATTGAACCGATATCACAAAAATCTCATCTCTACTTTGTGAATTTTTCCTTTTTCACGGGGTGATTTGGAAATCTGTTCTCTGTCAAAGGAGAGAGATTACTGTATTTGTATCTATACAAACTACTAAATAAGTTGCTACCACCCTGTTATTATCTAACTACATCAGTGGTGCACATCACAGAGCACCTCATCACCCACTATTTGAGAAGCTGAATATTTGACAATCTGAAGCCTGGTTGCTTCCGGCAGACACATTAGTGACTTTTGTTTCGATTGAAATTGAATCTGACAACGCGGTTGGAACTGCTGCTTCAAAATAGTCAGCACTTTGCAATAGAAGCAAATCAGCCTTTTGGTGGACGTGGGACCAAGTGACCAAAAGTGTTAACCCACCTTTTCCAACCCTGCCATAGCTGGATGCAACACAGGTGCATCACCCTTACTGTCACTACTTGTCAGTTGCCAAGTTGCAGGGCCATCAGTCTCCATGAAAGCCACCCAAATCACACTGCTCCATACTGTGGGCCTACCTGCGGTTAGTGAAACTACTGGAATGGACAGCTCAGATCACCTCAGTGGCAACAGGGCAGCTGATGGCCTTACAGCCCACGCTAATTCCACACCGATTTACCAAAATAATCTTGAGTAATCACAACAATGATACACCATGTTTCCTTTTATTAGATATATATTATATTTCTACATTCTCAGGTGCAGTTAGACACTGTCAATATATTAATTCAATAATGTTTTAATCCCAGTGTGGCTTTAAAAAAAAAACAATTCTCAAAGACAACACTTGACTCGAAGGAGATCACATTTTAGGGAAGTGGTGGCCGAGTGGTTAAAGAACCAGACTTGGGTCTGAAGAATCACAGGTTTAAATCCATATACTGCTCTGAGCATGGCATTGTCCCCACTGAAAGTTCCCCAGGCGCTCAAAGCTGCCCACTGTTCACTTTGGTGATGGGTTAAATGCAGAGGTTACAATTCATTGTGTGCAGTGGTGTGAATCACAATGACACAATGACAAGGGGGTTGCCTTTTTTTTTCCTTCCTTGACTTTATTTCCATCACAGGATATTGGTATTTTTTTCTTACCACTTGACCTCATGATGTTACATATTTTACACTCTCTGACCCAAGGAACAGGTACCCTTTTACTATGAGACTGACCGCAGACCAGCTCTCAAAAAGAAATAGTTTGAAATAGGACAAACAAAGACACATATAGAAATAAAGGAGGAAGTGTGACAGAAGCTGTATCTGAGAGCTCAAACACACTTACACATTTAGCAGTGAAGATGGGTATTAACAACCAACTCACAATGTATGATTAATGGAATATAATAAATATATGAATAAAAGTGGATGTATATATCTGCTTAAGAACACAGATATTTAGTTCTCTTCCTTAAAACGAACAGCGATTAAACCAAAACACACAAAGGAAATGAGAACCTTCCAAATCACATGCTCTACAAATAAGCACCTTGTAGGTCAGTGCTCAGCTGAGAGCGGCGTTTTAATATCACTGCAATAAATTATCATCGAGGTCGACAGCGTTTGTTAATGTTTGGTAACGGTAAATATCAGTGCCTGATTGTTACTCGTCCTGGGATTCATTGGGAAAAATTATGTAATGGTAAGGAAACGATAAATACGTCAGTAATTTAGTTGGAATATAGAATATACAAACTGAGAAAAAAATATATAAGAAATTACAAGAACATGCAACATTAACTAAAATGTCAGCTCTTATGTAACAACCCTTCAGAAATTAGTAGTATTTACTGAAAAAACTACCTAGATCCAAGTTTAGTAAGGATAATTAATGTATATGCCATGTTGTTATAACAATGAAATATTGTTTTAAACAGTTAAACATAATAATAACCGTAATGTCAGTTGCTGAGTTTCCCCACAATACGTTTTAAAGCAAAAATAAAATAAAATAAAATAATATAGTCTATGGTATTTTTTTCTGACTAAAAATGCACTTTAGCCAAATTTAAGTTTATTTAAAGTATGGCTTGAAAAAAAAACATAGAAGGTATTTACCGGGGGCAAGGCCAGACCCCTTAAAATGGGTGGGCCCTGAAAAAGTTAGGGTGGGCCAACCCAAAGCCAAGTTTGGCCCACCCATTGGAATGGGTGGGCCTGACTGACAAGTGGGTGGGCCCAGGCCCACCCGTGGCTACGCCTATGGTATTTACCCTGGTAGATATTACAAAAAAGAACAAGAAATGCTAAATAAGAGAAGAAGACAGAGGATTTTTTGCTAAAATTATATTTGATATAATCATGCAGACCCTGACACTGACCCTAAGGTTTTTCTAAGTGATATAGAAATTAGCCACATTCAAACCAACAGGTGAAAACTGACCAAATATAATAGAGCTTTTATACGGGGGGCAGCTGTCTGGTTTTTTTGTTTTCTCTTTTCTGCATCAGAGACATTTAATAGATGCCATTTACCAGCACTGGAGTGAAAAAAGACCTCTCTCTCTCTATAAATATATATATATGTGTGTGTGTGTGTGTGTGTGTGTGTCTGTCTAGCCTTCTTCTGTGCCTTCTTTCTATAATCCCCCTGAAATAACACCTTAATTTAGCTTTCTCTGATATTTCTCCGTTGCTGTGATAAGTAGAAAATGCTCCAGAGCGGTGGCGGCAGCACAGCTCACACTTGACTGATCATGAACTAATCGCCACAAGTGGTGAAAATCCAGGGTTTCCTGCCTCTTTGTCTCATTAACTGCCACTGCTTTGTGACCAACGCGGTCATTTCAAGCTGTTATTTCAGCCACAACCCTGTGTGTTTTAAACTCCCACTGACAGATGGACGGGGCCTAGAACTCATTTTCATCAGTCACAGATGCACACGACCCGCTGCGGCGGCTGCTGCTTGAATTGCTGCCGCTGTTTCTGCTGTTATTACTGCTGCCGCTCCTGCTTCTGATGCTGCTGTTATGGATGCTGCTTGTATTCCTGCTGCTGCTGTCCCGGTGGTTTCTATACAATCACAGAACTGCAGAAGTATTGGAAGTGTTTATTATCAAAGTATTATCCCCGATGCCATTATGCACCACGTCCCTGCAGGATATGCAACATTTTACGCGCAGCTTCGGTTTGTGGGATGTATGCTGTTTTATTAATCTCTCCAATTTTGACATTTCAGCTGCGCCATAAATGATTTTGCTTTGATGATTCCAGAAAGCTGCCCAGTGATAGTTAATGTTCCCAAATCTTTTCAAACTAATATTAAATATTTTATATTGTTATTCCTGCTGCTATGGATATTCTGTACACCAGGGGTTTTCAAAGTGTGGGGTGGGCCCCCCTGCGGGTGCGCTGTACGATGCTGAGGGGGGCCTGTGTGACCCATGTTTTTTTTTTTTTTTTTTCCGCTATACAACAATAAAGTGTAATTGCACATCCTTGTAAGTTGAACTATATCTCTTTTTTGTTTCTTTATGATAACAAGGATACGATGTTATGCAGAGGTGTACCTCAACTTCAACTTCAACTTCAACTATATTTATTTATAGTGCCAAATCGTAGCAGCAGCTACCTCAGGGCACTTTACAAACAATACAACACAGAGATACAATACACACAGAACAGACAATGACCCCCTGTCCTTATAGACCCTCGCACCGGCTAAGGAACAACTCCCAAAAACCCGGGAGGCAGGACAAAAGGAAGAAACCTCAGGGTGATCGACAGCGCAGGGGATCCTCACCCAGGACGGACAGGCGGGCCGGCAAAACATAGGCAGCTAAAAAAACAATCATAAATAAAAGTCTAAATTACAGCCTGATCATACCTAGAACTATTTTATAGACAAATGCTGTTATTTATAGTTGCGGCGGAGAGTGGGTTGGGTGGGGGCACAAATTGTTTCTTCTTGCTAGGGGGGGCGTAACATAAAACGATTGGGAAGCACTGCTGTACACCATAGAGCCTATAGTCACAACCCAATAAGTTCCAATAACTTCCATTTCCCGAAGGATACTCCCGAAGGATTAATAAAGCTCTAACGATATATCTCTATTAGCGGTGTGAAGATTAATCGTTTTGGATCGGTTATGGTTCTGTGACCTACACAATCCCAGTGTACCCGTCCCCGATCGATTGATAATGCACAACGGTCCGATGGTTCGGATTTTTGTTCGTGGATCGGTTTCCTGCTCCATGGCCCGGCCAACAAATTGACACTAGACATAGACGCAACATTGGCTGTTTCCTCCCACTAGAACAGCGACCCTATAGACACGTATATACATCTATTCACACATGTCTCTGCAGGTTGTGTCACTTGCGGTGTGTGAACTGTGACGTGGACTGATTTGATTGGAGTTTAAGGTTTGGACATCATTTGTTTTTTTCAAAAAAGATGGATAAAAGCAACGCAATTTACCGACTCTGTAGAGCGACAATTAAATACACTGGAGGTC
Organism: Paraplagusia blochii; assembly: GCA_016785265.1. Taxonomy (NCBI): domain Eukaryota; kingdom Metazoa; phylum Chordata; class Actinopteri; order Pleuronectiformes; family Cynoglossidae; genus Paraplagusia; species Paraplagusia blochii. Next base: position 45,160 of record JAFBJS010004384.1, read on the forward strand.
CAACAAACCTTAGCAGTCACTTGGAGAGACGGCAGAGTGGGACTGATGACTGGGGGACGATGACGGTGACACTGGCACAAAAGGAATGACCAGTAGTCAGAGGAGCAGACAGAATAAAATAAAAAAGTTTTTCCAACTGCAGTCCAGCAATAACTCAGCAAAGTCCAAGGCAATAACGGAATCTATCACTTGTTATATTACAAAACAATGTCCTGTGAGACAATCAGGTTACAGGAGTGCTGTCTCCAGCTAAACCTTTCTAAAACTGTAGGCATGTATTTAACTAATATAAGTAGAGAGACACCTGATCCTGATATACTTGTTAATGGAGATAAAATTCAAATTGTCAATTAGTATAAATGTCTTGGGTTAATATTAGATTCACAGCTCTGCTTTAAAGGCCATATTGACACATTGTGTAACAAAAATCAAGTTTAATCAAGCGATGGTTCATGCAGTTTGAAAGGAGATGCCAGGTGAAGCTGAAAGAAAAAAATCTTAATTGTATAATAAGTGTTTACATATGTATTTTCTATTGTATATGTATTGTGTGCTTCGTGCCTTTTTACATCATGGCCAGAGGACTACCGGTGAAAACTAGCCTTGCTAGCCTAGCTAATTCTTGTTTAACCATGTGTTTATGAAATTGCATTTCCCCCTTTTAAATAAACTAAACTAAAACTTAAAAAGACATGCAGCTGTATAGAGTTGTTAAAAGCAGAGTTGCAATTTTCAAGATTCAAAAAACTAATCAAACTGAATCGAATAGGATCGAACTTGATCAATCATTTAATATTTTTCATGACTCGTTCCGGAATTGGCTCGTAGCCTGTGAATCAAGATTTGAATCGGATCGTTATGTGAGTGAAGATTCACACCCCTAATCTCTATACATCTATCTAAAATCTTTATGTTGGCTGAAAAAAGGAGGACCAAGAATTTTCTTATGACATCAAAATATACGTAGTAAAAGTCATAATACTTAAGAGTACTTTGAAATATTGAATGTTTGAGAGGTGACTCCAACAAAAACACTTGAAAAATATGACAAAAGCACAAAAAAAACCATGTCAATGTTAACTAACATTGTTTATAAATGTTATATATATTATTTTGAAAAATGACAAATGCATTCAGTCCAAGAACTGCCAATGTGCCCAAAATTCTTCTTATATTTCCTATAGGTTCCACAGGGAAGATCTGATTTCCTCCACCTCAGATCTCTGGATTTGAGGTGAACATTTATAAACAGCTACAGCAACATCAGCAACGGCAGCAGAAGTAGAGCACATGACTGATCAGCCTCTACTTTATGCACCAACGGCCTCAATTGATTCTCTGAGTTCAGCTTTGAGCAGAATCGTTATGTCGAGTGTGAGGTGATGTTCAGGTCCAGATCCCTGCGCCTGCTGCAGTGAGGCTGCAGGTCATGGCACAGTTCAGTCATGATTTTTACTGCTACTGCGGTTCTGCCTGAACTTGGCAAGATTTGACTCTGCCCTCTTTTCCCACATGTTGAGTAAATACAGGGCTTCCATGCGAGTGGTTGTCCAGCTAATGGATATTTTACATTGTATTATTAGCTAAACAAAACAAAGAGATTATATTTACATAATAAAAAAAAATGTTTAGTGGTTGTTAACTAGTCCGGCTTTGGTGTCCACCAATGGGAACCAGCAACATAAAGACTTTTAACTTTTCAGATTGATTTAATAAAAGTCAGTAATGCTTAAGGAACTGTAGTTAATTCAGTAGTTAATGAGAAGCACCAATTTACCTTGCTTTCACACTCGAATCTTAGCAAGCAATGGTAAAGACTAATGTGATGACTAAAATAACAACTAGTTAGCATTTCAGGTGACTCTACTGAATGGTTGCAGACACAAAATTTACAAATATTCTTTCAAACCTTATTTTGAACAAGGAGCCAACAAGTTTGGAGATGCAACTTATATTAAAATACATACACTGCCTAAAAAAATCACCACCAAAGAAAGGGTCATACACTCTAATATTTCGTTGAACCGCCTTTAGCTTTGATTACAGCAAGCATTCTCTGTGGCATTGTTTGGATAAGCTTCTGCAATGTCACGAGATTTATTTCAATCCAGTGTTGCATTCATTTTCAGCAAGATCTTGCATTGATGATGGTAGAGTCTCCAGTAGACTCCAGCCAATGGGGTTAAGGTCTGGACTCTGTGGTGGCCAATCCATCTCATGCTCCCTGAACCAGTCTTTCGCAATCTGAGCCTGATGAATCCTGGCATTGTCATCTTGGAATATTCCCGTGCCACCAGGGATAAAAAAAAAATCCATTGATGGAATAACCTGGTCATTCAGTATATTCAGGTAGTCAGCTGACCTCATTCTGTGACCACATACTGTTGCTGAACCTAGAACTGACCTCCAATGGGAGGCTCGTACCTATTTGCTTTGTTAAATCCAGGTGGCGACTTTTTTTTGTCCAGGCAGTGTATTATAAAAGATTATTTGCAGCCATTAGAGGACACTCTTGTGGGCTCATGCTATTTATACCTCGGAGCAACGTATAG
>JAFBJS010004384.1:61962-142935 GCA_016785265.1 Paraplagusia blochii
TTGTACCAACACTGGAGTGATAGTTGTTGAAAATGGTCCCTATACCTATGTATAGAGGCTAGGAGATCCATGTACTAGTCATTTAACAGTGTTTTTGTCTAAGATTTAAGTTATTTTGCTGTTTGGAAAGAAACAGTGCTTTTTCTTTCAAAAATAATGTGACCCCAAAATATATTGATCGTCTTCTTCTTTTCCTTTCAGCGTGTCTATTTTTTCAGGGTTTGCCGCAGTGACTCAACCTTTTCTATCTCCCCCTTGTCTCTCTATCTTCTCCTCTGACTCCAACTACCTCCATTTCCCCCCTCACTGCTTCCATTAATCTCCTCTTTGTTTCTAATTCTGTCGACTTGCTTGGTTAAACCCAAATGTTGTTGCATGGGATTCTCAGAATGTCTTCACAACTAAACACAAGATGTGGCCAATATATAGAATTAGTTTGTTCTTTACCAAAGACATACTGTAGTATAACAAGACTAAGGCTGATGCTAATACATTGCTACCCATTCAGTATATTTAATGTTGACCAGCCCATCAATAACATGGACAAATATATTATTATTGTGTCTGACTAACATTTTCCATATTGTCAGACTACAATATTGACCTCTTTTTGTTGCCTTTGAGATGTTGGTGATCAGTCCTCCCCATATAGTCTGATGGTCCACCCACTCTCTCCATTCAGTCAGTGAACACCACAGGAAGTCAACCTCATCAGGACACTGTAGACTACCATAGACTTTGATTGTATGCTGTGAAAAACAAAATAAAACCAGTAATAATCTGTAACCATTTTTTTAAAGAGAGGGGTTTGTACCAGAACACAAAAAAATAGTTTCTGGGTGTATTTTTGTTCCTAAAGCCGATTTAAGCCCTGCTTGTAACCCAATATTAATTCAAATTGCTTAGAGAATCTAATAAAGGTTGTTTGCTCATAGGTCAAAAGGTTGTCAGTTGGGATTCTACTTTACTTTCTTGGTCTTTTACCTACATAAAAACATTGGACTTGTTAATGTTGCAAGGTTATTGATAATATATCTTTGGAAATGGTGAAATTAACCGCGCTGGTATATGGAGAGAGAGAGAAAAGGACTTGTTGTCAGGTCTCTAATGCGTTGATAATCTTTACACAAATGTCTTTGTTTCCAGATGTCCTCCAGGTCACATGATCCGCGTGAACGGCACAAGAAGAACCTGTGTCTACACCTTATGTGCCACCCGTCCATGTCACCATGGGACCTGTGTGGCCCAGTCTCCTTCCAAGTTCACCTGTCAATGTCCGGAGGGCTACAGGGGGCGCCACTGTGAGACCTCACTGGCCATTTACAGAGAGGACGTTGGTCTGAGTTTCAGCTCTCTGTTCGCCATCGTCATCTGCTTCATGGCTCTGTTAGGTGAGTCAGTGTGTGTGGAGCTGTGATTTGATTTAGTTCTTGTGGTCCTAAAATGTAACAAAATCAGGGTCCAAAGTTCTCAAGATGGGTAATATTCATATTTTTCTTAAAGCTAGTTTAGTATTTTAGCAAAATCAATAAAAATGTCCTTTTTCCTTTGCCTTTGGCTTATCTGAACAACATTTTATATTTTTGTGTTATATTTTACAACTAGTGATGTACAGATTTTATTTTACAGTACATTTTTTTATTATTACTAGCAGCAAAGTCGCTTTATTTTTTTTATTTTATTTATAAGAATATGATATTTTTTTCATACTTTTATTTTAATTTGCCCTTGGAACCTTGGATCTCAGGTGTCGTTGAAAATAGTTCATGCTGTGAAACAATGTTAGGATAACTGTCTTTTTTACACAAGCAGGAAAGAAAAAAAGAGCAGTTTGACAGATCCCTGCTCCACAGACACAGTTTTCTTCTCAGACATAAAAAGTCTAGCTACAAAAAAAAAAAAAGAACAAACCTGTAAAATGAGCAGACGGCTTTCAGCTGAAGCAGACAGAGACATTTACTGTAGTTATAGCTATAGTCACTAATGATGGCTCTGGAACCAGGGATGAGTTATTCATTTCATCCGCCATTTACAGCGTTATTCCCCTTGTTTTTAAACGCTATAGCTAGAAAAACCACGTGTTACTTAGACCAGTCTGATGTGTTGCACCTCTCCAAGCTCACTGTCAGGGTTATTCTTTTGCACATTTTCTTATCAACTCAATTGCATCTCAGGATCATGAGATAAAAAGATAAAAATATATGAACTGTGGGTTCAGCTCCAACCTGTGGACTGTCAGCAGAAGTCGCCATGTCACTAGATAAAGTTCTGACTGTAGTGAGATCAACCAGAGACCACAACAAGTGAAGGCCTATTCCGACCATATATATATATATATATAAATATATATATATATGGTCTGAATAGGCTTTCACGTTGGCCCAGAGTCATTGTCTCTGTCTTCGTAGTGAAACTCTAGGGTTCACCTCTTGAGCAAGTTTCCCAGTTAGTTCAGTTGGTTTCCAGTGTGTAGAAATGTATGACATGGTGCAATGTGGTTTGGGTAGTATGCGCCTGGCAACCCAGTAATGGATAAAAATGGGGGGATGGATGGATGGACTAGAATATATGGAGTTCTACATCCATATAACAGATTCCTTTACATAAAACAAAATACAAATCTAGCTACAGTGAAACGTAAAAATCTCCTTTTATCTCTGCCTGGCAGTTCTACTTTTGTTTTTTTTTTTGTTTTTTTCTATTTCAATATCATCAGAGATTGGGTATATCATAGAATTTTACAGTAAATGTCCTTTTATGTTGTGATTTAAAAAAAACAAAAACATTCTTATCTAACAAAACAGTAAATAAAACAACAACAAAAAAAAAAAAACGCATAACATTGCAGGTGATTTTGTTGTTCTGGGGTACATTGAACACAGCATTGAGCATCCTCTTCTGTTTCTCATAGTGATTGGCTAATGCATCGTAACATTTCGCAGTATCTCTTTTTCTTTTTGCCACCCATTCACTTTGCTCTTCCCCTACATTGTCCCCTATCTGTGCTCTTTTTTTTAGTAAAATTTTTCACAAGTTTAACATCCTTGACTTCTTTAAACGCTGATACAGATGACAGTTAACAACTTCCATTTTTCTTTATAACAATGTGCGCTTAACAGTTAGCCAGTATGTCTGTTATGCATAAATAAGCTCAAGCTTTGAATTGGCTCAGCAAATGTACATGACTAGAACGTTTTGTTTTTGTAAATTAAATCACCTTTTTTTGTGCCGTTCCCTCATTATGTAAAGAAAAAAAGTATGTGCAGTATCTTCACCTGCCTCCGGGGCTACAGATGAATCGCCACAAAGTTTTTCATGTTTGTGTATTGGATTTATCTCCTATATTTCCATTCCCCAACTCTATTGTCATATATTTCTGTGCAAAATTCAGTCTAGGGAGGGATGACAAACATGTGGGAGAGGAAAGAAAAGGAGAAATCTATACGTAAATATTATAAAAACTGTCCTGATTCTACTTGGTGATATTTCTCTTCTCGCGCTGGGCCTTGGAACGCATTTACCGGGATAGGACTTACTGCATAATCAAAAATATAGAATCCAAGAAAATATGAACCTGCATCCAGATAATGCTGCCTTTCCTGCATTCAATAATGATTTCACTGCTCCTGCAAGATTTATTCTTTGCACTGACTGTGATCGTCTCCATTTGTCTGGAAACCTCTCCACCCGTTGCTTCTCCAGAGACGTTTTTTGCATGTGGTGTAGCTGACAGCTGACGTACTGGCTGATCAGAAAATACAGGTGAAGGTAAGAAAGGAAATAAATGCCTGAACATGCATGAACCTAGTCTGTCCATGCAGATGATTAGACTGAGCAGGAATGGGAATAAAGTGGGAATGCCCATCAGAGTGAAGGACACCTGAAGATTCAGCTCTGCCCATTAGGAGTCAGCCTTTCTTAGAGCCGACTTATTCCCAAACAACCCTTAATCATCGGGGAAAACATGGCTGCCAGCAGGGGATAAAACAATGCTGTGATGATAAACAAAAGATTTATTTATTTTTGTTGATTTTTTTTTTTTTTTAAACAATCAGTGGTTTACTGTTTTCACACTGGCTGTAGTAATAGGGTAGTAACTGCACACGGCTTTTATTCCACATATGAGTTCACAGTGCAACGTTATTACTCCATTAATTAACTTATTCAATTTCAATAGATAAATGGATAGAACTTTATTGATCCCTCGAGTGTATCCATCTGTAAATTATGGAATAATAAATTGTGTAATCCATGTAATCCAAACTACTACAGTTTTGCTCTCTCTGAGCACAAAATCTCAAAATGCAGTGTTCCTCCTGGTTAAGCACCGATTTTCCAATTTCAATCTTTCTAATCCTGTTGCCCATGATGAAATATTTAGATATCACGTAAACAAGTGGTAACCGATAGGTAGATCGGGATCTACCAGTAGATCCCCAAAGGAGTGTTGGTAGATCCTGAGCAATATAAAAAAATAAATAAATAAAAAAGTAATAAAAAAATAGAGATATAATTGTATTTCAAGATGCTACTCACTGGGCTAAAGTGATAATCATATAGGTATTGAGTCAGAGAGTATAATATATACATAACATTATGTATAGAATAATACATCCAGTTTATATAGATAAATATATTTATAGTTTTCAATCTCAGTAGATCATTCCAGTCTGATCGTTTGAAAAAAAAGCTCACAAGACAACAAAACGTGGCCACCTGTGGCGAAAACATGCTGATCACATGACAACATGCACCTATTTAATAAATATCTCAAAATGACACATTTAATCCCCTTCTGAATTTGAACAGGAACAGATGTGCAACAAACCCCACATTAAATGTCAGTATCAGGCTTGTCAGATAATATTGCCCAGCTGATATAAGCAGGATTATGTTATATCAAGATCAATACGTTATTCTTTTGATAACAACAACCTAATAATCCAATGCTTGTTGTTTTGCCAACAAGCATAAACCCAGTATTGGTTACAAGAAAGTATCATCTGAAGGGATTGTAAACCCAACACAAGTGTGAGCTCCTGTCCTTGACTTGTCCCCTTATCAGGGGTAATCTGTGTGGTTTTCATGACCCTTCAACAAACAAGGAACTATTAACTTTGAGCAAAGTACCAAGCACAAACATTTCATGACCAAACACCTCACACAGACACACTCACCAAAAAATGATCCAACAAAACTGAGTGAGGGAGAGGAGTTTATATACTGAGGAGAGCATGTGGCACAAGTGAGACTAACGACAAAGACACAGGTGACTATGATCATTGTCCATTAACCAGTGGTCCCCAACCACTGGGCCGGGGACCGGTACTGGTCCGTGGTTAAATTGGTGCCAGGGCACAGAGAAACAATGTTTATTTTGGCCCTATCTATCATACCCATATCAACAAGAGAACTGACCAATAGAATGGCTCGGATTCTATCATCAATGATGCAACTATTTTTGATTTGAAAATATTTTTTGCAGTGAAGACAACAACAATAAACTCAAAAGGAGTCATTGATACAAGATTTTAACTTTTTATACCGGTCTGGTAGCAGAAATGTATAGGCTGTGTGCACTTGAGCAATCCTTGTTGTGCCCACAGTTAATTCTGGTAGGAAGATTTTATAGGTAGGAAAATATTACAGGACATTTTATTAAGGGGTATTTATCTGACACAACTTAACAATCGGTCCGTGAAAACAGTACCAGACATTTAACTGGTCTGTGGCGCGAAAAAAGTTTAGAGAACACTGTGCTAACCCATAGACAGCAGGAACAGGAATAGACAGACTTTGCTGGAGGCTCTATTTAGGCAGGACTTCTAGTAGCACAGATACTTCCTACCTCCGCGTCAGGCCCTAAACACTTTCATGGAACAAATAGGAATAAAAGCTGAATCTGCTTGTGTCGGAAATATTGTCTCTAGGAGAACAAAAGTGTCGGTTTAATATGACAGGAATATTTCTGCTTTTGGAAACTGTAGCTGTAAGAAAATGTTCTTAGTTCTGTAAAGGGATGAGTTGTTTTATCAAATATGCACTGTTGGTACTGTTATCTATTTTTTATTTGTGTGGCTGGTTCAGTTTTCTTTATTCTGTTCATCCAGTTCCTAAAATTTAAGATATGAATCCAGGTCTGAAATCTGAGCTCAGTGATTTAGTCGTTTAGGCCTGGTGATTTCATTTCTTGGAGGAACTAACAGTGTGAGTGTTATATGCATTTCAAGAGGGAAGCAAGTGAACAGATGGAAGAAGAAGGAGGTGAAGAGATTATCGTGCAGAAAGTACAAAAATATGGAGAATGATTATGCACTTGACAGTGTCATTTGACACGGATGTGTCTTGGTTCCTACAAGTCTTGTTCTACATCGAGTCCTTTTCTCACCTCTGTTCCATAGAAATCTCCAGCCAGACTAAGCATTGATCACATAATTCCACTTAGATCCAGCTTTGATCCTGCTGAGACCCTGATCTGGTTAAAGTGATAATTCCCTGATTTGTAGGCATCTACGGAGCTGTTTACCAAAGTGGAAAGGCACTGGCAGAAATGAGATCAATGATATGAAGCTCAGGTGGTCATTTCAATCAGCATCAGGTTCCTCACTAATTCCAACACTTCTCACTCCAAAAGTTAACTAGTGTGTTTTAAGTTTAACGGTCTGTGCAAACTCTCAGAAGATTCACATGAGCAAACTGGACAAATATAGGTAGGTAGGTAGGTAGGTAGGTAGATAGATAGATAGATAGATAGATAGATAGATAGATAGATAGATAGATAGATAGATAGATAGATAGATAGATAGATAGATAGATAGATAGATAGATAGAACTTTATTAACACAATCCAAGAAAAACAGAGGTGATCCACAGCCAGCAGAACAAAAAATAACAAGTGTGGCTGTCGCATCCTCTACTGACATGAATCCAAGATACCTTCATCAAAAAGTTCAAGGCTGACAAGCAGTCAAAATTGGGAACTGAACTGCAGTTCACCGCCAGAGACATTGCACAGTATATCATCATGATATAAAATCTTCCCTTCACTCCCATAACCTGAACGCCAATGAGTCCATATTACTTTTGCATAATTTCCACAAGATGCCTAGGATATGTTTTATTGCTTCCAAAGTGGAAAACGATGCCATACTGTTAGTGATGAGTCAATGAGGCTTCACGAAGGGTTTCGACACATTGCAAAATTGTATCGATACTGTGTCGAAACTGTGTCACTGAATACTGACACCTGCTGGACCTTATTAATCCCTACAGGCAACCTTGTTGACAGACTCAACTGACACTCCTATGACGACCTGGTACAATAATGTCATTTTTTGACATTCACATTTATAATACTTTAATATTTTGTATATTCATAAAATCAATGAATAATGTGAACATATATCAGAACGTGAAAATGAAAGTGAACATGTTGTGAATAAGAATGCTTGTGGACTGTTTTTTTTAAATATTATTTTTTTAAAAAAGAAGTTTCTCCTACATCTTGAAGTTGTTTTTTTTATTTTTATTATTATTAATATTGCTTCACCAACTGCAGAAAACACCCGCTCGCACAGGGCACAGATAGAGGAATTGGAAGGACAACTGGTAAAGTTTGACAAACAAAAAGGATGTACATTTATTTTCCGATATGAGATCAAAATGGCGGGAACTTTCTTATTCCTGGAGGTTGCGCCATAATTCAATGATGAGGTGGAATAAGATCACAACGGAGATTTGATATACTATGTATAACTAGTGTCATTGTGCAGTGGAAGCAGGAATGTGCATACAATCCTGGTGTCAGGAAACCCACACTACACCTTCTGCCCTAAGTCTCTATATAGCAATTGAAGGTATGTGATACTTTTTGATAAGCACCATGAAAAAAAATTCAGAACACTGTGAGAGGATTAGGATATTTATTTGCTACATGGATCCAGTGCTGAATTGTAATCAGCCCAGATGGAGGTGGAGGTGGAAAGACGTGGCAGGGAGCAGGTGTTCCTACAATCCTCCCCGGATTCTAGTCGTTTTCAGAGTGGATTGAAAACTACTGACATAGGGCCTGATGAAGCAGAAAGTCACGATCCAACTCCTGAAACTCTTCTAGTCAATGATAAAAACTTGGGAATGGGCTGAACCTAGTACCAGTAACCAGTAAGTTGAAAGGTAAAGTTTCCACAGGAGAAAATGTAAGTGGCTGTGGACCATGTCAGAGTTCCGTCTCCTGACAGTCTGAAAGATTCATGACCTTAGCCTCTGAATTCTTCATGTGACTGAATATTGATTCAACTCCCAGCATCAGGGCGAACTCATTTATTCTTGGTGTTTACTTGGTGTGTTTGTATCGGCTTGTAAATATCACCCTTCTTCTTCTTCCTCTTCATCACCTGCTCACTTCTTCTATCACCTTCTCCTTTTGCAGTTTCATATTTATTTTTCTCCTCCACTTCTGTCGCCACTTGTTTTTTTGTTTTTTTTTTTTCTGTGTTTGATTTGATTTAAAGCAGAAATGTCTGCACCTGTTTTTGTAGGGAAATGTGGGAGCCGAACAAAGGCAGTAAATTATAGTGGTGTAAACACCTTCTGCTGCTGTTTGTCACGTTGCTCTTGATTTAATGTCTTTTCACATAAACATGGAAAACAGCCTCCTGCAGGTTAATGGGATTGGTTCCACTGTCACAGATAAAACTGTGGAATTTTCATTTTTGGTTTGGTGCAGAAACCGGTTAGAAGGTTTTGCCGTACTACGTATCCAGTTTTTATACAAATACGATCAGACTTTGTTATAGTGATACCCCAGGTCTGGAGCGTCACTATGCACAATCAAATCAAACGATGAATAACATTTTTTTTTTTTCAAACATAAACAATGCCTCGATCCAGGAATCCACACTCACATACAACTTCTACAAATTCCACTACTAAAATTGCTCACTGCAGCCTGCATGACACGGTCAATGCACAAAACACAGTCATCACAACACAACCAGTCATCCAGCACACACGCGTCCCAGTTCTCACGCATCTCACACATGTTGTTTTACACTGTCAAGTAATAATATATTTTTTTGCCACCAAAAAGATAGTATAACATATTAAAACATTGGTATAAACACATAAAGTCATACATTTTAAAATTATGTTTCTAGATGGGCATAGGACAGATCGTCTGGATTTATGTAAACTGCAGTGAGAAAAGTTCTTCAGGAGGGACAACTGTGGACAGGATTAGGATTAGGATAAGATGGGGAAGCCAGTTTGAGATGGTCAGTGGAGACATTGATAGAAAAATGATTCTAGGGATGGAGCTACCAGGTGGAAGACAAAAATGGATGCAGTGAGGGAGGACATGGAGGTAGTTGGAGTTAGAGTAGAAGGTCCAAAGGAGAGATGGAAATGTTGATTATGCTGTGGTAACCCCTAAATTGGAAAAATTGGCTAAAATAGTTTAGTTGAGTTATGTCCTGTATCTCATTCTGATGTTACATCTCATTGACGTTACATTAACGAAGCATTTTATTTAAAACTAGCTTCTTCTGGGAAGACGCACGGGGTATCATGATTTCACATTTGATCCTGCTTGACCACTTGATTACAATGAAGCTGATTGATTATAATATTGCTGCCTCCATGCCTTTACTAATGTTTTTGATACATAGGAATTCTCCTTAAATTCTCCTAAACTGGACCAAATGGATTCTAAACAGTGCTTTATACATAGCTGCCTATATGATAAACACTGAGGCAAATATACTAAATAAAATATACCGGGGGTTTCAAATTTTGTTAACTAATACAAATGGGATTTGATTTTTTTATCATATCTTTCAGTGCTTTAACGCAGCCACTAGGGAGCTCAAGCCAGTGTTTTTTAGTGCCAGTCCCAAGCCCTGATAAATGGTGAGGGTTGCGTCAGGAAGGACATCCGGCGTAAAAAACATTTTGCCAAATCTATGATGCGAGTCAATAGTGGAGTGGTAAGGTTACAAGGGGCAGAGGTGGAGAAGGTGGAGGAGTTCAAATACTTGGGCTCAGCTGTTCAGAGCAGTGGAGACTGTGGAAGAGAGGAGAAGAATAGAGTACAGGCAGGATGGAACAACTGGAGAAAGGTCTCTGGAGAGATCTGTGATAGAAGAGAGTCAGCTAAGGTGAAGGGAAAGGTTTACAGGACAGTGGTGAGACCAGCCATGATGTATGGACTAGAGACATTAGGAATAGGTAGAAGACAAGAGGCAGAGCTGGAGGTGGAGGAGTTAAAGATGCTGAGATTCTCTTTGGGGCTGACAAGGATGGACAGGATCAGGAACGAGGTGATTATAAGGGACAACACAGACAGGAAGGTTTGGAGAAAAAGCTAGGGAAGACAGATTAAGATGTTTGGACATGTTCAGAGGAGGGACAGTGGTAATATTGGGAGAAGAATGCTAGACATGGAGCTACCAGGTAAGAGACGAAGAGGGAGGCCAAAGAGGAGATTTATGGATGCAGTGAGGGAGAAGATCTTTCAGTGCTTTCATTCATCCATTCATTCATTCATTTGATCTGGGTAGCAGGAGCAGCAGTCTCCACCACTGCCACCCAAATCACACTGCTTACAAGTTGTGGCTATGCTCAGAGCACCTTAGTAGCAACCTGGCAGCTGGTGGATTTGAACCTGAAGCCTTGCAAACCCCTGTCCTTCACTGCTAGGCCACCACTGCGACCTTTGTTCAGTACTTAATGGAGTTAAAACAAATAAGGCTAAAATATTGGCCTTATATGTAAATGAAGCTAACGTCTAACGTTTGCAAAAGAAAGTATGACACGCAAAAGTGCAACTGAAAAAAAAGTAAAGAAAGGCATTTGTTGGTGATTTGTTTAGCAGCTGTAGCTGCAAATGAACCTGCGCTCCGATGATGGTGATGTCCACATGCTCCTCAGTCATCAAGCGCAGGCTCAAAGCTGGAGGATTAACTTTGCTCAATGAGCCACAAATGGAATTTTGAAAACTTCCCAAACAATCACTTCTCCCAGATGAAGCTGACAAGTCTCTCCAGTCAAGCAACACAGACTGAAAAACAAAAAAATAAATAGACATTTTAGGCTTTTTCTGTTTGATGGCTATATTTAAAGTATTGTGAGAAAGCCTTAATTAAGAATTGCCCACTAGTAACTCATTTAATTTATCTTTCAGTTATTTTACATGCAGCTAATGTTTGCTTGATGTTTTTTTAAGCTATCTACAAACTTTTGTGTTTCCCAATGTAAGTCAGTCTTTGACATACGTAGGTTCTTGTTCTTGTAGTTCATTTGACAGACAGGTACTGAGATGACCTGGTGGTGGACTTGGGTCTGCAAGGTTTTAGGTTCTAATCCCCCAGCTGCCAGAATGCCACTGAGGTGTTCTTAGCATAGCTCAATCCACACCCACATAGCAAAATGTCCTAAAGTTCAAGTTCAATGAGTGAACAAATATTAATAATAATAATAGTAACAATTAATGATAGTAACAAAATAGTAATAATAATAATATTAATAGTAAGGATAAAAACAGCAGTTGACTGATTCTGTATCTCATTCTATTCTAGATGTATCAATCTTTTATGTATTTTTTTATGTACGTTTGTTTTAATGCTCAGCCATACTTCTTGTCAGTGATAAATTATTCTATAAAATTTCCTCGCGCACCAAGAAATATAACGCTATAATTATTTTCTAAAATTGTTATAACTTTTGGTGGAGAGGAAAACTGTGAACCAAAGACAGTTTGACGTATAAGCTTTGTAGATAATTGATGAGGATGTTTTATTGTTTTCTCAGTGACATCTGAACAATTAGTATTTCTCTATGTTTGTGAAGATTCTCATTTATCCGTGTCATGATATCCAAAAAGGGTTTAATTGTAAGCTGTGTTGATGTCTGTGGTACTAATGGGCGGTTTCTCCCTGTCCAGGAGAGAGGACTGTGGTGCAGCGGAGTCTGTCTGCTGCCCGTCAGTGTGTGTGTGTGGAGACTCTCACAGTCATGAGTGGAGGTTGACCGTGCACACTAAATGAACCCATGTTGAAAAGGAGCGATGCTTGGATGACATAGGCTGACAAGGTTTCAGGCAAAGCCAATCAGAAAGAGACCTGGGCGAGTCTATTTGCCTCATAGGGAAATAAACAGTCTCACACACACGCAACGCGGTACAGCATTACACACCCACGCTCTATTGGCTACTCTGCCAATAGAGTGTTGTTGGTTAATTGTTGTTACACTGCCAAAAGAGTGCAGTTGTTTTACTTGCACATTCGGATTCGGATTGTTAACTTAGCATTGCTATAAGAATGTAGTCATTTTATATAGTAATTGCTTTATATAGCACTGCTAAGTTTACCTTTACGTCATTTTTGTGCGCTACCTGGTTTGATGGCAAGTTAAGCTTACAATTAAGATGCCTGTCAAAATGTCTAAACATCTATTTTGTTTTTATTGTACAAGTACATTTAGTTATAATCGTTGCTACCGAACTATTTTAAAGCAAAGTAACAAGTTATTAGTTACTTTTACAATTTAGTAACTAGTAATGTGACTAGTTACTTTTTCAGAGCAGTAACTAGTAATGTAACTAGCTACTTTTTCAGAGCAGTAACTATTAAAGTAATTAGTTACTTTTTAAAGTAACATGCCCAACACTGGTTGTAAGCAAACTGACTTCTTCTAGAGGAGTGGTCTAGAGGAGTAGAACTACTAGAGTTCCCTCTGACATCAACCAGAAACTGATGAAGTTCCCCAGTTGAGGAATGAAACGTCTTTCATCTCCAAGAAGAAGTCCAGTTGCTGACAACTATTAAATACTTTTTGGATAGTATTTCTCTAGTTACTTATGTGAGACAACCCAAAGAAAATTCACTTGCGACCCACCTGAGGGTTGTGGCCCAGTCTTTGGACAACAGTGCCCTAGCATACACTGTAGAATATTTATGTGGTATGACTACTATATGTGTTGTGTTAGGCAGACAAATGACCTCCTTTTACCCTCTTGGGTTTTTTCCTTCAGGCTGTGAAGCGGAGCAGTGATGGTAGCAGGGAGAGGGTAGAGGGGAGTGAAGGGCCGGCCTGTTTGAAGAGTGTCACATCTCCTGATCTACACCTTTAAAACTGAATGTCCTGGAGGTTAGGGAGAGTGTACCTGATGGTGTGTTCAGTGAAATAGACTGCTGGCCTCGGGGCTGTGAGATCGTGTTTCGGGCTGTTGCCCATGCGAGTAGTAATGCCCCCACATAGAATGCTTATATGCCTATATGGAATAATGCAGTTGAACATAGAAGTTCTCAGCAGAGAGAGTTAGAGGTTGAAGTCTCTTAGGTGTGTGAAGTGAAGCTTCACAATAGACTCAACGTGAAATGGCCAGATCGAGATTTATGTTGTTGCTAACACCCAGGTATTCACCCAGGTATTTCCGAGCAAATACCAAAAACTAAGGATGTTGATATTAACATTAACCGATATCCAATATTGCCCAAACACTTCATTCCCGATACCGATATTAATCAATACCGATATTAACCTGTATCAATACCAATACATGCAGGTGATTTCCCCTGAATTATTGTGATGCCAGACAAAAGACATTCTGTAAATAACTGTGTTCAACATAAACACACTACTTCAATATTTTATGGAAAAGTTGTGGAAAATTTTATTTTATACCATTTTGTCTGAAACAGTCCTATGATTCTTTGTGCAGCATTTGATGTAAACAAGAAATGTCTAGTGTTGGACAGAAGAACTTTCCAAAAACATTGATTAACATTATAAACTGGGCTCATTCAGCCTCACAACAATAGTCAATATAAATGGACACAGATAGAAACAGCTGCAGTGTAGGAGTAAAAAGACCTCTTTAATGAGAGAAAAAACATTTCAGCATCGTCACAATGTAAACGACTCTTCTCGTTGATGACATGAGAGACGACACCGAATGGTGTTTCACTGGCAAATGTAGGAGAAATACTTATTACTTATTACAAATATGAAAAACTTTAGACAAACTCAACACATTTAGTAAAACCAGCGTCTTGAAAGGGAGAGAACGGCTGGTTCTCCAAGACGATGAGCTCTGTGAAGTTTGTCTGATTTCTCCTGCTCTTGTCGGTTCTTTATCGTATAAAACATTGAGTCTTTGAGAGACAGCTGGTCGTTGATGTTTTACTGTGAATTTATCCATAGTTGTTTTTCTTTACTTTGCTGCATAAAAACACCCCGTGATAATGTGTTAAAATCTTGAATGACCAGCCCTCAGCAGTCATTAAGAATTACACTTTTCCTGACCACAAAACACTCCAGACCACAGACATTAACTGTAGCATTGATCATTGTTGTTGTGCCTTTAAGATGACATCATTAATCACGTGCCGATCAAAGTGTCAGTAGTACTGACTCAGTACCCCATAAGGTAACCTAGCGGATTTTGAATATCGGCGGAAAAACCAATACCGATACACATTTTAAAAAGGTTGCTGATGATGACCATATAATATTGGTGGACAGATATTGTCGGCCATCCCTACCAAAGACTGTGAATGAGGAAAGCAATTCAGCAAAATAAATTCTTTTGCAACTATCAGTGTTGTCATTTTGAAGCCATGATTGAGAGCCTTCCAGTTCAAGGAAGGAAAACCAGAAACTTAATATTTTTTGTTCTGGAACAATAAGCAGAAAATAATGGTAATTAATAGCACTTAGTAATACAGGTTGTATTTAGTTCTTTAAAAAAAAATCTTGTACATGCTACAATCGTTGATTGTAGGCTACACAGGATTTCCAAAGAAGCAAATAAAACAAACAAAAAAAAAACATTATTCTGAAACACTTATTCTGTTACGAAACAAAATGTAATGTTTCCGGTTTTTGTTTTTGATCCCTGAACCTCAATACATTTAAGCTACTGCAATAACATGAAGTAATATGAATGTCGTATTTTAAGCCCGGCGCACACGGGGAGGATTCGCTCAGCGCCATCCGCGCGGGCTGATAGTACACCCGCACACGATGAGAATTCTGCTCACGTCTCACTAGTAATAGTCAACTAGTCAACTATAAATAATTTACTATCTTTCCATGTAATTTAATTACATGGATTATCAATATATAGATTTAGGACGGAAAATTACAATTCTTACCAGTTTGCGCCAATTTCTTAGCAATTTCTTTCATCGCCTCTTGTCCTTATCTTTAAAATCGCCAAGACGAATATTAAACAGACAAGGATGGTCTTGCCAAAGATAAATGAATTTGTCTTCTAATATTGTTTCATTCAACAAGTCGCTGCTGGTTGCCATCTTGTTGCATCATTTTTTAACGCATGCGCACAAATCGTTTGTAGGGAGAAAAGTCCTTCACCTAGCCCGCACACGATGAGATTTTGCTCACAGCCTCGACTGACAAATGGCTAATGTAAGTTTACGCGCATATGATGAGAATCTAGCGCTGACCAAGCGGCGTGCACCGGGCTTTAGTCAATTCTTGCATTTTTCATAAATCTCCATAATGCATTTCAAGAAATAGGTTAAGTAATTTATACTTTTATTGTACATGCTGGCCTTGTCCCTTCCTTGCCTACATTTCCCCGATGTTAAATTGTAGCCTTTATGCATATTTTTTATACATATTGGTCATCTTAGCTCACACAATCACTCCGTCTATCTGTTCCTGACCTGGTACGTTGTCAAAATTTTTGCATAAATTGCGGCCCGTGAGTCAGAAAGATCCTGGCCCATGCCTGGTCTTGCCTCCTTTACCTCCCAGGGGAAATTGAAATGCAGGGTTTGAGTGTGTTACAGATGGTTTTATCCACCTGTGGATTCTGATTGGGAAATGACCTGAAGGCAGCTGAAGGCAGGGTGTCCCCTACAGCTTTCAATAAGTCCTACAATCACACAATCTGTGAACTCACTGATGTCACAACTGAGCCAGGCGCTCCCTGCAGAGTAGCCTTGATTGACTGGTCCACCTCTCATGAGGAAAAAGAGACTTTCTGCCTTAGACGCTGTCTGAACTTTGTGCACATGAGACCAAATACTTTATGTGTCATTAGACTTTCTACATTGTCTCTGTCTTGTTATGCAATTTTGCAGATGCGTATTTCTTTTCTTTGCAAGTGGGAGTTAAAATGAAAGTCAATTTTTGCTATTACTTTATGACAAAATATCACAACAGAGATGGAAAATGGAAATGAACATAACTTAAAGACACAACGAGCCTTAAACTGGGGTATCACACCTATTTTTTTGACATACCAAGGGAACTGCACTGAAGGCAATTTGTAATTTGTGGAAGCCGTGCATGGCCAGGAGCAGACATTATTGTAAAGAAAAATAAAGCCCATTAGGGCTTGTATGTGTTAAATTTGGGTAAAACTCTCTAAACCACAAGAGCACAAACTTAGTGAAAAGTAAAATGGTACTTTTCACTAAAAGTACCAAAGTGTGGACCAAAGGAGGAGAAGATGAGAGATGATGAGCCTATCAAAGTTGTAAAGTATAAACAAAGCTATCTAACAAGACATTACAATATATTTTAGTATTCTACAGTTTTTTAGGTAAGAAACTCCTTTTTTATAGATACAAAATACCGAAATAATTAATATTTTACATTTCAGTGCAGTCCAAAACAAATTGGGTTAAGCCCCAATTGCAGCAGGGAGGAAAACAACAAAAATCACAGGAGCTGAACATTGACTCCAGTACAAGCTCTTCACTATTAACATGGATTCTACTGGTTAATGACCCAGACTTGGGTCTGGAAGGTTCTAGGTTTGAATCCACCAACTGCCAGGTTACCAGGTTATACATCGACTTCTCAACACAGCAATCTCTAAGGAGCAGACTGACCAGAGCAGCACCTAACACCTAACAATGATCTCACAAAGACTGAGGGAGGGGTTTACGTACAGCAGAGGGCACCAGGTGGCATAAGTGAGACTGATTTTATATATATGAAATCAGTTCTGTTGTGACATCAGTGTATATATATATATATATATATATATATATATATATATATATATATATATACAGTATGTGTGAAGAACTCCAGTGCCTCAAACACACTTATAACTCTCCAGTACTCTGGCTGAAAGTTTGCTGTACTCAGTGTGATTCAGGCCAAAGTTGTTGTTGTTGTTGCCGCAGAATTTCCTTTGGGCATGACCGGAACGGAGATATATTAGATATATGGAGTGAAATAGACAATTCACTGTTTGTCAATGGAATAAAAACAAGGTTTAAAGAACTTTTATTATAAGCTATATATATATATATATATACACTGTATATGTATAAATTCATAAAAATGTAAGGTCTAGATATGTATTTCTGATCATTGACTACTCATTATTTTGTTCTTTGGTATTATTTATGTTAATTTTAAAATGAATTTTGAAAGATGTTTTATTAATGTTGGTGTGCAGTTTTGGGGCGTATGATCAGTTGTCCTCGTTTTGGTGTTTTCACTTCATTTCGGGGAATGATCTCGCTGCTGTTTCTACGTGAATACTGTTGCTGGTTGGATGGATCCTGCTGTCAGTGTAGCTGTCAGTTACCTGAGTTTATTACAGAGCTGTTGTTTATGTCTGTATTCGCCATGTTTGTCAGTAACACAGTTAAAAGAGCAGCTTTCTTATTTCCCAACTGGCTCTTTTCTACTCATCCATAAAACAACAACTAACTATTCTCTTCACAAACAATGGCAATGGATTTTAGGATAAGAAACCAACCACATTAAACCTATATAAGAAAATGTCTGTTATTGTTGTTGACAGACGGATGTTTCAGGGAAATTTACCAAAATACCTTTACCCTGTTCAATATCTTAAAAATAACTGTCGTAAGAATATAACAACATACCTATGCTTTTAATTCAATATTCTCAGACTTTAAATTTTTCTGGGGACAGAGAAAAATGTGATAAACCTTTGTGACACAAGTCAATGGACTCACTTTACTTACTTACTAAATATTAATGAGGTGACTTTACTGTAGAGTGGGTGATAACTGAAAATTAGTATTAAACAGTAATTGAGCCAGAAGAAATGAACTCCTAGGACACAGGATGCCAGAAAAAAGAAAAAAAAAAGTGTGATCCTATTCTTTGGGAAATGATGATGTACTTTACCTCACTTAGAGGATATAATCACAATATATTTATTTTTTCCACTGAGAGGTTAAGAAGAGCTAATGTTTAACGTATTTTATACATATGTATTTTATACATATTTTTGGCGCCAGCTGTAATAAGTCAGGCTCGGAGCCAAATCTTTTTGGAACAGAAATTGTATTTTAACATTTCTCAAGTCCTCCTTTTTTTTCACTGCAGAACATTTGCTCTCATTGTTCAAGATGTAACTCGTTCAGGTCCAGGCACATTTGAAGTTTGACGCCGGAGATAAAGTTTGGATTAGCGAACACACACCGACACACACATACACACACACACACAGACGGACAGAGTAAGAAAAAGTTACACTAAAACATGAGTGATGGTCAAGCAGAGCACTGACCTTAGAGGCATTGTAAACAAACAAAACCTCATTCTCTCTGTGTGTGTTTTGTTTTCACACTCACTCTTCACCGCTGCTCACACACACACACACACACACACCGGGTCAGAAATACCAATAAAATTCTCCATTTCTCAGTTTGCCCTCCAGCGAGAGCCCTCAAACGGAACAGATCCATCTTGTTTGTCCTGACCCGCAGCTTCCACGCTCACTTCCCCGTGTCACTCACTCAGCCATAAACACATTAAAACTTTACCAGAACACATCAAACAGACACAGCGCGATTTACGAGAAACAAATGTTTAAACCCGCAACCTCTTGACTCGTACAAATATCCTTCAGGTTTGGTAATGATCTGTTGGTCGCAGGTGTTTGCAGAGACACAGCAGCTCATCTGAAGTCGCAGAACTTCTGTTTTCTGTTTCAGGAGAATGAGAGGTCAAGTGACGTAGGTTTTCCGTTGGAAAACTTAAAGTTGATGTTGTGTCTGTTCCTCATACTTTCATTTGCTTCTGAGCATTAGCTCAGATTTTTTTTTTTTTTGTACAATATTATCATATCTGACAGTTGTTTGCTTCAGACCAACCTGGATGAATTAACGTTTACTCCTGTTTTCTGCATCTTCTAGTCTGACTCCAACTATCTCCACATCCTCCATCTCTGCATCCATTATTCTCCTCTTTGTCTCCTACCTGGTAGCTCCATCTCTAGAATCATTCTTCTACCAACGTGTATCCACTCAACATGTCCAAAGCATCTCAATCTACCTTTTCTCTAAACCTTCCTGTCTGTGTTGTCCCTCTAATCACCTCATTCCTGATCCTGTCCATCCGTGTCTCTCCTAAAGAGAACACACTGTAGGTTGAAATGAAGTATCATTGTTTATTGTGTCCAACCGTTTTAAAGGTACAACACGATGTAAATGTTGTGCTTCACCAATTTTAAGGATGTGTGTTTATAATGTGAAAATGTGTGTCCGTTTCAGTTTTGTTGTTGGGAATTTTTCTCTACAACCGCTGGAGAAGCTACAAAGGTCTGAAGGAAGGAGTTTACCACGTGTCTGCTCATCATGACGGCTGGGAGGACATCCGAGAGAACGTCCTTAACTACGATGAGGAGGGAGGAGGGGAGGAAGACCAGGTACCAAACCAAGACACTAATGCCGTTTTCATACTGACACTTAATTTGGTATTCGATGCGGCGCGAAACCAGTTTAGCTCCCCGTTTGCGTTCACATTACAAACTAACGTGCATTCGCTCCTAAACTAATGCACATTAACTAATCTCTATACCGAAGTAACTGATATGGGCGTAAATCAATAAAAAGTATCACGGTTGTTGCTCCCCGTGTGTGTGTGAATGCTACGGGAGCGGCTCATCTCCATGTCAACCGCTAGATGTTGCTTCATTATTAGGAACAGGATTACAAAACCCTTCCTCATATTTTCTCTCCTTATCTTCTCCATTCGTTCTTTGTGTCTCCTCCCATTGCTTTCATACGTCGCCTTATCTGTCTTTAACCTGCTCCATTTAATCCTCAAAATTGCACGTACGTTTGTTGACAGAATTCATGTTGAATAAAACTGCATATTAACGAGTTATTTAAGCACGTGATCAAATTGAAACTGGACCATGGTTAGACCAATGCACATTTGCTCCCTTATTGTGTGTGAATGCAAAGCGGGTATCGAATGCGCAGCGAATACCAAATTAAACTGAATGTGAATGCAAGGTGAATCAAATGCGGATTATTTAATACGGGATCGAATCTTGAATTACCTACTTCAGTATTCGATTCCGAATTGAATGAGAAAACGGTGATAGAGACAAACCTACTGACACAGTGGGTACAAACATTTACAACTTTTTAATAAAACAGGCTTACTGTATTTTCCCTGTTTTGGATTTTCCGTGCCACACTTTTGTTTTGTCTTTCACTAACTTAACTAGTCGTCAGTTAATGAGCTAGTGTTCCTGTTGTTCTAGAGTTTGAGTTATGTTCTGCAGACGATTGCTGCAGCCATACTTATGTAGGGCAGGCCATAAGGTGATATTGTTTCATCTCGCTCTCACGTCTCAAAACTGCACAATCGTAATGAAAAAAGTTCGTAATAAAGAACAAATTACGTTAAGCTTACGGTTAAAAAGTTTGTTGCAACAAATCCTGCCCATTCTTTATGGCCAAAAGTTTTATGTAGAGCTTACATTCCAATGCGTAGTTTTTGGTTCACAAGCAGCAACATGTGAGCATGATTGATGTGTGATGTGTCCAGCAACATAGCTGCCACCGTGGTTTAAGTAAACTTTAATGATACAAAGGAATCCTCGCAGAAATACTCTAAAGCAGACATGGCCAACCTGTTCGAGAAAGAGACGCTGTTGCGATGGGTTTCGTTCCAACCAACCTAGCGGACATAGATTGACCAATCAGCTGTCTGGTGCCCTTTCAAGAACTGGTTGGCCATGTCTGCACCAAAGTAAAGCCACATAGACTAAAATATGGACGGGAATTCGTAATAAAAACCTCACAGTCTGCAAAATTACGAGGAAATTCTGTCGGTCAACATAACATGAGTTCATGACCGTGTTGGACCACATGTAGAGTTGTGTTCTGTAGAATTTAAATGGAGTGTAGTGATTTTCTAAGATAAATTATTCAAATATTTTTCACCAATTTGAGATTTTTAACTCTGTATATATAGAGCGCATATTTTAAAGAAGATTATTCTTCCGCTGTCATGATTATAAATCAAGGTTACAGGAGGTTAGGCAATTGGACATCAATGTATTTTTGGAAAACACTTCGTCTCTCATTCAAGAGGCCTCTTCAGTTCTAACTGCTAGCGGGGAGTAACAGACGCTACATCCTGTGAGTGAGAGGGAAGAGGTGTTGGCTGGACCAGGGTTCACCTTCATGGACAATGAAGCATATGAAAATACCTGAGCTACAGCATCTTGACTGACAACATCCAGTAGATCTGGTAGTGCTGCTGCTAAGTACTACTGACACCTGTTGGCAGGGTCATGAGCCAAAAAGCTGTCTTAAGGATGACTTTACAGTACTTTAGGGTAAAGTATTTTTACTCAGTTGATAATATTTATTTCACCAGGTAATAATAGGACATAGAGGGGGCATTGGTGGCCTAGAGGTTAAGGAACCAGACTTGGGCGTTTCCTGAGCGTTTCAGGTTTAAATCCAATCCGCTGCCAGTTTACCAATGAAATGTTCTGAATGTGACATCGTCCCCACTCACTGCCTCCCCGCCGCTCAATGCTGCCCACACTGTTCACTTTGGTGATTGGTTAAATACAGCGGTCACATTTCATTGTGTGCAGTGGACTGGATCACAATGACAAGGATTTCGATTCACACCATTTTATTTCTCTATCTGTGTATCCCTTGGCTTTAGCTGCTGTGCTTGGTTCAACCTTCAGCTACTGGTTATTTTCCTCTTCTAGCTACTTTTTTATTGCATTTATCAAGTTATTTAATAGAAAAAACACATCTATCACAAAAGGGTTGGAGTTGGCAGTTACAAGCTTTATTCCAGGTCTTTTGCAGGCATGGAGTTTTGGTCAAGGTGAACATGCAGACATGCTGAGCTTTGTGTGTGAGATGAGAGCTTTGATTGAAACACGCTCACACACACTCACAGACGCACACGTATGCCCGCTCACACTAGTCTCCCTGCAGTGAAACAGATGTTGCCACTGATTCTCAAGAGTCCTATCTGAAAGGTCTCATGGGAAATAAAACAAATCAGCTCATCACATAATCACTTTTTCAAACACACACACACACACACACACACACACCCTCTTCACTGGCTGTGCTTCATCCTCCACCCCCCTCCTCTTCCTTTCTTTCATCGCCAGTGTTTTTCATCTCTGCTGCCATGGTTACAGCTGGTTCTGCTGAATTCAGTCTGTATACGTTTTGTACAAGCACGAAACGGGAATGAGTTTCCTTGGAAAATATTAATCGGAAAAAATAATATTTATTAACACAACAGCATGAGGAACATCAGCTTATCAAGTTGATTATTCTGCATCACATGATTCAATTTTAGAGGAAGAGCTGCACAACTACAAAACTTTTTGATCTGGTCATATTTGTTTCTCTGTATATATATATATATATATATATATATATATATATATATATATATATCACAGACAGGAAGTTCCCGTGAAAAGGCTAGATAAGCCAGATTGAGATGGTTTGGAGGAGGGACAGTGGTAGAAGAATGATCCTAAAGATGGAGCTACCAGGTGGGAGACAAAGAGGAGATTGATGGATGCGTGAGGGAGGACATGGAGTCAGAATAGAAGATACAGAGAACAGGGTGAAATAGAAAACGCTGATTAGCTGTGGCAACCCCTACATAAGGGATAAGCCAAAAGGAGAAGATGCAAGGCCCCTGGTTCGAATCCCCCTACCGCCAAGTAACCGCTGAGGTGCCCTGAGCATGGTATTGTCCCCACACACTTCTTTCCGGGCGCTCATTAACAGGGTTTAAATGCAGAGGCCAAATTCCGTTGTGCAATTTGGTGTGAATCACGTCACAAAGACAAAAAAATAAACTTAATCTTTAATCTTTGATGTGTATATTTACTCTTTAAGAACCCCTTAAAGGGGCCCCATAGGTTTAAAAATATGGTTTACAAAAATCAAATAAATACAATATATATTGCTTAAGCAATCAAATAGCCAGCTTTCTTTCTGAAAAAAGGAAAAAAAAAAAGAAAAAAAGGGGCAGTTGGTGGCCTATTGGCAAAGGAAGCGGACTTGGATCCGCAAGGCCCCCAGTTCAAATCCCTTTACCGCCAAGTTACCACTGAGGTCCACTGAGCAAGGCACCGTGTCCACTCACTGCTCACCGAGCGCTCAAAGCTGCCCACTGTTCACTTTGTTGAAGGGTTAGATACAGAGGTCACATTTCGTTGTGTGCAGTGGTGTGGATCAAAATGTCACAATGAAAAAGGGAGTTTGATTTCCTTTCCTGCCTTTCCTTTGTGTTTTAGCTTAGATTCAGATCCAATTGATTATATTTTTGACAAAGGTCACAAGAGTGCCATCTACTGTCCTCGAACTTGTTCAGACATGAAGTTCTCTGTATTACTTGGTGCGTTTAAGTAACAATCAGTTTCAAAAATATTAGTATTCCATGATCAAAACATCTATGAATGATGATACAGACATAGGTTGTATTTTTTACTTGACAAAATTATTTCTCATATATGTCATTTTTTTTTATTTTCTTCTTGCTATACAAAAATGCTTTCTGTATCACAAAAATAATAAAAATTGTAAAAATTCCCCAAAATATTAACGATATAAATTTAAAGAGATTAATATTGTAGGTATTAAAAGGTGATTATGCCCTGAAGGTACACTAGTTACACCACGATACAAAAAGTACTACTGTATATTGACGATAAATATTCAATAGTATATTTTAAACTTAACTTAAAAATTATTGATTTTTTTTGAAAGATGGTTAAGAAAAGGGCATGATAGGGAAAAAAAATAACAGTCCATGCTGCTCTTTCTCAACAAATAAATGAGAAGAGAAGAAATTTTAATCAGACTTTGAGTCAAGAGAATAGTTATCTTCTGTATTTTATCACTTTTTTTTCAATAAGTGTAATAAGTGAAATTGATATGAATCTCAGTTTTGATTCGGATTCTTCCTTTTTCTTCCAGAATGCCTACGACATGGCGGAGCTGCAGAAATCTCTCCAACCCAGTCCGGCCCAGTCAGTACAGTACTGTCGTTCCAGAGCCCTGCACCATCTTCCTCCTAATCATCATCATCACCTTTTGCACCAGACCCCCTCAGCTCCTCCCACCTCCCAGCAGCCCTTGGAGTCACTGAGCAGGACCACCAGCTCGACCACGCTGCCGCAATCTGCGGCCTCCACCACCTCCACGAACACCACCACCGGCATCAGTGTCCGCAGGGACATCCCCCCCACTCGACTCCCTCCACAGGGTCAGACGCGATCCTCCCGACTGTCTCATCGTTCCTTGTCCTTCTCCAGCCAGGACCTGGCTAGGTATCTGTGTGAGATCATCAGAGATGCTGACCAGCATCCAGACACAGGTCCATTTGACTCCCTGCAGGTCTTCTCCACAGAGGGAGGCGGTACCCCGGCAGGGTCACTTAGCTCTTTCAGCTCATCTATTTTAGAAGGAGTGCCAGATGGGGGAGGGGAGAGGAGGAGGGAGGAGACGCTGGGAGACTGGGGTCCCCGCTTTGAGAATCTGCGAGCTTTGTACGAGCAAGCAGAGTCCAGCAACCTCTAAGAGACTACAGCGGGGTAAAGACAGCCTTAAGACGGCCTTAAGACGGCCTGAAGTCTTAAAAAAACCAACAAGCTGACTCTAAGCAGTGATGAAGACAGAGAATAACTCTCTTTTCAATCCTTACATAATGACTGAAATGGATGATGAATTGATGGAGACGACCTGTGATCATTCTGCCTTCATTGACAATTGTTTTTCAATGGACAAATCCCTTGGACAGGACGACGAGGCGAAGCGTCACCGCCCATACTAGGGATGGGACAAAAAAAATGTCAATTGACTAATGTCAAACAGACAAACCTTTGTCAGAATTTTGACATAAAAACATATTTTTAGCACCTTGTTGCTGAAGTCAATCTTTGTACATTAAATAAAAGATGGTTTATTTCACACTGTGCTGCTATGTAACGAACACAGTGACTGTGACTGTGATGAGTTGCCGCTACAGTCAGAATATTTTTTTTTGTTGTTTTTGGTTTAAAAAATGTATAAATTATTTTCTGTATCTAATGTGGTTCACACTAAAGCTGCTGTTTCCAACTTTCAGTGTTACTGTTTATTTCCTCACCAAAGTGAGCAGGAGGACGTGATGTACCTGTGGGGGATCAGAGGATGGGGCCGTGTCTCAGATCACCTCAGTAGTAACTTAGCAGGTAGTGGATTCTAACCTGAATTCTCTTGGACCCATGTCTATTTCTTAAGCTCCAAGACTCCACTGCTCCACTTCTGTTTCTGAGCTGTGATGTATCTGTGTTGAAATCTAAAAAAAAAGCAAACTTTCACCGAACAAAGTCCGGAGAGAAACCAAACGTGAACTAAGAAAGGTCTGGTCACTACACTATAATTAAACACAAGAATTCAAACAGTGAAGTTACATCTAAACAACAATAAACTCCGTAGTTAAAGTCACCTTATGTTACCTGACTGAAAAAAATATCATTATTATTCATTTGTTTATCTTCATCTGCTGGTCTGTTGCCAGGTCTTGGGCAGCAGTCTCCACACTGCTCCATACCATGATCCTTCCTCTAGGTCAGGGGTTTCAATCTCGGGAATAAAGTCACGGGCCAAACTCAATATATATTGACAAATTAACTATAAATGTGCATGTTTTCACTTCTCTCCGGGTATGAAATAGTGTTTTTTTTTTTTTTTCATGTGAATACACTAAGCTTATTAGTATCAACACATGAGAAAATGTAATTGAAAAAATCCACACATTATTGGTCTTTGTTTCTTATTCGGTCTCTTTGTTGTCTCTTCAGATCATTTTTCAGTGTAAATTTTTCTTTACAGAACAAAATGTATGTGCTGTAACAAAAAGCATGTATTATTAATATAACAAATTCTGACAGTATGTAAGGTCTACATACTGGTGGGTCAACTATATTACACATTGGAATTTACTCAAGAGCCAAAAGTAATCACACTGTGGGCCTGATTTGGTCCCCGGGCCAGAGTTTAACACCCAGAGTGAGGTGAGCCCACTGGAAGTTATGTTGGTCGGGATGATACTAGTCTCAGAGCACCACAGTGGCAACCAGGCAACTGGTGGATTAGAACCTTAAGCCTTGGTTCCTTAACCGGGTTACAGGGGCAGAAGTCTCCCCGACTGCCACACAAATCACACCACACCATAATGTGAGGCTTCCTGTGGTTGCTGAGACAATGTTATGACAATAACATTATGACATTAACATTATAATTATTAGGGCTGCACTAAACTTGACATTAGACTGCACCCGAACACAACTTCAATCACCACTCCCTGGTGGTCTAGTGGTTAGGGTTCGATTCCCGGTCAGGAAATCAACTTTTTTGGGGCAGTTGGTGGCCTAATGGTTTAGGGACTTGGGTTCGCAATGCCCCCGGTTCGAATCCCCGTACCGCCAAACTACCACTGATGTGCCTTGCTCCCAGAGCGCAGGCTCAGCAGCCCCCTGCTCACTACGGTGATGGGTTAAATGCAGAGGCATAATTTCCCGAAGGATACTCCCTATGGGTTATAATAGTTCTAATTATTATTATCTATGATTATTACTATTATTCAGGAGTCAAATATCTTGTGTTTCTGTCACAGCCATCTCTTCACAGTATATGTTTATATATATGTGAAAAGCTTCAGTCTGGAAACAGCAGAGTTAGTGTGGATACAGACCCTGTCCTGGAGTTGTAGTGAATTGTGTGGATGAAGTGTTTTCACTGCCTGACTGTAAACAGCTTCTGTCGATGTTTGTAATAGAAAAACAAAAGGTTCAACCATCAATGAATCAGACTGAGAGTTTCTTTTTTTTTTTTTTTTTTAAGAGCATCAACATTTGACGTCCGTTCAACATAAAAGAAAGTATATCTGAAACTGAGATTTTAATCCCCTTGGTATTATGATGAACATGTAGTTCCTCTATCTTCCCTGCAGGGTAAACACGCAAACTTTCTGTGACACTAAGTGTGATCTAACAAACAAAATTTCTATTCTAGAGTATCCCTGTGTCATAGACCTAAGGACCAATACTTCCATGCTTGTCTCTACATTGCTGATCTAGTTGATGTTGGACGACTGGAAATTAAAATAATAATAATAATAATAATAATAAAATGATATACTCTGTCACCCCGAAGTATTTAAGGAAGTATAACTTAATGCAACAAACCCTCATTCTTGCAGAATTGAACCACCTACTGGTTCTTTCATTTAAGGGCTAAAACACTCAGTTATCCTGAAAATAACTGTTGACGTGACCACAACTTTTTGAGGAAAATGTGAACAATATTGTACTTTTTATTTTCGTCCTACTCTATACATTCCTGTCCTCCACATTTTCTGCCAGTGGAGACAGAAAAATCAAACAGCGCCATTGCAGAATGGATGTGGGAACAGAAGGAGGGAGAAAACTGTGGCTGATGACTGCAGGAGACTATGATGTGAAGAAGTTGTACATACAGTGCATCCATCCACATACTGTACATTACAAATGTAATGTACAGTAAAATGCATTTTCCATCTCCCCTTGTTCACAATGTGTTTTCCTCTAACTCCAACTACCTCTACCAATATATCCACTGTCCCTCCTCTGAACATGTCCAAACCATCTCAATATGGCTTCTCTAGCTTTTCTCCAAAGTTCCTGTAAATGTTATCCCTATAATGGCCATTCCTGATCCTTTCCAACATTCCCAAAATATTTTTTTTTTCAGCATTTCTAACTCCTGTCTCCTCCTGTCTTCTGCCATCCATCATGACCTGTCTCACAGCTGTCCTGTAAACCTTTCCCTTCACCTTAGCTGACTCTCTTCTATCACAAATCACTCCTGACTCTTTTCTCCAGTTGTTCCATCCTGCCTGCTTTATTCTTCTCCTCTCTTTCTCAGTCTTCACTGCTCTGAACAGTTGATCCTCAGTATCTAAACTCCTCCACCTTCTCCACCTCTGCTCCTTGTAACCTCACCATTTCACTCCCTTTCATTTAAACACATGTACTCTGTCTTACTACGACTGACCTTCATTCCTCTTCTCTCCAGTGCAAACCTCCAACTCCCCAGGTTCTCATCTTGCTGTCTCACTGCAGATCACAATGTCATTTACAAACATCATCGTCCACGGAGACTCCTGTCCGATCTTACTTGTCAATCTGTCCATCACTAAAGCAAACAAGAAGGGGCTCAGTGCTGATCCTTGATGCAGTCCCACCTCCCCCTAAAACACTGCCCTTCTAACAGCACACCTCACCACTGCTCCCATACATGTACTGCGCCAATCTAATGTACTTCTCAGCCACTCCTGACCGCCTTACACAAAAGCACCATTCCTCCCTTGGCACCCTGTCATAGGCCTTTTCTAAATCTACAAATACACAATGCCTACAACTGTGAATCCAGGTATTGAGGTAATCAGATTTGTATCAAGTTCAACAAATGTCTACTTTTATTATGCACACAAAAGACAAATCACTAGACTTTTGCAAGGTCTAGTGATTTGTCTCATTAGGTTCTGGGATGTTTTTTTCTCAGTTTTAAGAGGCAAATAGCTTGATATATTGGTATAGGTGGATATTGGATAATGCTAGTGTTGAGACGATATCAGCAGAGGTTAATATTGGCTTGAATACATCAGTACAACAAGTAGAGAAGGATAAAAAATGTAATACAGAGCAAAACTTTCTTTTACCAGGAAGACATCCATCCAGCAGATCCTGACTCAGCGTTGCTGTCTGCAGGGATGGAGAAAAACTGGAGTAGAATGAGAAGACCAACACATTATCCTTCTGCACATGGACAAAACATATACATGGATGCACAACGTTGTCTCACTACCGCTTCTTCTTAGGAGAAGAAAATTAAAGCATTTGAGAAGCAGTTGATAATTGGTATCTACCTATCGAGCCGTATTCCAATGGGTTAACAATAATCAGTGTCAATTCCAGCAACAAGTCAACAAATGTCTCAATGAAATCACATTTCACCATATTGCAGGACACACAGTAATGGTCCCTACTTTCTGGAAAAAAAGGATAAACTATCTATAAGGTTTTTTGCCGTAAGATGCTTAAAAGTCCTTAACTTTTCAATGGACAAATATTATAGGACTTATATTTAATAATCGATATTATTGCACTTCCAAAGGGCGGTTGAAATGTGAAGACATGCAGCTGCAATAATCTGCAGTTGTGCACTTAACTGAGTTGAGCTAAAATAAATGCACAAATCAAACTGCCATGTGTATCTAGCAACAAGATAATAAAGTTGTGCAAGCCCTAAATTAAATGCATAATCTTTGTGTGGTAACTTTTTCATCCATATCATTGTACAAAGCCATGTACAAAACATGACGTTAATACAGAGGTGTGTTATGAAAAAGATCTTTCCTATTACATTACATCCTTGTTATTCATGGCTTTTTGATTTCCCTTTAGGATGACTGAAGTATTCATTGATCCACTGTATCTCTTAATCTATCTGTCTTCATCACAACCTTGTTTCACTGATTTGGATTTTCACATTAAAAAAAAAAAAAACAAAAAAAAACATTCTATTTCTGAAAATCCATAACATGAGATTATTTTGGTCTGTGTCTTTTATGACTCTAGGGTATTTTATGTATTCACAGTGCAAAGCGATCCGTCAGCTCGTATTAGGATTAGTGTCCTGATATGTTTTCACACAGGTTTAAACCGTTTAAAGCTGCAGTAGATGGGATTACACTGGTAAAAATATATATTTTTTAATCAACAGGGTTGTTTGCTTTTTACATTAGCGATAATAATAAAACAAACAAAAAAAACAATATAGAGTAATAATATAGTTAATATAGAGTGATGTCTACTGCTGAGTGATGTTATTGCAGTTCGCTCATATCAGATTCACATTCATGACATGTGAAAACATTGACATCTATCTGAACCCCCAGTTGTTTTTCATGGCAAAGAAAATGAGCTTCTTATTAACAACACTACAACAAATAAACAAAAATATTTTACTTTGAGGTAAATTGACTTAAAAATACAGCACTTGTCTTACGGCCTTTATTTTTATTTCAATATTTAGAACAACTGTCATCTTTCAATGAAAATGTCAGGCCACCTCAGAGCGATACCTTTAATATCCTCCTCCTCAGTTTTTTTTTATTTCACTGTTGTCTTGTGTCTTATTTCACTCCAACTATTTTAGATTGCAGTGGCAAATCAGCATGCTGTAAAACCCGCCACCAATGTCTTCAACGCACTGCATTATTCATGACGCAAACAAAGCAGACCTGTCTGTCTACGGTTGTAAGGACAAGTGTGAGGCATGGTACCACTGTAAAGAAAGGCAACGGTATTAGGAACAATGTTTTTAGCACTCCAGTGTTTGATATTGGGAGCTTTTCAAAGCAAAATACCAACGGCAAGTAGCCATGTTCACAGCAAAGGAAGTAGTTGTAGCGACATCTGTTACTATCACAAGTACTAGGTGTTTCAACTGCAGTGTGAGGTATTTTTGATTCAGAGCAACATGAAGGACATAAAAATCCTTTTAACGTGAATAACACAAGGGGTTGAATCATAATATGTGCAAGATATGTTGTACCCTAGTATGGGCAGGTTTGGCCGTAATCGAAACTACATTATGGTTCCATTTAGCGCCATCTCTACAAAATTTTCATGTGGAAATTCTCAGTTGGTTGGGTTGCCAGAAACACTAGTATTTTTTTTGTCTAATTAATAACTGAATTAGATTATACAATGAAAATTTGGGCAAGAGGAGTTGAGGCAAGGTTAAGGAAAGAGGTAGAGATTTGTGGACAACACCTAGATGCATAATTTCCTGAATAATTCCATAATTTTTCAAATCAAAGGGATTAAGTTCTATCTTTCTAACTATCTGTAAAGAGTACCACAGATGGAACATTTGCCTCGGGAATGTTGATGGAGAAGAACAGAGAGGGTCAGAAGGAGCTGCATTGTGTTTTTGTAGATTTAGAAAAAGGGGGCCAAGGGAGGAATTTTGGTTTTGTATGAGGAAGTCAGGAGTGGCAGAGAAGTATGTTAGATTGGTGCAACACACAAGATCAGTACAACAGTGGTGAGGTGTGGTGTGTGAAGGGCAGACGACTTTAAGGTGGAGATGTGACTGCATCAAGGATCAGCCATGAGCCCCTTCTTGTTTGCTTTTGTGATGGACAGATTGACAGATAAGGTCAGACAGGAGTCCCCATGGACGATGATGTTTGCAGATGAAATTGTGATCTGGATTGAGACATTAGGAAACAACTAGAAGAGAACCTAGAGAGGTGGAGGTTTGCACAGGAGAGGAGAGGAATGAAGGTCAATCTTAGCAAGACAGAGTATGGGTGTAAATGAAAGGTAAAACAGTGGAATGGTGAGGTTACAGGTGGTGAAGGTGGATGAGTTTAGATACTTAGGATCAACTGTTCAGAGCAGTGGAGACTGTGGAAGAGAGGAGAAGAATAGAGTACAGGCAGGATGGAACAACTGGAGAAAAGTGTCAGGAGTGATCTGATAGAAGAAGTCAGCTATGGTGAAGGGAAAGGTTTACAGGGCAGTTGTGTGACCAGCCATGATGTATGGATTGTTGGAATTCCGCAGATTAACTGTTGTCAGACTTGTAAAATTGGGAAAATGTTGAAATATCTTCTTAAGTACCACATTTATTCAGTATCACAGCAGTTTAAAGCACGGGTGTCGAGCTCAAATTCACCGTCGACCACAGTAAAAAAAAAACAAACAAAAAACAAACAGTTCCATTCTCAAAAAAAAAAAATGTAATTTTTTTTTTTAAAAAACACACAATAAAGTAAAAAGAAACAAAACACATAAGTTGTGGCAGGCACTGCAGAGGATGCAAACAGGTCCTTGGGCTGGGGTACGGTGCTGTTTTAATCTACGTTAAGTTTCCAGTGCACTTCTTCATTCTCATACACTTCTGAATATGATACTTATTAAGCCTTTTCATTTTGTAAAGAAAACCAGATCTATGTGCTGTGTCGTATCACATGCACTGACAATTCAACAAACCTGCCTGCATACTTGTGGGCGTTTGACACATGATTCAGATGTACGACTCAAAGAACTGCATCAGCTTTTAAAAATTTTATTAATTAAAGACATAGAAATCTTACTCTGTTTCACTCTGCCCACATGAAATACAAAAGTCACATGAAAATACTGAATGGTTCGAGATGCTTCGCTAAACTTCCCACTAGTTTGCTTAAGCTTTCTAACAATATCTCCGAGTGCAATATAATAACATAACTACTCACGGTTCTGTCTGATGGCACTAATATTGGCAACAGTAATAGTTGCTACCAAATGTCAGCTGTTCCACATTTTTTGTATATCTAGGCCAGGGGTCTCCAACCTCTTTGAAACTGAGAGATACTGGTTTAATGCAGACTTACCAAAC
Organism: Paraplagusia blochii; assembly: GCA_016785265.1. Classification (NCBI taxonomy): domain Eukaryota; kingdom Metazoa; phylum Chordata; class Actinopteri; order Pleuronectiformes; family Cynoglossidae; genus Paraplagusia; species Paraplagusia blochii. The sequence goes on from JAFBJS010004384.1 coordinate 94,701, forward strand.
AATGTTACAATAAAAAGTTCTCTGATATAAAATAGTGACCACTCTTCTTACCATTGTGACTGCGTCCATTAGAATTTCATTGTAAGTGTAAGCTCGGCTCAAAAAGGACAGGAACAGTACCATTTTGCCCCCCTTTTTTGGCCTAGTTTTGTTTGTTGGAATGCACCCTATAGGCACCTTAGGTAGACCATGGGGCTACTAGGTTCCCACTGCCACCAGGTTGGTGACCCCTGATCTAGGCTCTCTTGCACCCTGTTATCTAACAATCTAACATTTAAAAACACTGATTTAATAATAATAAAAAAATCTTTCCACTTCAAGACATTTGTTAAAGAAACAAGGCTTTTTAAAGACATGTAAACATTCAATTTGGACAGCATTACATCAAAAACCGATTTAATCTTTTGGCAAATAGTGACTCATTGTTGGATTCTATGCACTAATGAAGCTACAGCTATAAAATACTGAAGAAAACAATAAAAGCAGTTGATCTTTGCAGGTGAAATATTTCAAAAGCTGCTGGTTTGGTGGCTGTCATTTTTTTTTTTATTCGTTTTTTTTTTTTTTTTTTATTTTTTTTGTCTGTGTTGTGGACAGTCACAGGCTGCGGCTGTTACAGATGCCTTTTAATGAGTACCATGAGGAGCTGACAGAGAGCTGGAGATGTAGGAGCACCAGGAGATGCCCTGCAGGAGCCCCCCACCCCACAACCACACTTAAACCACATGTCCTTCAGCGTGAAGTGACCTGCTGCTCCATCAGCACTCTTACCAATACCATGTGTTAAAAAATAATGGATATGATGGGAGCTGAGCTCCATACAAGGAGGGCAGAGGAACATTAAGACCATCACCACTGAATCCTTATTCTTCTTTCCCCTCTGGCCTCTGACAGGTTTTTTTTTTTTTTTTTTTTTTTTTTTTTTTTTAGTTCCATTGAGTACCGCTGCTCTCTGACCAGCTCTTGGTACTTTTCATGCGTTTCTTCTTGACCCTGTAAACGTGGAAGGTTTTGTTCTGGAATGTTCTGGTGAACAGAGAGACGTAATCTGCTAAATCCGTCTTGATTGCCTCACAGAACCTGGGGTGAGGGGCTACGACAAGATCTGGGTCGTTGTCTCCAGGTCCGTCCATGATCTGACCATGGATTATGCAAGAGAAAAAATAATTAGAGAAGTTAAACAGAGATTACTTTTTTATTAAATATATTCAAGCAAACACCTTGTCATTGTGATTCACACTCACGCACACAACAAAATGGGATCTCTGCTTTGAACCAAAGTTAACAGTGTGCAGCTTTAAGCGTTTGGGGAGCAGTGAGTGGGGACGGTGCCATGCTCAAAGCACCTCTTCCTTCCATGTCCTCTTCCTCAATCACTAGGCCACCAAAACCCCAAAAATGACATTTCAAAGCAGTCAAATTGTGATGGTTTTCCAACAACAAGGTTTTAAAGCAATGAATTGATCCCACAGCTACAAAGAAAATTGGTAACGTTGAGTCAACTATTGCTGCCTCCCACACTAAGTTCTGAAGTGCATTTTAATGACTTCCCCTTTTGTGATAATTAAACTGTAGTGACAAAAACGGATCCAAAGAAACAGCAGTGTACTGACATCTCCTATGTTTCAAAGTGAGAAGAAAATACAGTAGTAATTATGTTTTCGGTAATATGTGCAACTATTTTGTCAGTTTTAAACAAAACAAGCCTGAGAGCTGGCAACTGGCAACTGATTTGTCCCAGCTTTCTGCTGGAGAAAGGACAGTTAATAAAACAACATGGAACGCAATTACTGCAACTGTTGCAGCATTTTTTTTTTTTTCCCACCACATCTCTCCAGATCAGGCAATAGTGGCCTGAGTTTTTTTTTTTTTTTACTTGCAGGCATCATAAAATCTAACAAGGGGGCAGTATCATAAACATAGGGTTAAGATAATAGAGAGTAAAGTAATAATGCTCCAAGCATTTCAAACCACTCTATGTGGAAATGGCGTTTCTGGGAAATGGCAAAAGTATAATGATTATAAAAATGAATGACATAAATTGTGTGAGGCCCGGATTAAAAAGCCAAATAGGCCGCATCCAGCCCCCAAGTCTAAAATTTGCCCAGGTATGCTCCAGACCAGGGGTCTCAAACCTGGCCTGTGGGCCATTTGCGGCCAATGGAACAATGTTTTGCGCCCCCCACATTGATATGAAAGATACATTTTATAAATCTTATAGAATTGTATTTCACTTTTTATGGTAAATCCTATATTTTCCTATAGCCTCCTTCTGGTTCAGTCTTTTATTACACAGAATCAAGGGGAAACTGTTTTTTTTTTTTTTATTAAAAGTGTTCTTTTGTACTGAACACTAATGATAGTGATAATAGTGTGGGTAATGGCCCTCAACTTATTTGAGTTTGAAACCCCTGCTCTAGACCATGTCAAACTCAAGGCTGTATGTGAAGAAAAATCATCATCATATTATATAGCCCATCCTCTTGTTTAGTCTATCCTTGTCATAAATAGATGTCTGCACAGGGCAAAAATTTAATTTTTTTTAAATTGTATTTCCGCATATAAACCACATATTCATAATCTGAGTAACAAAAACACAAATTTTCCTAGCGTACATTGATTTTGGGGCATGCATTCTAGTGATGCAACATGCTGTTCTATATGCTCATAGTCAATATTTTGGTTTTTGTTACATTTTCAATTTTTTTATTGTTATTATTAATATTAAAAAAAAATAGTGAATCCCAGTTAGGGTTTGGCTACTTCCAGTGGACTCACCACCTGCAGGATGATACTTGAGCGGCTGGTGCAGTGGTGCAGTGTGATTTGAGTGTGAACCAATAAGGGATAAGTGAATGAGAATGGAAAGATGGATGAAATTAACTATTTTCATTGTCTTTTTTTTTTTTTTGCAAAAAAACAAACAAACAAAAAAAAAAAAACAGATTCAAGAATTTTGTTTCTCAAAAGTAGTTATGAATACAATACAAAAAATGAATTTATTTTTAAAAATATTTTTAACCCATTTTGGAGTAATTTAAGTCAGTTACTACCAGTTACCGTGTTACGGGGATGCTGCTGTCAAAAGGTGTGTATTAGGGGTGGTAATCTTCCCTCACGATTCATATCTTGATTCCCTGGCTACGATCTGATTCAGGTACGATTCATAGAAAATGAATGATGCAGTTCAATCCGATTGGGTTTAGTTCGATAAGTTTTTGGAATCTTGAATAAAAACTCCACTTTCAACAACACTATATAGCTGCCAGTCTTTTTTTTTTTTTTGAACTTTATTGCCAGTCTTTTTTAGTTTTAGTTTATTTAAAAGGAGAATATCCAATATTATAAACACAATATCAAATAAGAAAGATTTTGCCAGAGGCTAGTTTTCAACTGTAGTCCCCTGGCCATAATGTTAAAAGGCAAGAAGGACACAATACATACACAACAGAAAATACATATTCAAACATATTTTATACGATTTTTTTCAACTTCATCTGGTATCTCCTTTCGAATTGCATGAACATTTGCAAGGTTTTATTTTAACAAAATTTGTCAATATGGCCTTTAAAGGAGAGCTGTGAATCTAGTATTATAGATTTTTATACTGATTGACAATTTGTATTTTATCTCCATTAACAAGTATATCAGGCTCAAGCGACACTCTACTTATTTAAGTAGTATTTTAAGCTTTTTTTCCTGATTCTTTAACCTTGATCTGAATGACTGAGAATCTTCATCGACATCTACTTATTTTAGTAAAATACATGCCTACAGTTTTAGAAAGGTTTAGCTGTAGACAGCACTTGGACTTTGCTGAACAGCAGTTGGGAAAAAAAACTTTTGTATTCTATTCTGTGCTTTCCTCTGACTACTGGTGGTTCCTGTCGTGCCAGCGTCACCGCCATCATCACCCAGTCATCAGTTCCACTCCGCTGTCTCGCCTGGTGACTGCTAAGGTTTGTTGGACCTCCAGTGTATTCAATTGTCGCTCTATAGAGCCGCCAAATTGTGTTGCTTTTATCTATCTTTCCATCCTTCTTGAAAAAAAAACAAAAAAACAAATGATGCCCAAACATTCGATTTTAAATGAGAAACGCTGTAAGTTCCATCTGTGTTGTCTGCCATGTTGCTCAGAGCAGAGTAAAACCCACAACCTGAACTCCAATCAAATCAGCCCATCTCACATATTCACACACCCCAAGTGACACTACCTCCATAGTACATATATGTGTCTGTGGGCTCACAACTCTAGTGGGCGGAAGCGGCCAATGTTGCACCTATGTCTAACGTCAATTTGTGGGCTGGGCCATGGAGCAGGAAACCGATCCACGGACCGTTACACAGAACGATATCCGATCCAAAACGATTAATTTGCACACACCTAGTGTGTATGAATCAAATGATGAAGTGCATGTTTCGTCAACTGGTATTGCATACAGAATAAATGTGCACATTACAATGCCTTTGAGTCAATTTCATTTTTCACATAAGGCAACTAATGGCATACGTATATGATTAATGAGAATTCATATCCTTAATCATTGCCCACCACTAGTTTCCAATTTCAGCCTGTTGTTCACAAAAGCACAGAGAACTAATCCATCATTCCAACATCACCGGTGCTGTGTGTGTCTGTGTGTGATAATGTGTGACACACTGAAAGCTCTCATCCACAAACATCAATACTCTTCACCTGTGTCTCTGAGGCAGTTTGTAATTCACTGCCAGACTGTAACACTACACGTTTATGTGTGTGTGTGTGCGTGTGTGTAAATGTCAGCGAAAACACAAACATCAAACATCCAGACACTTTTATTAAAGGTAAACAGAGTTAACATCTGTCTGTCCTTTATTTGATTTCATCTGTTTTAGGTCATCTTTTATTTTCCTCTTCTTTTCCCATTTCCTTGAGCACTGTTCCTTTACAGTTTTCCCTCTTTTATTTCTGTTTTACCTTCTTTTACTTGCCAAGATAAGCAACTATATAGGAACGATTACAATACTTAATTTGACCATTGATCTTCTTAATCAAAAAGATGTCCAAGATCAATCCGGTCAACCGTATGAATCAAAACCAAATCCTAACTCAATAAAATAAATAACCCACAATTACCGGTAAGCTACAAAGTAAACTATAAATATAACAAAAAAAAAAAAAAAAAACAAGGCAGAAGCCATAGCACAAGTTAACCTGGAGATCAGTGGTTCTTAACCTTGTTGGAGCTACCGAACCCCACCAGTTTCATACGGGCATTCACAGAACCGTACTTTAGTAGAATGAGTCGGTCTGTCTTGACCTCCGTGTCAGAGGCTCCACCGAACCCCTGAGACCGACTCACCGAACCCCTAGGATTTGATCGAACCCAGGTTAAGAACCACTGGTGTAGATTAATCAACAGAACAAACCGAACTAACACCAAAACTGTGAAAAGATAAAGCAACAGACCAAACTACCTAGCGGAATAAACAAGAACCTAAACATCAGTCTAAGACAAGCAAAGACTAAACCATGGACTGTGCTGAGATCCTAACAGAATAAACCACAAACAAACCATAAGGTTTACATTTCAGTATCAGGGCAAACACACTGGATGATAAAAATGTCCCATAATAGGACTTTGGATAGTTCAATTTATATTAGTTTGAATGAAGGCCTTATGGTATAGTGATAACTAATTGTGAATTGAGTTGAAGATTCTATGGCTCATCCCCACTCTCTTTTTGCTATATATTTATTTTTTTTTATCTTAGATTTCTGAAACTTTTTTTTCCATTATTCTACACCGACATTTAAAAGATTATTTACAATGATGTTATTAACATTAATACTCACATGTCCGTTGTCCAGGTCCAGTAGGTCTCTGAGTCTGCAACCTCTTCTGTGTCTCCTTTCGTAACAGATACTGTTCTCCAGAACCAGGTAGTCTGCCCCTAATGACAGCAGGATGTCATGGATGTCCTGAGGGGACCGATGAGCATACACTTGATACACCTGTGTATTTTTACAAACAGTCACAAACACACACAAACAAATTTTCTTAAGTATATAAACAACACAATGTAATCAATTTGATTATGTTCTTACGTATGGCTGGACCGTAGTTTGGTAACTAACCCTAACCGTTACTTATATATGTTCTTTTACTCTGTGATACTGGTCTTAATTATGACTGTGCTAAATATTGGCTGACTAAATGCAATTACATCTTTTACGAGGACTGTTGAGACACATACTAAAGAGCAAGTAATGCTCAAAAACTTACAGGAATTAAAGGAGGAGCAGACTGGTTTTGTGTCAACTTCTATGTGCATCTGTAGAGTTCACTTAAAAGGGATTAATAAATTAAAAAAAAAAAAAAAAAAAACCAGGAGTGGGAGAAAAGTATGTGAGAACGGTGCAAGATAAGTGCCATAGCTTTGGTTCTATCTAATCAACAGTAAGCGTAGCCCTCAGGATTGGTGATTGTTACCCTAAAAACATAGGCTCAGGTTGCCTCCTAATCAGAAATAGGCTCATGAAAATAATAAAAGAAATCAAAGAAACAATATCATGAGGTAATGTTGACAATACATATCAACTGAAAGTGGAATTTGGAGATTTTAACCAAACCAAGATGGAACTAAACCATTTTTTGGTGTCTAATTTCCTGGTTGGCCAAGGTGATGGAAAGGTTGACAGATTAAGGTCAGGAAGAGCCCCCTCGGACCACAATATTTGCCAATGACAATGGATTTACAAGAAAGGATTCTACAGAGGATTGCGTTTGAGTACTCGGAGGAAAAAGGTCAGCAGGCAAGAGGTAATCCCTGTGTGTAAACAAGATGGAGGATTTGAGGGGTATGTGAGATAGAGGTAGATATGTTGTAAGATGTTGGACCTTGAGACTGCAAGAGGGAGGGAAAGTGGAAAACACTGTTTCACTTGAATTGTGAATAACGGAAAAAAAACCTTATTCACAATACAAGTGGACAAGATATCTGGTAAGACCCTGAGGACTGAAGAAAGAGGAGACAATCTAGGAGTAAATTTAAAAAGTAACACAAAAGGTGTTAGTCCAAACCAAGGTAAGTTAGTCCAGACAAGCCTAAACGTTCATCCAAGCACAAATACTTTCACAGCTTGAAGGCAGTAATTGTCCTAGGTTACGGCTCAGATTATTCTTCCACAGTCCCATTAAAAAAATAAATAAAATTTGTAAACAAAAAAAAAGCCATATAAATAACAGAACCCTATGTATGTATATAACACATGCAGTACTACAGTCATGTTTTTCCTCTGTGTTGATTGTTGGTGTTCTGCAGCAGATGTGACCTGTTTGGTCCTGTCCCTCAGCTCTTTATCTTCATAGTGTGGATGGTTGGTGAGGACTCTGCCTGTGCACAGCTTGATTCCGGCCAACAGTTGCATGCTGCCTGCAAACACAGCATGCTGAGGTGTCTTAGAGCTGCAGGCGAAAGCAAAACAGACAATGAAGGACACGTTAGTCGGGCACTTGTAGAGTTTAGATGGTAGAGTACGGGAGCTGACACAGCATGGGGGAGGTTACTGCCAAGAGATGAACAGAATAAAAACTATGATGTAGGCCCTGTTGCAGAACTTCATATATATATATATATATATATTCAACACATAACAATTACAATACTTAACTTAAGTGTGGCCATAACAGCTGTGTGCAAAATTATCTGTCAATGTATTAATATCTCATGCAACCCATTTTAAATGAGGAACATGGTGGAATCAAGCCAAAGGGCCAAAAAAGTTTTTGTACGTGTCTGGTAAAAAAAAACAAATATTAAGAGTAGAAAATTTTTTCTTAAATTTAACAGGAATGATGTGATCATTTGAATTATGTTAAGATGTGTATAAGAGACAGGTGGGGGGTGAGGTGAGGGTACGGTTGAGTAGGGATGTTGAAAGCACACAACTCTGCCGCTCTCTCTATCACTCCGATGCCTTATTAGAGCTGAGGCAGCAGTGACACATAACAATTACAATACTTAACTTAAGTGTGGCCATAACAGCTGTGTGCATAATTATCTGTCAATGTATTAATCATGCAATTAATTTAAAATGAGGAACATGGTGGAATCAAGCCAAAGGGCCAAAACATTTTTGGTACGTGTCTGGTAAAAAAAAAATATATATAGAGTAGAACATTTTTTCTTAAATTTAACATGAATGATGTGATCATTTGAATTATGTTATACGCAAGATGGCCTCACCCATGTTTGTGTGAAAGCCATAAGGTGAACACTATTAGTTTCCTCTAACAAAAAAAAAAAAAAAAAAAAACACGAGTTGCGTCAAGCTTACGGAAAAAATGTCTGTTAAAATCCTATACATTTTCTTAGGTTGTACACAACTCAGTGAATGAAAGAAAAAATGCCACAGCTCAAAGATAACTACTGTACTGTCAAATGGTACCAAAGTCTAGGGATGGTTCTCAGTCATCCAGGTATCTTTATCCTTCAGTATTGGGAAACTAGGCTTCTGAAAGATGTTTCACCATCAGTCCATAAAGCTTTGTCAGAGTACCCAATACAACTGAAGGCCAACCCAGAAAAACACTGAATTAGGCCAGAATTAGACATGTCCAACTAATTGATTCAGTCCCAGCAATCACTGGGCAAGAGTGAGTTTGTCAGACACTGACCTATTCCTTCAAATTTCAACTTGTGCAGGTAATAAATATGTTCAGGTGTTAGCAAAGCTAAAGGTCAAGGCAGCAAACGAAAAGAGACTAAAAAAAATAAATGATGTCTTCAAATTGAATTATTTTTTTTTTTCCAAGCCTCTCAGAACCGCACACAGACAGCAGTAATTGGCACATTTTCTTGGCATCTACAAATTATTTTCCGGAGAAAGAATAACAAAGGGGATCCGCTACATCTCTAACATGTAATAAAAATTAAATACAAGACATGAAAGGCATGCATCTAAAGACAAGGACAAGCATAGTAAGGGGTGTGGAAGGCCTTTTAACCAAACTTGACATTCACAGACCTCTATTATGGAAACACACACAGAAACACACCCACACACATTATACCACCCTGCAACATACGCCCCGAGGTCAGTTTTAATCAAACAACACCCACACAGGCATACACACACGCCTGGCCCTTCCTCTGCCACACACATACGCACGCGCACACACACACACACTGCTAATTACTTACAATAAAAGAAGAACCAAGAGCCATATTGGTTTACTTTAAATGAATAGCAGTGAATCACATGTTGTCTAATGAAAACAGAAATGCTTTCAATTCTGGAACATTAAGGTTGCCCTTGGCTTATTGATGTTACAAATGTGTTATGAACCCAAGAGAAAAGTCCATTAGAGAAGACAGACTTAAAGTCTGAAAGACATAAACAGGTAGGGGTGGCCGATGATATTGGTCCACCGATACTATCGACCCAAAATCAGCAAAATGATTAACATCGCAGCTAATCTGTCCACTGATATTCAAAATCAGAGGCTGCAAAACTGTGCAAATACACTGGACACCCACATGGGGTCCTGACACTTTGAACAGCCTGTGATAAATGATGTCATCAAACCGCACCAGAGGTACAACAACAATGGTGGATGCTACAGTAAATGTCCGTGGTCTGGAGTTTTTTGTGGATAGAAAACTGTAACTCTTAATGACTGCAAGGAGGAGTCAAGTGAGGGATGGGGCAAGATTTAGACACCTTATCACAAGGTGTGTTTATGCAAAAAAAAAAAAACAAAACACAGAATGGTCACTGGCAGTGCTCAATGTCTGGAATACATCTAGCTCAGAGAGGGAATTAATAAAGTACGAAGAGGATTGTGATTTTCTGGTTTTAAAGTTCATACTAACACTTCAGAGTCAGATATGGAAGCAGTGATTTATGGGTTTATGTATGGTTTCAACAGAGTATCAGCCCACAACACCTGATAAACCAGACAGTATTTTGCCTTTTTAAGGAACAGAGCGGGAGAAACTGGCCCAGTTGTTGGGAACTTAAGGCTTGCAGGCCATAAGTGGCTCTAATGATGACTGGCCATCTGGCCATCACATAAATCTTTGATGGAATTTCAAAATAGTTAAATAATAAATAATTCCACTGATATTTAAATAAAACATTGCAGAAATCATTGTGGTAAAATAATCTTGAAAAAAAAAAAAAAACATTTGCATGTACTTGTGGCTGCAGCATACTTTCTCTGCAACGTGTTATAAAAATCATTGGGTTGGTACGTCACTGTGATTTCTAGCATAAAAAGTGAAAACAATGTCAGCTATATTGTAACAACATATCTGCGACTAATAACATAAAATAAAGAAAATTACAGATATGATAATATAATAAATTAATAAAAATGTATGAAAATAAACATGTTCACCAATCATAAGGACAACATAATTAGATTAAATTAGAATTAGATTAAAACAGAATATTGGATGTCTTTTAATGAAATACTTTTGAAAAAATGTAACAACAAGGCCTTCTCAGCTGAGAAGGTTCCAAACCCCTGTACTAGCCTCATGGGGCAGTCACACCAAACAGCTTTGGCGTGAGCAGCAGTTCCAAACACATAATCCAAATGCAGAGGTGCTATTGAAACCAACAGGAGTAAGTGAATGAAGTGGAAGAGCTTCTGGAAGGTGCCAAATTAGGTTGGATTGTTTTCAGGAGGCATTCTGCCTGATCATCCAATGACCACATTTTATTTATTTTTACATTTTTTGCATTTAGCAGCCACTTTTATTCCAAGGGACTGACAGAGTTAGTGTCAAGTTTCCAGGGTTTTGAATGAAGTCTGCCCAAACTTGAAAAGGGCCTAAGCCGTGACCAGGGTGAAGTAATCAACTCAGATATCATGAATCTTCAGATCTTGCTTTTAATTCAGTTTAAGACTCATTCATTAGGTTGAAAACCTTACAATAAAGAAAAGAAAACAAATGCATTGTCGTCATGTATATGATTGAAAGGCCATTAAACAAACAATGTGTGGCAACATATCACGCTAAGCTAACACATGGTTGATGCCAACAGACACTACTAAACCCTTCACTGAAAAATCAAAAGCCAAACCATAAAAGCCAATAAACAAACCCACAAGCAGGGTGAAGTAATCAACTCAGATATCATGAATCTTCAGATCTTGCTTTTAATTCAGTTTAAGACTCATTCATTAGGTTGAAAACCTTACAATAAAGAAAACAAATGCATTGTCGTCATGTATATGATTGAACAGCCATTAAACAAACAATGTGTAGCAACATATCACGCTAAGCTAACACATGGTTGATGCCAACAGACACTACTAAACCCTTCACTGGAAAATCAAAAGCCAAACCATAACAGCCAATAAACAAACTCACCAGTAGGGTCCCTGAGAATGGCTTACACTTCACATTTCCTTTTTCTTCAGCACTCACAGCTCTTAACATTACACCATCAAGCTGTGCTCCTCTGCCAAACATATTCACTGTGAAAAAGGGAGCCCATCAACCTACTTCCCTTTATACAAGAACTTCAAATTAAAAGGTTTTTTTTTTTTCTTAACAAATTATCAGGCTGCTCTTCAAAATAAAAGTCTCTTACAGGGCTTGGCAGCACAGTTAGAATAAATTAATCAAACTTGTGGTCCCTTTACGAATCAAATCGAGGACACTACAGAAGTATTAGGCCCAAAATAAAAATAGAAGAGACACGGGCTGAAGTTAGTCAGGCGGTGGGACTCTGGTGAATTGTAAATCATCTGTAGCTTATTTTAGAACTGTTAGTTACAACCATAACCAACCATATTCTTGCACTTTTTAGATATGTATACTGAGACTACGTTTGCACGTTTCACTCTTTTTTTTTCTTTCAACAAAAAAATGTCTTCATAAGTTGAACATTTAGGCTAAATTTTTCAGAAGACAGACTTTCAGTGATTACCCAAATTTTTCCATTCACTACCATTTTGCAAATCTAAACCTTGACATTTTTTTATGTTTTTACAAACTAGGTGTAGCTTAATTGTGGCTTTAAATCATAGATTACGGATATCTCTTAATTTCTACAACCTCAGATTACACTTGCATTCTCACTCTGGTACATTAGACCCAGCAGCAGCTGTACGAGGTAGCAGTGCAGAGAATTTGCTATTCTACACTTGTTGAGCCTTGATCTCATGGAGTATTACAGGTTGAAAAGGTAACTCAACTGTCATGGAACAAAAAGCTGTTCAGAAAGACAGCCCTGTGTCAATGAGAAGTTCTATACCAGGAGATGCATGGCCAGGGCAACAAAACTTCAGAAGGACACACAACTCTAGTAACAAACTATATGAATATAGCTGCCCTCTGACTAAACCTGCAATTCTGCATGGACACCATTTGTTTTAGTTTTAACTTATTTTCTGTTGATTTCTTTGAAATCCTTCTTGTGTATTGGCAATAATGATGACTTCTGAAAGACATATTCTGTGCTGCACGTCTCCCTGCAGCTAAATTTACTGCCACAACTTCCTGACAGCTTCACATAAATATGCCAGACAGTTATACACCCCCCCTTACCAAACAAAAATAAGCATGCAGTGCGGGGAGTATCTATCTCTGCTGTGATGCTCATTACGCCACACTTTTCACAAATCTCCCTTGTGACCTTTATACATAAAACAGAAAACAAGCTTGGACTCACAATCAGCCCAGAACCACCGGCAACAGCAACAGCCGCAGCATCAGAAGCAGCAGCAGCAGCAGCAGCAGTCATAAACTATCTTTGTCTGAACCCTTTCATCTGGAGTTCAGAAGAGCAGTAGATAAATTCAGATTCACCCTTGTCTTTCATTCCTAATCCTCGGTATAATAAGATTATCATCTCAAGTGAAAATAAAGCTCATGTTTACACCCACGGAAACACGTCACAAACGGATAAATGTTAGAACCTTCACAGAATCATCCTACGCGTTCCTAATTAGATATAGCTAAAATAATCAAAAGTACAAGCAAACGAATAACCAATGCATCAACTGGAAAAAAGTTAGTATCTTTTAATGGTCTGCTACTGCCTCTGATGGTCACTGAACTTCATCACAAGTGATGTGGTGTAAAATTTGCGGTTTTGTATTTTATTTTGGAAAATAACGATAATTGTAGGGCCCACAGCATTCTCAGTGTTTCCACTCTTTCCCTTATATTTTCCAGGACTTTTACTGGACATTTTCAGTTGCTACAGAAAGAAGTTATAATGTCATGCACTTATACTCTCCCCTGTCTCCTTCAGTCTTTGGAAGTGTTCTTCGCCCACTATAACTCTCCTCTGCTCCTCTGCCTGTCACTCAACAGAGGACTGAGAGGTCTCTGCAGTTGCAGGAGGAAAAAAAAAAAAAAAACTCACACTCAAAGACCAACGTTGGCTTCACTAGGAAGTTTTGTCTCTAGGCACTGTGTCCTTAACAGCGTCTTAAAGTCACTAAATCTAGCTTAAAATCAATCGTAGGCTCTGTGTAGGACTGCTCTAAGTGGATATGCAAATTTAACTGACTGGTGGGCTGCTGTGCCAGGTAGAATAAGAGAAGCACATGGCCTCGGCTTGCAACAAGTCTTTGTAGGTTGTCAGACATTCAGGTCATCTAACACAAAGTAGTAACACCAAGGACAACTGCACTGGTAGCATTTTACCAAAGATATTTTACTTGTCACTGCCTTTGCTCTCTACACCACCAGGTGTTCAGCCTCTTCACAGTAATTTACATGAATCCTCCAAGCAGTTAGTTAGAATTGAAGAAGCCTCTCGGATGAGAGGTGAAACGTCTTCTAGAATACCTACAACTCCATTTCACTCAATCAAATTTTATTTATATCCACATTAAATCCACATTTACAAATCAGATTTGTCACCTATGTGACAAATCTGATTTGTAAATGTGGATTTATTGGATGGATTTAATGTGGATTAATGTGGAGGGTCTAAGGAAGGAGGTTGTTACCAACCTTTACAAGGTTGGTAACAAGGAAGGAGGTTGTTACCAACCTTTACAAGGTTGGTAACAACCTCCTTCCTTAGACCCTCAGCCAGGGTAAGGAAAAACTACAGGGGAAAAAACCCTTTTAACATTTGCCCTTGATGTAACTTCTTTTGGAGAAACTCACTGGGAAGAGATAGATTTTCCAGAATCCTTTTTCGGTTTCTTGGACATGCAATTTTATGTGTATAAATAGTGTTCAATAATCTTTATAAACCCTCCATTAATTAGCCTTCTTATTTTTATTTTTTACACGGGCTGCTTGGAACCAGTGGCAATGTCTGGGTCATTGGTTTTGTACTCCAGAGTACATATCCTGGGCAAGACGGAAGCCTAGTTATGATGGTTGGCTTCTTGCAGAGGGCTTACAACCTGCAGGTTGTACCCGTTGGGTGGTGGTTGTGGAGACTGCTGCCCCCACAACCCAACATTTAGAAATGGACAAAGATCACCACCACCAGGGGGTCACAATATGGTGCACTATGAATTGGGTAGCAGTCATGGAGACTGGATGATTGACTAAATGAATGAATGAATTTAAAAAAAAAATGGTAATGAATAAAAAAAAGTTAGTTTAGTTGACGACAGGTAAACTTTTTGGATAGAATAGCTTTGACGACTAAGAACATACAGAAGATCTTAAACAAAAAAAAAAAAAACTTGTACATGTTGGATACAAAAAAAATCAGTATCTGGATATACCCTTAAATAACATAACAATAACAATAAACACCAACATCTTGAGATTTTTAGATTCCTTTATATTACTCATTATATATTACCCACAGCCACCTACTGTTATCACAATTACACAAACTAATCAAGGACAATTGAGGGAAGTCTGCATGAACAGCTAATCACAGCTGAGTCTGTATTTGTGTGTATGTGTATGTGTGTGTGTGTGTAGTTCGTGCATTTTACCTAATCCAGGTCATGAGCTCCACGGTGTCTGGATCATAAAACTCTCTCAGTTCTGATAACTCCTCCATCAGCTTTGGCCAGAACTACACAAAAAGGAAGCTTTGTTAATTCTCTGTGTAGTTTATTTACTGTGTTGCTACTGACTTCCTAAACACATGGCTATTATTTTCAAACTAAACTTTATTTAGTTGATGTGAACATAATTGATAAAAAAATGGCAAAATTCCCTCCCAACTGATTAATAAAGTTCTATCTAATCTAATCTAATCAAAGTTAATGTTTACATACTCCGCGGGCATGATAGGCCCCCTGATCAAAATAAATATTGAAATTTCCGGGTTTTTTTAACAATGTAGTTGGTGGATATTCTCATTCCACAAGGCATGATATCCAAAAAAGTTTAGTTTTAAGCAATTGGAGTTAAAATATGTTTTAGTCCAATAAAGCGGGGAGGCTGGCAGTTCTCTCGAGATGTGTGACCACAAAGACTCATCCCATCCATTCACATCTGGACATGTGACATGCTGACTGCTCATTACCATCAGGAGCAGTTTCTGTCCCAAAAAGGTGTGACCTCAACTTTTCACACCTTTGTCCAGTGGTGAGGGAAGTGGTCTAGTAGAACAGTTCCCTCTGACACCATCAAGTCGCTGACAACTAAACTTTTTTCTATAGCTGATGACCAGAACTTTAGTAGGTGAATCTTTTTTACTTTCATTCATCCTAAACAAAAGCTCATAGAGAATAGCAGTGATTTTTTTTACCCATTCATTTTCTACTGCTCAATATTGTTGAGATTACATTGCGAAGTCAATATGTGTGTTCATTGAGCCATGTGCTGAATAACAGTTGCGATGCACCCCATCCTGCCAGTTATTCAGTAGTATAAATCACCATTCACACTCTCTATTATGACCGCTAAACTGTGTGATTTCAGCAGTATACACACCACTGCATGACACATTTGATGTGTGCGGATTATACAATAAGCATTTACTGCATAGTGGGTTACATTAAAGGAAATGTGTTAAAACCAAATACCATTTGTGTGCATCCTCCATCTGCACCACCATAGCCACTGAAACCATTCAGTTGCAACATAAGTATAACGAATAAAGCACTTGTTTTGATATTGTCTTGTACCGTAAAAAGGTATGTAGAAGCCTTTCTATTGGCTCATTATTAAACACTACGAAATTGTCGTCCTAAAAAACTTCTGGCACAGCTAGAATTTTATTCTGGGCTAAAATGGGTTTCAGAAGGGTGTCAATGGCTGTCTTTGAACCTGTGTCACAGCACAAGCAAGGCCATCATTTTATATAAACAACCAGAGACATCTCCACATTTCCCCACATTGTTGTTTTCTCCCCACTGTCTGCCTGAATTCACAGTGTATAGTGGTCATAAAGGATATGTTTACTTACTCTTCTGTTAGTCTGACCTATGCCTGTCTGTAGCCGATATGTTTTCTGACTTTTCGCATTTCTTGTCTAAAAGTCAACAAAAGGATCAACTATTATTATCTAATCAATTTTATTTTAAAGTGCAATTTTAAATTTGCACTTTTTTAAGCCAGATTTGGGATTTTCTTTATCTATCTCCCATCAATACCATTGTGTGTTTTTGTTATTCCTATATTTTACTACACTTTCTTTACTTTAAGTTAATTTATTTATATATTTGATAAACTACCAAAACCAGCCACTAGGAAGCAGAAGCCAGTGTTTTTTAGTGGCCCGGAAAAGGGTAAGGGTTGCGCCAGGAAGGACATCCGGCGAATAACTTTGGCCAAACCCAAGATGCGATTGTCATAGCGATAATTGCATCCCCTAAAAAGGGGCAACTTTGCAGGGGCAACCCCTGAAAAAAGGGACAAGTTGCAAGGAAAAGAAGATTTGATAAACTATTATAGCTTCCAAATAGAGCAGACGAACACCATATATTGAAAAACTTCGAAACATTGGGCCTGAACTGCAATTGTCATTCAGGCAGCTGCAAAGCTGTCTCTGTGACAGAAAATTCACAGCAGCCACTGAAAATATGCTGGTCAGCGTCCAGGGGGTTCAGGGACCTAATTAGGTTTTACATCCATTTTAACGGCAAAAATAAATTTATTTTAATGATATCAGTTTAATGATGCAACTTAATTCTAGTCTGCAGAATCAGGAGGCCAAGCTGGACCTCAAAGATTGTGAATGTATTAGTAAAAGCCCAAATCTACTCAAAGACAAACACAAAGAACATTTTCTAATAACATTTCAAACATCAAATTTGGCAAATCATAGACTTTAGAATGCTTCTAGTAAGAAACATAATTGTGTGGTGGGTACAAAGGCACATGCCTCTCACCCAGGAGGGTTATGGGTACAGGGGCGTGTACAGGGCCCTCCTCCTGCCATAATGGCCGCATATTGTTATATTTTTCCAGTTTAACATGTTCTTTCTGTTTTTCACAAAAAAAAAAAACAAAAAAAAACTGCAATCGTATCAAACTACATACCTTGTAATACAGACAAGCCATCAGAACCAGAGCAACCGAATATCTTAGCAGGCGTATCTGCAGGAATACAGAAATAAAGTTTTAATCTGGAATAAAAATGCATAACTGAAAGTCAGAGATTCATTGAGACACCATTAAAAAAAGCCCCACTTTAACAACAACAAAACAATTTTACAGATAAACAACATAGATGAACTACTCTATTATATCCTGCTCCTGATTCCTGCATAATATTTGTCATATTAAGAGTGCACTGACACCTAGTGGCCCTAGGGGCACCTGAAGGCCAAGGTCAGGACTGTATTCATGCCTTAATCCTATAATAATTCTCTTAAAGAAAAAAATAAATATATTACATTAAACACTTATGTCAGGGCAATTTTTGAAATGGTCTTCTTTAAGTGTACTTGTGTTTGTTTTATTATAGGCTGAATATATGTATAAACAACTCATTCCAGGGTAGTGAATATTTCCTACATGTATGAGTAATGACAAAAACAAAATAAAAACAAACTAATAATTTTGTCCCACAAATTAAAATTGATTGATTGATTACCTCAATAGTAATTATTTGCTTTTCACATACTGGTGGCAAAACAATAATCCAGGAATAAAGGAAACAAAGCATAGGAATAATAAAAAAAAAAGTTTAAAGTTTAAAGAACTGAAACAGAGGAGACATGTTACCATACACTGCTTGAAATATTCCCAAAAAGTTATTCCTATGTTAAAGAACCAATTTTCTTTCCCCGCTCTTTAATTCAGATACCATGGGCTTTTGACTGACTCTTCAGTAACGAATAAAAAAGGAAAAAAAAAAATAGGATCCGACCGACAAATGCACTTACAATTCCTGTGAGGTGAAGGTGAGGCAAGATGGAATGTCAAAGAGAGGTGAGTCAGGCTACAGCCTCAGGTCTGGCTCAATCTCACTAACAAACAGGTGAGGAAAAAATGGCCCTTTCCATCGCAGAGAAAAAAAAAGCAAGCTTGTATTTCCAGTGTGTGTTTGTAAAGAGAGGTCAGAGAGAGGCCAAAACCACAGCAGAACAGTTGGACTGCTGTCCAGAATAATATGAGAAAATGGGAAATAATGTGAAAATAGTTTGACAGTGCATGTACCTTCTGCAGATGTGGAAAAATGCATTCAACAATTTAATCGGATTCATTTAACAAATAAATCAAAATGATGAATGTATTCATTTTGACCAACAAAAACACAATTAACCCCATTGATAAAGGTAGTCACTAACTTTTTTTTTTTCATTTTGAGCTGAGAGCAGTGATTTTCTCAGTTGTTCACCACATGGAACATTTCCTGTTTTACCAACAGTTTCTAATACAAAGATAAAGCAGTGAACACAGAGATTAATCATGTTGTTAAATGCAAACTGGGTGAAGTCATGGTAGAAACCTTTTTTTTTTCTTTTGAATACATGCCATCTCGTGTTCTTCATGAAGGAGGACACAACAACGTACACAACGGACCAGCTGGAATCTCATACAGACACATTTTAAATACTACAGTATGCTCTACAGTAGTGGTCTTTGGAATTATTGCACCAAAGACAGAGTCAGCCATTAATGCTGACCTAAAATGTGATTGCTGTTGAAGAGCGTTTTTAAATAAAACTTTATTCTCTTAGTATGAGAGTTAAAATGACTGTTTTGAAACATAAACATGACCACATATCTACTACCAAATGTCCTCTCGACCTTGTGCTTGACAGCTTGCAGCTTTGCAGCATATTATTGCGATAACTCACTATGTTTAAAGCAAAGAAAACTGGGGGGAGGCCACATTCTTGAGAGCTGACCAGGGGAACATCCTGTTCACCAGAGGAACGTCTCACTCCTCTTCAACCACCTGCACAGTCATTCACACACGAACTTATCATGTTTTAATCACACAATATATTAACCAATGGATGCTTTGATCACGGCCCGATCACGCGCTGTATTATCCAAGTTGAATTGAACAAGTTGTGTAATCAATGATTGTGCAATCCATGTGTGCACAGAGTGGGACACTCTAGGAACGTCTCTCCCCTTCGCAAAGCTGAAAAACTTTGAATCTTGTCTTTTTCTAATTTTTCCTAACATCTTTACAATCTTTGAAGTAGGGATAGAAAATCCCCAACACTCACTGATTCCACTCTTTTATTGTTTTGCTGTCACTGGCAAACTGGACCAGCCCAGGACAGAAGTGAGGACTCCGTCAACTGGATTTGCAAAGTACCGTGACAAACCCAGTGATCCAGATGGACACTTGAACATTTTCAAGTAACATCTACTGCATGTCTCTCCGTCCAAGGTGTGGATCCCTCTCATGTGATTCTCCCTAAGGTTTCTAGAGTTTTCTTTTTTTTCCCTGCTACAAGGTTTTTTCCCGGTAGTTTTTCCTTACCCTGACTGACGGTCTAAGGTCAGAGGATGTTACCAACCCTGAGAAGACAACCCTGTGAGACAAACTGTGTATTGTTAATTTTGAATTAAGTAAATTAGTTTTCTTTTTATACTGTGTCCCTCTGCAGCCCAGTACCAAATGACCTAGAGACCAATACCAGAACACAGCCTGCAGTTTGGGTAACCCTGCTCTACAGTGCATGTAATGTAAATGTGTGTAAAAAAAAAAAAAAAAAAAAAAACAGAATGAGATTAGAGTCACATGGTCAAACTTTCTTACAAGAGTTTTACTGTTGCATCGAAGTACGGTGAGAATTAGGGTCCACACTTCTGTACCACACAAGCCATAGGCTGCAACTGCACACATGTGACCAGTCCATATGTACTTCATCCTGCAGAGACAAGAAAAAAAAATGGATATAATATTTCAAACTTATATATTTTCTAAGTAAGGGGGCATTTTTGTTCTTCACCAAGAATTTCTTCTTCTTTTCCTTTCGGTTTATCCCATTTTTCAGGGGTTGCCACAGCGAGTCAATAATTTCCATCTCACCCTGTCCTAGGTGGGAAATTGTTGACATCTACATCGACAGTGCAACAGAGAGCAGAGGCTGTCTCTTATACACATCTACTGGATTTGCAAAGTACCGTGACAAACCCAGTGATCCAGATGGACACTTGAACATTTTCAAGTAACATCTACTGCATGTCTCTCCGTCCAAGGTGTGGATCCCTCTCATGTGATTCTCCCTAAGGTTTCTAGAGTTTTCTTTTTTTTCCCTGCTACAAGGTTTTTTCCCGGTAGTTTTTCCTTACCCTGACTGACGGTCTAAGGTCAGAGGATGTTACCAACCCTGAGAAGACAACCCTGTGAGACAAACTGTGTATTGTTAATTTTGAATGAAGTAAATTAGTTTTCTTTTTATACTGTGTCCCTCTGCAGCCCAGTACAAAATGACCTAGAGACCAATACCAGAACACAGCCTGCAGTTTGGGTAACCCTGCTCTACAGTGCATGTAATGTAAATGTGTGTAAAAAAAAAAAAAAAAAACAGAATGTGATTAGAGTCACATGGTCAAACTTTCTTACAAGAGTTTTACTGTTGCATCGAAGTACGGTGAGAATTAGAGTCCACACTTCTGTACCACACAAGCCATAGGCTGCAACTGCACACATGTGACCAGTCCATATGTACTTCATCCTGCAGAGACAAGAAAAAAAATGGATATAATATTTCAAACTTATATATTTTCTAAGTAAGGGGGCATTTTTGTTCTTCACCAAGAATTTCTTCTTCTTCTCCTTTCGGTTTATCCAATTTTTCAGGGGTTGCCACAGCGAGTCAATAATTTCCATCTCACCCTGTCCTGCACATCCTCAACTCCAACTCCAACCACCTCCATGTCCTCCCCACACTGCATCCATAAATCTCCTCTTTGGCCTTCCTCTTCGTGTCTTACCTGGTAGCTCCATGTCTTGCATTCTTCTCCCCGTATAATCACTGTCCCTCCTCTGAACATGTCCAAACCATCTCTAGCTTTTTCTCCAAACCTTCCTGTCTGTGTTGTCCCCCTGATCACCTCGTTCCTGATCCTGTCCATCCTTGTCACCCCCAAAGAGAATCTCAGCATCTTTAACTCTGCCACCTCCAGCTCTCCCTCTTGTCTTCTACCTATTCCTAATGTCTCTAGTCCATACATCATGGCTGGTCTCACCACTGTCCTGAAAACCTTTCCCTTCACCTTAGCTGAAACCCTTCTATCACAGATCACCAAGAATTTCTAATTTCATTAAAAAAATGTACTAAGAAAAATAACCAATGGTAGAGCAACAGCATTTTTTTTCTTTTCATTAAGATAAGATCAGATAACCATCAAAATAAAACATATATGTATATATATAAAAGGAAACATTTTATGTATGTTTTTTACAGTTATTTTTCCAAAACATCAAATGAGTCTGTAGGGGTGCAAATAATGGTGTGTAGTGCTAAAGTAAAAACCTATTTATTTTCTGTTAGTGCTACATTGAGACCTCGATTGTAATACTTCCTCTTTATATTCCCCTCCTAACACGATTTAAGGACCATTAAATTCAACCATGACATTAGCAAATTGTCTTTAGTTTAGTAGGAAGACTTATGGTTCCAGACTGTAATGGATCCGCTTTGGTTCGACTTAATTTAGCGTCTGGGGTGCCGTGGCATTACTGCAGGATTTATTTTGATCACAACCATGTCAGTTACAGTGTTACCGCTGTAGAAATAAAAACTTAACAGTGAGAGTGAGAGTGAAAAGGAGGTGGGAAATTGTTGACATCTACATCGACAGTGCAACAGAGAGCAAAGGAGAAAAGGGAGGAGGAAAAGGAGAAATATACACAGAACCTCGATTGTAATACTTCCTCTTTATATTCCCCTCCTAACACAATTTAAGGACCATTAAATTCAACCATGACATTAGCAAATTGTCTTTAGTTTAGTAGGAAGACTTATGGTTCCAGACTGTAATGGATCCGCTTTGGTTTGACTTAATTTAGCGTCTGGAGTGCCGTGGCATTACTGCAGGATTTATTTTGATCACAACCATGTCAGTTACAGTGTTACCGCTGTAGAAATAAAAACTTAACAGTGAGAGTGAGAGTGAAAAGGAGGTGGGAAATTGTTGACATCTACATCGACAGTGCAACAGAGAGCAGAGGAGAAAAGGGAGAAGGAAGAGGAGAAATATATACAGAGTCGAGGAGTTCACTGGAAATACATTTTTCTTTTTGTTCTTCAATGCAAAGAAGCTGTTTGACAGAAACAAATGGTTTGTTCGCACTTTTGGACTTTTCCCTCTTAATCAGCAGTTCAGATAAAAGTGCTGAATTCAGACGTATCTGCAGCTTTCTGCACGATGTGGTGAAACCTCAACTCCTGTTTACTAGGGGTGTGAAGATTAATCGCTTTGGATCGGTTATCGATCTGTGACCGGCACGATCCGAGTGTACCGGTCCAAAATGCCCCGACTGTATAAAATGCAGTCAAACACTCTGATGGTTCGTGTTTTTGTCCGTGAAACGGTTTACTGCTCCAGAGCCCCACCCACAAACAGACGTTTAGACATAGCCGCGAAATTGTCCGCTTCCCCCCACTAGAGCGGCGAGCCTATAGATACATACTATATATACATCTATTCACACATGTCTATGCAGGTTGTGTCACTTGAGGTGTGTGAACTGTGACGTGGGCTGATTTGATTGGAGTTCAGGTTGTGGGTTTTACTCTGCTCTGAGCAACATGGCGGACAACACATGTGAAACTTACAGCGTTTGTCATTTAAAATCAAAGGCTCGGACATCATTTGTTTTTGTTTTTTTTTCAAGAAGGATGGAAAATTACAAAACAATGTCCTGTGTGACAGTCTGGTTACAGGAGTGCCGTCTAAAGCTAAACCTTTCTCAAACTGTAGGCATGTATTTCAGTAAAATAAGTAGAGAGTCACCTGCTCCTGATTTACTTGTTAATTGAGATAAAATAAAAATTGTCAATCAGTATAAATATCTTGGGTTAATATTAGACTCACAGCTCTGCTTTAAAGGTCATATTGACAAATTGTGTAAAAAAAAAAAAAATCTAGTTAAATCTTGCAAATGTTCAGGCAATTCGAAAGGATATGACAGATGAAGCTGCAAAAAAATCTTAATTGTATAAAAAGCGTTTCCATAAGTATTTTCTATTATATCATACGTATTGTGTGCTTCTTGCCTTTTAACATCATGGTCACAGGACTAAAGATGAAAACGAGCCTTTGGCTAATTCTTTCTCATTTAAACATGTGTAAGCATATGTTTGTGAAATTGCATTTTCCCCTTTTAAATAAACTAAATTAAAACTAAAAACAACTGGCAGCTGTATAGTGTTGTTGAAAATGGATTTGCAATTTTTTTATTGAATCGAACTGAACCGAAATGGATTGCACTGGATTGATTGTTTAATGTTTTGTATGAATCGTTCCTGAATCGGATCGTAGCCTGTGAATCGAGATTTGAATCGGATCGTTATGTGAGTGAAGATTCACACCCCTACTGTTTACCATGTGAGAATTCAAATTTGTCACTAGAACCTTGTAAGAAGCTGAACTGTGTGTACTGTGCCTCACCACTGTAGTGTCATGACACATTTAGGCACAGATGGGCACAAGACAATGCTACTTTATCTTATCAGCAGTTGATGTATTTACAACCAAACATAACTTTTTATCCCGTTAAGAGTTCTGTGATTTTGTATCTCAAGTTAATACATAAAAAATACTAAATTTATCATCATCTATCAAGTAGTGTGGAAGTAAAATGGCCTGTGGTGAAAATTCATCCATGACCACAACTTTTTGTAGATCAAAAAGGGCTCAACACTAGAATAGCCTTCTTTTAATCACTGTTGGTCAATATGTGTAAAAAGACTACGATGCCCATGCCAATGATGGCCTGAGGTGAGATCAGCATCATTATACGTAACATTTTTCAAGTAGGAATGCGCATCATTTTTTTTTTTACTTTACTTTGTCTTTTTATTCTAATGACAAAAGATAAAACCACCCACCTTCTGTTGTGAGGTGAACACAGTGATTTGTTCAAGATTAAATCTCTGAAAGAATTGGTCATTACTTACAAGTCGGCTCTAATATTGCAGTATTAATGAATCCTTTTTATGACTTGTGACTCTGAGGTCATGTGAGAGACTCATCTTTCACAAACACTACATAACAGAGTGATTCATAATATGGGGAATGGTGGTCAAGAAGGCAGATTTGTTCTGAGAGAGTTTTGGGTTCAAATCCAACATGCTCCCCAACACTGCTCACTGGGTGCTCAAAGCTATTTGCTATTTGCTTGATTTGCTTTCTTAAAGATGTTTCCTTTGTATTTCTTTGCACAGATTTGGATGTGTGTTTTATACAAATTTGCCAAATTTACTGTGGACTTTTGATGTTTGAATATTCTCAGTTCCACAGAAATTAATTTGTAGGTAAATATTAAGTGCACATCAGAATACAATCTAATAAAGCTATGTAGTCAAATAATTAAACATGATATTCATTAAGGGTTACAGTCTCCCTTGGGAATT
This sequence comes from Paraplagusia blochii, assembly GCA_016785265.1. NCBI lineage: Eukaryota > Metazoa > Chordata > Actinopteri > Pleuronectiformes > Cynoglossidae > Paraplagusia > Paraplagusia blochii. The sequence continues at coordinate 119,636 of JAFBJS010004384.1, forward strand.
ACATGTGAAGTCTATTTCTGTTTTTTTAACATTTACATAGTTAAAAACAATAGTGAGAAGAAATGCAGCAGCAAATCCGCTGCTAATAAGACAAGATGAAGAGACGTGAACCTGTGATAAACCACACGTTTCTATGAATAGAGCACGTAGCAGGAAAAGAGTAAGCAGGTGTTAGATTAATTTTAATTACAAGTTTGTATTTAATATGAGCTGAAGCGAAAACAAGACTGCCTGTGATTGTCCTTTCTTTTTCAGGGATGAACTCAACAATGGTAATGATTTCAGAACACAAGTATTCGGCATGCAGAACAGCAACCTCTGAAAAGTATTTAAAAACCCCCTACCCATGATGCACAGGCCCTGTTGCACAAAAACTAATTTCAGGTAAAACAGTTGGACAGAACTGAGAGTTGAAAAAAATCAGTGCAGAATACGTGCTAACAAGTTTTTTTTCTCCAAACATTAATAATTAATTGAATCAATATTATCCCTTAATCCTAATAATAGTATTATTGTCCAGCAACTTCCAGCATGGGGAAGTGTTTTTAAAGGATCTTATATGTTGGTCTTGGTTTTCACAGTTATAAAATGTTATTACAGCTTTGTTCTTCACTCATTGCCCAGTTGCTCCATTAAACAAAAAAGTCGACCTGATCACTTTTAGGTCCAATATTCCAACACCTAGCCAAACCTTGGAACACCATATTACAATTCAGGAACTTCCTGAACTTTCCAGCAATTTTAGAATCCATGTTTATCTTGTAAAAATGGGCAAAGCTTCTGATGTTGTTTGGTAAAGTCATACTCACCTCATTGTGCTGAAGGCCACGAGACCAAAGAAAAGCGTGTGCATTGTATTGTAGGCCACATCTGGACGAACAATTGTCAAGGCTGACTGTTCTCCTAGATCCCCAACTTCGTGCTTCTCCTCGGCTGAACCTGAACTTCTCCTGTTGAGGAACAGAGACAACGGTGAGACGGCAATGATGCATAAAACATGACAGCTGACACTGGAGTAGCAGCAGGAGAAGATGACGATGGTGGTCTTGGTGGTGGGTGGAATTGATATTTAGGGTGGTTCCAACAACGGTTCAATAATATAAATATATATATACAGTATATATAAATCAATTATCTCCAGCTACCTGAGGTTTTTCACAGCCCCTGCTGCCAACATGCCACTGAGTAGCAGCAACGTGAGAATGTATGGGTATAGAAGGGACGAAGCACCCAAACGTTCCAATGTGTCCAGTGGCAACAAACCAAAGGCTTCTTCACACAGATAGAGACTGGCATCAAAATCCCTGCAGAATAAAAAAGGTGGAGACGTCAGGTGATTGAGCTAATTGATGGATCTATCTTTGCAATTAAAGAAAGTTGGACAGGTCTTCATTTAGCTTTGTTTGTCCAAGAGTTTTTCATCCAGAGGTGAAAAAGTCTTCTGTGGAGGACCGCTCAGTCTTCACTAAACAATCTATTCATCCATCACTTGATCATCAAACTGAAAGAACAACCATTATATTTTAGCCACTTTCATCAACATCCATTTGGACTGAATAAAACCTACTTAAAGAAATGGTCACTTTAACTCATAGACTCTCAAATGAATTTCTGTTATTCCCCTAAGAAGACAGAAATGCTTCCATTGCCCGACCCCCCGCCAGAGCCCACAGCGCCACCCTGGGGGTGGCCCATCCCGGAATTTGTGAACAACTGCTTTAACCTAAAGGAAAGAAGGAAAGCAAACTCCTTGTCATTGTGACATTGTGATTAACACCCCTGCACACGACGAAATTCAAGATCTGTATTTAACCCATCACCAAGTGAACAGTGGGCAGGTTTAAGCGCCCGGGGAGCTGTAAGTGTCATGCTCAGTGGACCTGAGTGCAGTGGCAGTTAGTGGATTTGAACCTGCAGCCCTCCGGATCCCACTACTAAACCACAAGTATATAATTGTAAAGACTCTTTTTTACAATTGAATTGTAAGAAATTTGTCAGCATATTACTGTTTGCAAAATCGCAAGAGTCTTTTGAAGAATGAATGTTTCAAACACCAAATATATGCTGCCCCTGTACAATTAAGAAGCAGAGACTTTGATGCAACAAAAAATGGAGCCACTCCAGGAATATTTGCATGGAATAGACTTCCAATACATCGTTATCAAATGAAATAAATTGCTTTTTCAGTGTATAAATCATTTCCTATACTACTTTATTTCAGTAGCATACATACAAGCCTAACAAGTGTATTAACATATCCAGTGTAAGAGTGAGGAGAAAACAGAAATTGTGTGCGTTACTCTGTTGAAGAACAAAACACACATGAACATACACAGACACAGGTGTAATATCTTTAGAGCAGTGTGTGAAGGCGTGAAAGCGCCTGGGGTGTTATTTTGTGTGAATAATAGATGCGGGGGTAACACCGGCAGCAACGTTATCCATCAGGCACCCCTATGTCTGTACATGTGTATCTCTGTCAGTGGCAGAAGACACAAATAACAAGTGGCCATCACATGCATTCACAGGTTCACTCATGGTCCTTGAATTATTCAAGAGACTCAAGAGAAATTCAAGAAAAAAAATCACTGCATTCTTCCTCTATCACTCTCTCTTTTTCTTAGCCTGAACCAATGACCAATGGATGTATCTGTTAATTTCTCTTTTGTGAAATCTTAACTCTCAATCCATTTAGTCTTTTTAATCAGGGCTCTACTGTAAGTAAAGTTTAGACTCACTTCACTGCAAAATTCAGGGTTAAGCTACTGCAGAGCGTCATTAAACACACACAATAAAAGGTACCCAATAAAAGCCTTTCAATGAATCTTGTTATGAACAGGAGGTCACTTGACGGGTTAATACTGGCACGGCCTGTCTGTGAATTCCTTGTCTGGACGGAGAAGAAGCGCCAACAAGTGTCCATGAATATTTGTTTTATTCCACAGACTGCACACAAAACAACCTCCTGATTGGCTGCGTGGCCTTGTTTGTTTTCACAATTCTTATGATTTGAGTAATAAGTAACTGTATATCTGCGTAAATGACTTTGCAAGCGTGCATTTCCATACCTGGTTGGTCCCAGTCCAAACTTTGACCAAATAAATTTAAAGATGTGTTCATCCGATTTAAGCCGAAGGGCTTTCTGTGAAGACACACAGTAACACACAGTTACAAAAAAAGGTGGGATGTATGAATATGTACATATCAGATCATTAAATTGGATTGAGGTAACGTTCTGTCTTCTTGTCTTTTTTTTTTTCTCACACTTACGTTCACAGCTAGAGTCTATTTTTAAAAGTTGTTATATGAGAGATATCATACACAGAGACGATTGTTACAGGATTACCCTGTTGGTTATGATTACTGTCTCTAACAAGACAAAAAAATAAATTAATTTATCACCTCACCCTTTTTTTTTGTTAAAGAGACAGAGAGAGATACATTTTACAAAAAAAGGGGCACGTAAAGAAAACAATAATTCAGGAAAGATGTTTAGTGGTAGCTGTAAAAGGGGAAAGGTTTAATTTTCCTATTCTTTGAAGATTCCATAAAGGCTAATTAGATCAAAAAATAAAACGTATACTGTCATTGACTGCATAATTCAGGTGTGGTCACACTTTTTGACTGATGGGACACAACTGGTCCTGGATTGGACATGGGGCCACGATAGGAACAGATGGAGTGTACGTTGAACGATTAGTGAATTAAAAGTAAAAGTAATTCATAATGGCTAAAATTATTTTTCTGTGCCCTCTGTAGAGACAATGTTGGTATTAGAGTAAAAACGAAAACAATAAATACATAAACAATAAAAAGTTCAACATGTTTGTTGGGCTGGATAACACAGTTGACTGGGCCACATTTGTCCCACAAGACTTGGTTTGCCCATAACTGTCACATGTTATGTAAAAAAAAACAAAAACATCTTTTTACACATTTTCTGGGCAGTCATATTGCACTAAACAAACACTAGCTTGTGCTGGTTTGTTTGGATTGATGTTTATACCAAAAAAATATTTTATCCTATATAAATATATACGGGTTTGTCAAGTTAGCGCTAATGGTTTAATCATTGCATAATACTGTCATAGAATTTTTTATTAAATCATGATTGTTCTTTTCATAACCATTAACAAACAAGTTGTAAGAAACCTAGAGAGATAGAATCATTGTAGGAGGGATAAGAAGACCAAGCAGGGGAAGAGAGGAGTAGCAATAAAGAAGAGAAAAAAAAAAAAACGGAAGTTTTACCTTGGTCAAGTAATTGATGGTTACGGTGAGCAGTAGAACCATGATGCTGTGGAGTAACAGTTTTATCAGACGAGTCAAAAAGCTCCCGGTCTTGAGTCCAGACTGTGAAACCAAACATGTATGAGGGTCAGGTTTACTCCTGTAGCTCTTGTCCCAGAACTATTTATGAAATACAGTTTCAGAATCTTGTTATTCAGAAAGAAAATATCGAGGTACCAGAGGTCTTTTCCTCTCAGTTAAGTAACTATGTGGATGAAGCTTGTGATGCACAGCTTACACGTTGATGGAAGACTTTTCAGTTTCTATTTTATTTAGCAATTTATTAAAAATTGGTTTTCTTAAAAAAAAAAAAAAAAAAAAAAAAAAAAAAAAAAAAAAAAAAAAAAAAACCTCTCCTTGTCTGTTAGAGACAAACATTGATTTTCTCTGCTTTCTCTAACTGGTTTGATTTCAGTTTCAGTTTAGTTTATTTAAAGGGGACAATGCAATTTAATAAAACACAATATTGCACATGGTTAAAAAAGCCAGAATTAGCCAGAAGGCTAGTTTTCATCTGTAGTCCCCTGGCCATGATGTAAAGAGGCAAAAAACGCAATACATACACAATTTTAAATACATATGGAAGCACTTATACATTTAAAATAGAATCACATGACATATTTACATTTAGATTTGAACATTGAATGTGAGAACATCAGAAGAGGCTTTTCTTCTAGTGTTGGCAGTTGAAGTTGTTAACGAGGTTTGATTTCTTAAAATTTGTTATTTTCTGATTTCATTGTTAACATTGGTAAAAGGCTCTTTTGTAAGACTTTGACTCTGACCTGACAGTGTCTAATGAAGAGTACAGCCACGATGAAGCTTAGTACCAGTGATCCCAGGATCATTGAGTTACAGAACTGGAGGATCCACACACTCAGGAGAGAGCTGACCTGAATTAGATACAGAGTGGTGACCTTTCGCGCGCGCACACACACACACACACACACACACACACACACACACACACACACACACACACACACACCCAGACACACACACACACACACACACACACACACACACACACACATACATAAACAAGTGAAATGCTGAGGATGCGGGTCAGAATGTTACTTTCTGTGGTTTTCACACAGGCTCATTTATAATGCTATTAATGCTGCAACACTTGATCAATTAGCAGATTCATCAAGATCACATAAATAATGGATTAAAGGCAAAGTCATTTCATTTAAGTGTTCTGTCAGTGCGGACTGAACAACTCCAAGGCGTTTATATTAGACTCAGTAAAAAACTATTGGAGGAAAAAAAAAAGAAACATTTTCGACACTTTACAAACCCCAAACTCCAGTTTATCCCTTACACTGCTCTTAACCCCCTCTAGCCTGAATTACCCTTACCCACACAAATATATAGAAAACCAAAAACATCATTATTGTGGCATTGTGACTGCAAAATAGAGAAGACTGCTGTATGTAACCCATCAATTGAACCCTTTCAGTTAGGGTAAACTTTAACCTAAGACTTGAAACAACAACAACAACAACATTTATATTTATATATATATATACACATACATATATATATATATATATGCATATATATCTTAAAAAAGTAAGAAAAACAAGAAAAAAGTAGAATATGAACATTTACAAAACCTGAAACCTCAGGACAAGATGTGTATAAGAGATATATATATATATATATATGTAGAGCTGGAGGTAGCAGAGTTAAAGATGCTAAAGTTCTCTTTAGGTGTGACTGTGAATGAGGTGATTAGAGGGACAACTCAGAAGCCAGATTAGGATGGTTTGGACATGTTCACTGGTGGGACAGTGGTTGTATTGGTAGAATGATCCTAGAGATGGAGCTACCAGGAAGAGGAAGGCCAAAGAGGAGATTTATGGATGCAGCGAGGGAGGACATGGAAGTAGTTGGAGTTAGAGTTGAAGATACAGAGAACAGGGGGAGATAGAAAATGTTGACTCGCTGTGGAAACCCCTGAAGAAAGGGACAAGCCGAAAGGAGAAGAGGAGACATACAGTATATGGGCAGATGTCCACATAGATTTTTCTGCTTAAAACGAAGGCACATCCCACTGTTCCTTTTTTTAAATGGAAAAGCAGGAGGTAAAGTTTTCCAGACCCCCACACTGGAAAGTTCCACCCATGCTTTTATTTCCATGTGTGCAGGGTTCTACTATTTGGTTTTCTTGGAGATGATTGCTGGACCTGCTTTATGTATCTCCCAAGATTGAGTCACTGCACTCAATTATCTCAGCAATGAATGACCAACCACTTATATATGTACATTCTTAATACACTTGATATTGTTATCTGTATGAAAGGCTAACACATAGTGAGAACACTTGCAGGTTTTGTCATGTAGCATATAGACATTTGAGTAATGTTACGTAACAAAATTAACTTCTAATCACTGAAAAATATCCAGGTTCATTCTTGGCTCATCACTGTGTTTGTATGTTGATTTAATGGTTTATGCTTCACAGTTTGTTTACCAAATCTGTCAGAGTGTCATATCCTATCTTGGCATCCTGATATTGGCAACCAATACTCTCTAACTACTCAACAATGACTGTTGTTAAATAAAATTGTGGTGCCACACACGCAAACAGTGGCATATCCTCATTTAGAGTAAAGGGCACATGGGCTAACTGTGAGTGAATAATCCAGATTTGCTAAATCCTCTCTTACAACCAAAATGTTTTACTAACACTTGATTTAGATATCAAGCAATAAATTGGTATTAAACATCCTCTTTAAGATGTATTCACTGCCTTAAACTTAAAGATCAATATTTTGTATGTATGTAACCTTCAAAAGGCCTAGTCGGAGGAATTTTAAACAAAATTAAATATCTTATTTGGCAATTTTTTATTTAATTATTAACAAAAGCAAAAAATGTATATATAATTTGAAGACCTATTAATGTATTAATTGCAACTTATCAGATATAAATTGACTTTCATCCTAAGGAAGGAATTAATCTCATGAACTCCTGTTTCCTTTTTACCTGTGTTGTGGTTAAGAAGTCCAGACAGTCTAGTGTGTAGATGATGAGCGCCTGAATGAGTAGGATAAATTGGTTGAACTGCCACGTCAGACTGAAGCAGAAGGTAGTCACGTACATCAGCCACACCATAACCTTCTGAGTAGGAGGGAAAAAAAAAACACACCCACACACACACACACACACACACAGGTCAGAATCACAACGCTCCTCTTTACCTCCCTTCTGCTATTACTCTTGGCTCCAGGCATGAAAAGAACAGGAGGAGCGACCACAGTTTTGATTAGAGAGCTTACCTGCTGTAAAATGCTGAGCTTAGGCCTGAGGTAACATGTGATGGCTGCCACCTGCAGAGCCAAAAAAGGCAAGGACCAGTTTTCTCTGAGGGAGATGGTGAACTCTACACGAGTGGTATCGATCCTGAGAGGGGTGAGACGGTAATACAATTAATTTTTTTATAAAGTCCAAACCCAAAATAGGCATTGTCATTATCTGGTGATTATTAATTTGTTTAGTAATAACTGTGTGAGTTTTGACTGAGAGTCGGTCAGAAATTCCAGTATCCTTCTGTTTTTTCGCAACAGCAAAGAAATATATATATATATATAAAAAAAAATAGGTTATGTGCACTGATATTCTGATATTCACTGCCTTAGGACAAGAATTAAAGAGCACGAAACTAAGTTTGTTCTACTGTTTTACTTAGATCTTTCTTTGAAATATTACCATGCTTAAATTACTGCTGTTTAACTTTTTCATGGTTGTTCTGTAGAGAAAAGAATAATTAAACTTTCTGACCCTTTTTGGTTAAAAGTTGCAGGGGTCAGTTTAGAATACTGACCTCTACTGATCCACTTCAGTGGAGTTTTGATATTTGTTTGAGATAATACATACAGATACATACAGTAACAGCAGTGTGGTCTGATATTTGGAAAGAAAAATATATCAGACCACACTGCTGTTTTCTGCAATTCCCTTCAGTTCAGTCTTGTTTATTGTATTGCGCGGTAACACTATATTTATGTTTGTTTGGACAAATAACGATAACAGCAAGAATAGCTAATAAGAATTTAATTTTAGAGCTGAAATGTAGCCATATTTCAACCGAGATCACTGTAGTTCTAAGATGAATAGCTATGGGAGAGTCATGCCATAAGGAAAGGAAAGGAAAGGAAAGCAAAGCAAACTCCTTGTCATTGTTACATTGTGATCCACACAACTGCACTCAACGGAATTCAACCTCTGTATTTAACCCTGTGGTAACTTAGGTAGTTGGTGGATTCAAACCTAGAGCCCTCCCGACCCCAGTCTGGTTCCTCAACCACCAGGCTATTGTCCCGACTGCCCCGTCAATTTTGTGTGATACAATGAACAATTTTGTGTTCATTGTATTCCTAATCCCATCCTTCTGTAAGTTGTTGCAATGGATTGTTATGTAATGTAGTGTAATAAAAAAAAAAATAGCATTTTCTTGTCACCTGTTGAGAATGTACCAGACTCCAGCGAGTGTTCCAGCTAACCAGGATCCAGACAGCAGCCATGCAGTGAGGTACAGGGCAATCACATACACAGCTTGGAGGGAGAACACAGTATAGATGTAGAAATAGATCGGTTCCAGATAGCTCTGAACACAAACAGACACGGGGCAAGAAGAATCAGTTCATTTGTTTTCAAGAATGAGGAATATCAGCTGACAAACTTTGAATGTATCCTCACAAATGTATGTGGCCAGACATAAACCTTTACCTGTCCTTTCATATGACACACAATAATAGCCACCAAGACTAAAAAGACCCTGCAAACACCTGAACAGTTTTATGTCACGAGTCTCAAACCCGGGCCCGTGGGCCATTTGTGGCCCCCACCTTTATGTGAAAGTATGAATGTAAGCGGGGCCCACAAGATTTATATAAGGATTATACTGCAAGTTAATGCTAAAAAATGGTTTTGTTGGATGCACTCATTGGTAGACACTGCAGTGGACGAATGTGAGTATTACAAGACTCATCTGTAGTGTTGTATTATAGTGGGAAACTGATTTTTCCTTTCATTTATACCATTGTCTTCTTCTATATTTAACATTAACCGGTAATGCGGCCCTTAGGCAAAATGGAAAGGAAAGCAAACTTATTTGAGTTTGAGACTGCTGGTTTATGTGTTTTAAACTGAAGGGTTGAAGACATATTTGCTGAGAGCAGACTGAAGTTCAATACTCCTCCATCTATGTTTTATAGAAAGTAAATTATTATAGATCACAGCAGTTGGTATAATATATGTGTTTGTTTGATATTTGTTAACTATGTTAATGTTAGTAACATACATGCTGGGTTTTTCTTGACAGCTGCTGATTAGTAAGTTACCTGAATTGGCAGTAGTCTGTAGAAAACACTGAGAAAAACCTCCTGGTAAATGTTCATTCTCTGCAGGAGATTAATGGTTCTCCTGGACTCTGTCAAGTTGTCATTGATCAAATCCGAGAGGCCTGTGAAGCATGCAGACAGACACGCGCGCACACACACACACATTTGATATTATATAACTATGAGGAGCACAGAGGGAGTGCATAAAAGCTCCTCAAAGTACAGCACTATTAGAGTACAATTACACAGTTTGAAATGTTATGTCCAGGAATAAACCACAGACTTTCTGCTTCAGTTCCTGCTTCAACTGTAAAAGAAACTGCTTCAGTGTGTCTGAAACCTTGACAGATAAACCACTGAAGCACAGTCACATACACACAATTCAGATACAAATGATAGATGTCTTTCAAATACATTGATTTCATATATAAATATATATATATATATATATATATATATATATATATATATATATATATACACACATTTCACCCTTTTACCTCATACAGTCATACCCAATGATCATATTTTGAGCCCATAGAGACTGCATTTGAATAATTTATTTAATCACAGCCATTTGCTCACCAACACATTAATTCAGCAAATGAAAAATAGTTGCAGTAGCTCTCTTAAACAAATTTCTATATCTTTAGACTCAGACTTAGACCTACCTTCATTGTCATAGTGGGTCTGGCAACAAAATGTAGTTGCTTGGCAACCGGAATACACAGAACACACTTATCACAACAGTCCCAACAGTGTCAATTAGACAAAATTATTTTAAAACCCAATCAAATGGGCAGACTTACCACTGTTGACAAGACTCAATAACTCTACACCACAATATGGTATTGTGGACTTAGAGTGTATTGTGGACATGGTTCAATATGGTAGTGGGAATCTTTATAAGTGAAAGTGACTACTTGTCATAGTGATACAGAACACTATGGACGCAACTGAATTTGACTTTTGATTTAACTTATTTCCGAAGTGAACTTTGAGATGACTAGGATAACAGTGTGGGGGGATGACACCATGCTCAATGGACCTCAGTGACACCCTGGCTGCTCGTGGATTCGAACGTGAAACCCTCTAGACCCAAGGCCGGTCCTAAGCAACCACAAATAACAAGAAAAACGTATAGAAACTGCACCCTCACTATCTAGAGTTCAGAATGTTTCTGCTGCCATCAAGTGGTCATAAAATGTATTTGGTGCAGCGATTTTGAAATAATCGGTACAAGTACTAAGCAAATGAGAAGTAAACAATTATATATATTAGTCATATATATATATATATATATATATATATATATATATATAAATTGATAGTGATCCAGGCAGGATCATTTACCATATAGAAATCCAAAAGGTTTTAGGAAAAACTTTATATTTTAAAAATACATCATAAAGTTAATATTAATAGTAATATTAATATAAGACCAGACAAATACCTTTGTGCTCTAAAGAACTAAACTGAGATATTTAACAGCAATAACTTGTAACATCCAGCACCTTCTAGCAGCTCTCGGTGCAGCTTCACTTTCCCCTCACACATAGCTCTCACACCATGCTCTAAACTATCATTAACTTTATAATAAATAAATTATAGAATAAATGCATCCTACAATTATTATTATTATTATTATTATTATTATGTTTTCATCTTGTTTGCAGTTATTTTGGGTAGTAATTTTATAAAAGACAATTGTTTCTGAATCAAAGATCAATTTTAAACTCAATAAAGGCTTAAAAATCACTACTGAATGGAATCATGAAATGTTCCAAATGCCGCAACTCAAGAACATATGTACAATATGTACACTATAAACATTACATGTCTGTGTAGTGATTAAAAGTGTGTCTGTTTGTAAGGCAGAATCTAACTGAATTCTTGCAGGGAGGACTGAAAATAGGGCCATAAAATACAGTGTGGTTTGCGTCTCTAGCTAGTAGATCATAGTTTGCATGGGTCCCCTGTGTGTGTAAGTACTCTCTTTTTCCCACGACAACACTCAGATTAGAGATTGGGTTAATCAGGAAGTCTTATGAATATAATCCATATTAATGAATATGAACATGAATGGATGTTGTCTCTGTACGTGGCTTAAAAAATGAACTAGAGAGAACTGTCAATGGTGCTCCTCTGCAAATCCAGCAAAGGAATGAGTAGTGGAGAATAGATTGTTGAATGAATAAATCCCAGTTAAAAGAGTTTCTTGATCAGAAGGAGATTTTTATAAGACAGATGCAACTGAATATGGCAATGACAATGAGGAGATTTCCACATGAAGTGACTTAGAAAATCTGAATGGATGGGGGAAAGTTATGAAACAAGGTCAGGGTGATCTGGACATGGGCGTAAGGAGAGAAAGAAGAAGTTGATCAAAGAATGTTTGAAATGGAACTGCCAAGCAGGAGGGAAAAATAGGCTCCAGAGAAGACTGAAGGATGTACTTAAGACATACTGTATGTACAAATGGTTTGACATAAGGAATGGAATGACATGGAGACAGAAGTTCAGCTGTGGAAGCTCACAGACAAGAGAGCCAATAAAGAGAAAAAACAATCCTGAGAGATGATTGTATATGAAGACAGGAGAGTAAAGGGTGTATCTGTACCTTGCTGTATAGACGGGGCCTGTAACATCTGCTTGTAGTATGAGTAGTAAAGGCCGCATTCAGTCCGAAAGGAAATCTCGCGCTCTACTTCCTGTGAGTGGAAAAAGGAATGTGGTCAGAGGAACCTAGGAACTTTTTTTCCAAGAAGTGTGTGAAAGAAAAATCTCTATATTTTTTTAAGAAGAACCCTACGGTGCTTTAACAACACTGCTGTTGAAAAGAGAAGATAGTCACTTTGAATGACATGGTATTGCAAAGCAGAACCATACATCTGAACCGGGTTTGGTAGTTGTGTATGAAACAATAAGTTGTTGGATTTGGAGGTTTACTGTTAATTTATATTGTAGGGTTGAGAGTGTGACTTGGGAGACGAGAGCCGGCAGTTCTAGGTTCAGTTCCCACAGGAACCATGTACTTGACACCTGCAAGGGGACAGCCTGTTGCAGCAGCTCCGTTGTTAACAAAATAAATTCCCACCTACATTAAGTTTTTTACTATTTTTCTGGATTGGCTTAAAAGGTTAACATATCTGCAATTGATGATAATCTGAAGATTAACTTGAACAATATCAACCAATGACAGGTGATGCAGAAAAAGTGTAGTCAACACCCTTGGGTTTGTATTATTACATCAAAGATGCATTGGGCTGCAGGACGTTAAAGCAGCTATCTCACACCTGAAGGGTTGTGAGTTTGATGTGTCCTGGCTTAGTAGTTCAGATGCCATCCCCAGTTAGATGACAAAACATGTGGTGTAAAGCACTTTGTCGTAGGGACTAGAAAAGCACCGTATAAGAACAGACCATTTAAAGAGGCACAATAAATCAATACAGGAACCATTTATCAGGCACTAGCTGAAATGATGTGTCAGCACAAGTGAACGTTAAAAGTGTGTGTATTTGTAGTCCAGTCACTGATTGTAAAATGAAGGAGTAAAGTGCACCATTCCAGCTTCAGGCTTTTATTTTTCATCAAATTCTGGGCATAAATCATTTTTTCAGCTGGGCCGCATCCTTGATTGCGGCATGCTCTACTTGATTTGTTTGGCCTATCAGTTACAGGGAAACAGTCAAAGGTTGAAGTCCAAATTGATTTTGCAGCATTATGGTCCCTCTGCAGGCCATCTGCAGTTTTTTCCATGCATCTAAAACTGGACTTTGGCGAGCACAACAACTCTGTGAATAAGATGCCAGCGATGTGATCATTTTTCCACTAATGGATTCTAGATAAATGCTCATGACCAAATATGATTTAAAATAAAAGCTGAAATATAACATAAATAATCTACACTGATTGAAAGCAAAACTTTGCATAAAAATTGTATTACGAGGTATCTTCAGAATTGGTCGTCATGTTCGATATGAACAGAGGCAGGAATCTTGGACACTTTTGGCAACTCTTCCTACTTTTGCAAGTTTTTTTTTTTTTTTTCAGGTCAATGTTCCTTAGAGTTTTAGAACATTTTGAACATGAGCTCTTTACAATTCCCCACACTCTCTATTTTCTATAAAAAACAAAGGGAAACAGAGAAAAAGGAACAGTTTCATACCATAAGCTGAGAAAACCAGAGCAGGTTTTCATGGATGGAATTAACACAACAGGCCTGGGCCAGACCCAACAGACCGGCCAATAACAATCCTGCTGCCATGGAGATGCAACATTGCCAGAGACACCAGGGTTGAATGCCGGAACGGGAACAAGTGTCAGATTCAGAAAACACAGAAACATCGTATGCACCGTCTCCCTTTCTCTTTTCCTTCCCCTTTTCTTTCTGCGGGACATAAGATCCTTTGGCTGAAACCAACGTGTTGCCACTGCACCTCTCCTCAGCATGGATTTTCTGCTTGATTCTCTTATGAAGATCCATCCTCCGGGAACAGATCCGATGATCACGCCCTTTCCAATTCCGTAGATTGGGTAAATTAAGGTCAACAGTCAGCAAACGTAATCCATTCATCCAGATCCATTACTGCAGCAAATGTTAACATTGCTCCTTGTGCTCTTCTCCAGCTCATCCGAGAAAATTAGCCGAGCAAATTAGCCCATCAAATGTCTTCTTCCCTGTTTACCAGTGAGAAAACTTAGCTTCAAACCCCATGATGAAATAGCTAATCCTTTGTGTTTATAGGAAGATCCGAGTCAGACAGTGTAACAGTCGGCCCATTTCCTTAAGAAATTAGTTCATCTCACCAACACGGACACAGTAGCAGCCGCCTACTCTCCGTTTGTCTTCTTTGCAGACTAACAAGTAACTCCCATCACTCTGATGTGGTCCCACATTGACCCAGCTGTGGCCTAAACGTTTCTTCTTCTTTTATCTTCTTTTTCACATTTGGCAGACTCTAAAACATGGTTGCATTTGATCTTCTCTGAGACATAGAAAAAGAAATGTTTCCCCTCCCAAAAAAAAAAAATCGCCATGCACGTCTGAAGGGGAAAAAAGCAAAGGAAGCAACGGTGAAGTCAGAGCTGTAAATAACAGCACCAGCCGCAGACAGAGGGAGAGGGTTTAAAAAGTGAGTTGACTATTGGTGACCCCTAGTATGTAGAAATACACACACACACACACACACAAAGGATAAAAGTGGGAGGGAGAACTGGAGAGCAGTGCTAAGAGCATGTTGAAATGTCATTCGGAAAATGTGGGGAACAGTTGTCAGAGATTTTGTGGGTCTGGAATCAGCTTCAAGCTGTGAGCACATTTGTGGAATTAAGAGCTGCACAAATGTGGACATGACTTCACACCTGATGTATTCGGATGAAGTCAGATGTCTGACTGAACACTCAGCAGCAGAAGCTAACAGGGATGACAGCAGTCTGAAATTTTTCAGGAACATTTTTTTTATTTTTTTTTAATCTAACTGTGACGCTCATGCTTGTTCTGTGTGAAAACATGCCTTTCTTTGGAAACCACAGACCCAAAGCACACCATTTTACGTGAACATATAAAATGTTGTAATGTCTTTTCTCCCTCCCTTCCTTCTTATTTAATTAAAATTTATACATTTCCTAGAATATTCTTGCCCTTTATTCTATTCTTTTCCCATCTCTGACTTTAGCCCACATGCTTCCCTAAATGTCACTTCCCTAAACTGCAAAAAATATACCTAATTTGTGTCACAAAGTTGCGAATTTGCAAGAGCCCAGAGCAATCCTGGTGCCCAGACTCTCGTCTGTTAAGATGTGTCTTTATTTAAATAAATCCAAACAGCAGCTTTTATGCAGTAATGTAATCACACAGTGTTACACTACAAGTGCCATTGGAGCAGGAGTGTCAAACTTGCGGCCCGTGGGCCATTTACGGCCTGTGAAACTATATTTTGTGGTCCCCACCGTGATGTTGAATTTATGATATTTCTACTCCACATTTTATGGTGGAGAACATAGAGCAATAACGTGTGCATTGTTCCACTGCAAGTCAATAATGCCAACAATGATCACGTTGGATACATTTAGTGATAAGCACTTTCCTGGATGATGTGATATGTGTGTATTGAAATGGAGACTGCCCTTTGTCGCTCTGTTTTTATATTCAGACAATCTGATTTTCTCATTCACAAAGACACGCTGATAACACGCTGATGACGCATGTTCATCAGAAATAAATTTACTATAATCATCTAAACTTCAGACAATCAAAGTAAAGGTATTTTCACGGACTTACACTGATGGAGTGTACAGTACTGTACTACAGCATAGCATTATGTGCTTCACCAGTAAATATCTGGTATATTTTATAGAGTTGGTTGTACAGTAAATCATGTCAAGTAGTTCTCAAAAACTGGGTCAACTGACTGCTTCTGGTTCTGTTTTTTTGTTTTTTTTTATGTCTACACATCAGCAGTGTTGTATGACACAGACCATGTGGGAAACTGGCTTTTCCAAAATGTTAGTTACTTTCTTTATTTTATGTTGAACATGCTAATGCTGCCCTTTGGTGTAATGACAGTGGGAGGAGTGGCCCCTCAACTAATTTTAGATTGAGAGGACAATGTAACAACAAGTTTCAGATTATATCATTCAGATATTCTGAATTATATAATGTGAATCACTCAGATTCAACCCATATTTAATAAAAAAAATTGGACATTTAGGAACAGTCCATCTTCAATCTTCCCCTTGCTAGAAAGACAAAACACCCCAGACAAGTTTAAGAAGTAGACAAGAACATAGCAGGTATCAAACAAATTGTGCTAGAAAGAATAAATAGAGATAATGAACTACACACTCTCTATTTTCTATAAAAACAAAGGGAAACAGGGAAAAAGGAACAGTTTCATACCATAAGCTGAGAAAACCAGAGCAGGTTTTCATTGATGGAATTAACACAACAGGCCTGGGCCAGACCCAACAGACCAGACAAGAACATAGCAGTTATCAAACAAATTGTGTTAGAAAGAATAAATAGTGATAATGAACTACACACTCTCTATTTTCTATAAAAACAAGGGGAAACAGAGAAAAAGGAACAGTTTCATACCATAACCTTCCGGGAACCCAGTTGTGATGTGACCTAATCACTCCTCACTTGAGTCTTTCATTTGCTTCCAGCAATTTTACATTAATTAACCATTGGTACGGATGAGCCTCACATGATGAATTGTGGCGAAATGCCTGTCCTGGTAGTGAACATTATTTCCTCCTAAGGTGTTTTTATTTTATTTTTTATTGCTTAATGTGAGGAGGGAGGAATTTATTTTAGCTTATTGCATAGTAACTTGTATAAAAGCTTCAATTTTAATTCTAAAAATCAATAAAAAAAAAAAAATTCTGGCATAAATATAATAAGGATTGTAGGGAAATAAGGATTGTATTCAGGCTGACTTCTATTTGTGCATATCAGTAGTGTGAATGTGCTGCAGTTCATCCCCACATGGTCCTTCATTATTTAAAGGATTTTTCAGAGTGTGGCAGATGTATGGAAATAAAGCATCACACACGCATGGACACACATACACACAGATAGAAACACACATGCACTTGATAGCATTACCTGATGGAAACACTTTACAGTGAGAGCACAGGGAGAGATGATGTCAGGCAGAAGTCATCCTGTGTGGGAACATTTTATAAGAAATGTTCACCACCAGGCCTGTAATTTGACCCGCATTCATAATAAATGAAAGCACCTGTCTTCTCTACCCAGCCGGTAACAAACAAAAACCGAGCAGCCAACGTCCATAAACTGTGTCACCTCAATTAACTCTATATGCACTTTTTACCTTCCTGTGCCAAAATCTCAGAATTATCTGATGCAAACGACCTGGATATTATTGGAGGACACAGATGCTGCATCCAGCTGAGAGCACACAAGGTTCTTTCTGATGTATGGTTTGTTTTATACTTAATACTGCTTCGGTGCCTTGTTCTGAAAGTTGGCTTAGAATCTTTACATCATGTTTATCTTCTTTTTCATGTGATCAGATTATTTTATTGCTTCTGGATAATGTATCCGTCTTATATGTCCATTCCAGAGCTTTTTATCTGACAAAGAGAAGTTGAAAGACAAATTTGAGAACCTGTTGCTGATGTGCAGGCATGGAACAGGCTCCAGACAGAAAGACACAGCGATCCATGTTTCCTGGTGTTCTAGAACTTTGTACGGTCCATTTAGCAGGGGAAAATATTAATCCTCTGCAGTGAGTGGAAAACCATTCAACTGCACTCGGAGACTTTACGATGTTTTAGATATTATGTAAGCACGGCAGACCAGAGGATGTCATTTTGGCATTTTGACTTAAACCACATTTTCTCTGAAGATATGATGATAATTCACCTAGAATATTTCTGAAATTTCACTGAAACCTGAAGATTTATTTCCATCAGATTAGGTCTATGACATATGGATATTAAATACTAAATGAATGCATTTATCAGCTTTCTTAAATAAAATTAATCTCAGAAGCAGGATTGTTAGTACAAAATATAATGCAAATCTAGCTTCTTCGGAGTGTTATAAGATATTTAGAGTTTTATATAACAATTTTGTATAATATTTTTAATTGAGTTCACTGATTGCACAGTTCAACAGGTGATCATGGTAGATCATTTAGCTCAGAGGTGCCCAATATCTAGATCTGGATCTACCAGTAGATCTCCAAAGTAGTGTTGGTAGATCCTGAGCAATAACATAAAAATAGCAATTAAAACCAGAGATGTTTTATATCTATTTCATGATGCTAATCTCTGGGCCAAAGTGAGAATAATATAGGTATTGAGTCAGACAGTATAACATATGTTATATGTTAATGTAGAGAATGTGTTATCCAGTTTATATAGGTACATACATAGAGTTTCCAATTTAGATAGATCACTCCAGCCTGGACATTTAAAAAGTAGCTCACAAAAAAAAGTGTGGTCACCCCTTATTTAGCTGATTAACATCCAGGCAACAAGGCTGCCTCACCGGTTGTTTAGGGGTCTTCTACATAGGGCTAAATTAATGTTAAACAATACTTTGTACATATGATAAGCACAATACACGAAAATATCAATGGGAATTTGCAATAAAAACTTCAGTGTCTTTAATTTGGACTTAGACGTTTTTACTCACTTGGGTTACCAGAAACACACTTTTTTTTTTTTTTATAGGTTTTATAGGTTTTTCCCTCAATAAAACAAAAAGAATGACAACCACTGCCTTGTAGACAGTGTAGTCACAGCATGTGTTTTCCATCATCTTGAAACAGCAGCTAAGATACACAGACCCAAAATGGCTGAGGTTAGATCATTTTGATCTGTTAAGACCAGTGAGGTTCTATTGCATATAATAAAAGCATAATTAAAAAGGCATGCCGTTTTATAACGGAAAACAGGATTCCTCTAAATGTCACGGGGTGAAAGGACATTAAAAACATGGTACTACAACAGTTTTAACATAATTTGTCGAGATGGGGACTAGGAGACAAAAAAAAATCAAAACAATGCAGAGACACATTACAGCTTCCACATCCATTACAGCAAACTCAAGCAGTCAACATCTTGACTGAGAGATTAGCTGTACTTGATGCTAACATATTTCTCACTAGAAGGGGTCAGAAAAGGTTGATCAAAACTATTGATTAGGCACTGACCTGAGCTGACAGAAGCAGGGCTCCATTAGGTACACAATCCATTCATTGACGGTATTTGTGTTATGTTTAGGGGTATTCTAAACTAGGGCATTGGAAGATGCTGCATCAGAGGAAAAGTTGAAAAGTGTTTTTCACTTGTGTTTTTAACAGTGAAAACTACTCTGAGTGACATCTCATAGCTGGACATGTCTTTCTAGTTACGCCATTGTTAATGTGGTAACATAATTAAATGATTGAATTGTCTGGACCATAAGGCACACTTAAAAAACATATATTTTTTTGAGTTTATTGACGTGAAAAAAATGCTTAAAATTTTGTCAAAATAGTTTAGTAGAACTTTGTTAAGCACTTGAGTAGTACTTTGGAGTGTCACCACTATTGTAGTCAGGAGCCTCACAGAGTAATATTGTACTACACTGGTGTTTCAACAGTGCAAAGTTAAACGCACTTCAATGTAATGTTATGGTGTGTGAAAAAAAAACAACTCCCAAATGCCACCAGTTAAGATACATGCTTACGGAGTAGATTTCAAACTCAAGGCCTCATCATCACAGCCAGGACTACTCTGACAAGACGGAACCGAGCATAGTTGACTCCAAAAAGGCGTAACTGGTAAACTCAGATACTGAAGATGAAGAATTTGGTGGATTTGGGGAAGTGGAGTGAACTGAAAACGTAAGTGTACGTTGCCTAATGTGCCTTATAATATAGTGGGCTTTATATATAACAAAAGACCAAAATACAACATTCATATACTGTGTGCCTTATAATCTATAGCGCATCATGGGCTGAAAATTACAAGTCAACGTCTTGAAAGTACTGTATTTTATTGTCAGAATAATTGATGTGTGCAAGTAAGAAGTTATCATTTGTTGGATTAGATAGCTAGATAGATTTTTCAATGGAACTTTATTGACTTGGTACAAATCTGTCACACTAGCTGTCACACTCTTCCACGATAGATAGATAGATAGATAGATAGCTAGATAGCTAGATAGATAGATAGATAGATAGATAGATAGATAGACAGACAGACAGACAGACAGACAGACAGACAGACAGACAGATAAATAGATAGATAGATAGATAGATAGATTTTGCAATGGAACTTTAACTTGGGTCAAAACAGATGTGATCCAACTTTAGTTACAAAACAAACAGCTACAGTGTAGCTGTCACACTCCACTAAAACTTAAGAAGTTATACAATGGCCATATAGATAGATAGATATTTAGATAGCCTTTATTGTCCCCAACTATATTTGACCTTTACGTTATGTCTACATTTGCTGTTTTAGTTGAGTACAAGGGAAGGGAAACAAAAACTGCAATGATTATATGGTCTTACCTTGATATTGGAAAACCAGAGGTCGTTCTCATGCAAAGTTGCCACGTAAATACAACAGAGCAAACCAAGTCCCACTGACACTGACCAGCCCACCGATGTACAGATGATGGCTTTCCATGACCAATCACCTGCAGGCACATTCCCATTTGTCGACAATTATTTAGCAATTCTGCATTGCAATATTACTATCAGAAGTGCTGTGAAAAAAAAAGCAAATTTGCAATGAAGACGACTAACCCTGCAGTGCTCTCTCTGGATGATGTTTATTGCAACAGGTGGGCTGCTGGTACTGAAAATCTGCCCCTGTTGGATGGTCCTTGTTGGATTGCCCTTTGTTTTTTCTCTGCCGCAGTGCTGCCATACTGAATACGATTCTGCAATTACACAGTGTTGGTTTTTCTTAAGTATTAAATGTAAACAAATTATCCTAAATTATTATTATTAAATGTTATTTATTTATTCTCCATTATCATTATTATACTCTAGAGAAAAATCTTCAAAATAAAGCTTATTATTGAGCAATCACATAAATGGTAACGAATAAACTCAAATCAAAATTATATTGAGAAATTATCGTTAACTGATGAATTAATATTTGAGGTGCGTTATTTATTTAAGGCATCAGTCGTGTATTCGCACTGAGTAAACGATGTACACAGCAACTTCCGGGCATCTTCCGGAAACTACTTTGCGCAATCGAATTGCTACGTATAACGGTATAGTTTATGGTTGAATAAATAGAAAAAGGGAGGGCAGGTGCCGATGCAGGTGCATCGCTCCATCACCAGGACCTAGACTGTTAAGAGAGCCGTTCCACCCACAGTAAAGATTGTACATTGGAAATGTTGCCAATGACTCGGTTTTACCTTACGTCAGTAGCGACTAAACGAGACTGGTTCACGTAGCTGCCGTTAGCAGAAGCTCCTTGTTTACATATATCTTAAAAGAGAAGATCGCGTTTATTTTATAGAGGCGAGGTTTTCAGTAATATTGTAGCATTTGCGTAAAGCAGGCGATGGAAAGCCTCACCTTCGTTTAAAGCTGTGGAGTGGAACCTTTGTTTTGTCTCTATGGCTCCTCTGTTATCTGTGTTTTGTCTCTCTTTTCAGTCATTTTATTAAAAAAATCTCTCCCCGCTAAAATATATCCTCTTTAGCTTAGGTGTGTTTGCTCCCGGAACCGCTTGTGGAGGATAGTTTTCTTCAAAATAAAAGCACTCAAACTATTTAATATATAATACACTCAGCGCTATGAACGTAGCACCGTTCGTACCCACACTCACCACACAAAGAACAGCCCACTGTATGGTGCAATGTGATTTGGGTGGCCGCTGACCGCTGAGGCTGTGACCCGGCGACCGATACACGGGAATTTTTGAATGACTGTATGAATATACTGCAGTATTTGTCAAATGTACCTGTTCTAGTTGTTTGGTGAGGTTATTTTGGTCATGCTCTGTTTAAGTTAATGTTTGTTTGGGTTTTTTTTACTATTATTATTTGGCAGCCAGCAAAAAATTTGGTTAAAATTTTCAGTGCCATAAATCCCTACAATTTTTATATGTTCTTAGGAGAGTACATTCTGATTTGTGACTTTAAATATGTGGATTTTTTTTTTTTTAGTTCTAACTATAGTTATGAAGTAAGCCTCAACTCTAGCTTAAGGATTTCTGTTCTGTCTTGAGCTGAATAACAACCTGGTGGATTTACTGACATTGATTTTTTTATGTCAAACGACATTGATTTTTTTTTTTATGTGAAACGATGACATAATTCAAAGAGTTTTTTGTCTCTGTAACTGCAGTTATATATATTATTTGATCCTACTTTTCGTACTACTGACAGAATGTAAACGTAAATATGTAAATATGTTATTACCAATAATCACAAAGTAAGTTTGTGAAGTATTACTCAAACCATGTAGTAAAGACCAATCTTTGCTGCTGTGTTGAGATAAGCCATTAATTGCTAAACATTATCAGTCAGAGTGTGGTGATGCAAAAGCTCGAATGGTAGTAATGTAGGACATGTCAGAGACCATGTCCCTGGAATACCACCTCAGCACCTTTGGAATGATGTGGGATGTCTGATGCTGAATATGGCTTTTTATACCTGCAAGGTTGACATTTAATTAAGTTCTTTGTGGATCAGACAGAGCAGCGAGAGTTCAGGTGCATCTGCAGCACATTCACTTGCATGTATGTCTCTAGGTTGCCCTTCATCTTAACATTATATAATATTTTGTTAGATTAAGTCAAGTTCATGCTGTGAGATCCAGCTTTTCCTCTATTGGTTGGTACTCAAAATCAAGTCAAGTTCATTAAACACATTTATTTATTACACCACAGATGCTAAACCTTCCTTTGGTGCATGCAAATTTACCTTTTGTTTTGGCAATAACTTTCTTAATTTTAATACACATTTTATCTTTTATGTATATTTGATCAACTATTGTGAAAATTAGAATATATATACAGTATATATATATATATATATATATATATACACACACACGAATATATACATACACACACACACACACACACACATATATATATGTGTGTGTGTGTTGTGTTGACAAAAACACAGTAATTTCTTAGATTTAATCTTTATTAACAAAA
>JAFBJS010004391.1:7167-46781 GCA_016785265.1 Paraplagusia blochii
TCTTCCCTGAAGGTCCAAAAAGGCAAGGCTGTTGTCCTTTACATCTTCTCTGGTGAACTTAATGTTTTTGTCCACTGAGTTGATGTGGTCAGTGAAGCTGTCAATCTCCTGGATTTTTTTTTTTTGAATCAGGTGTCATCTACATAGCGAAACCAGTGACTTGTAGCTGTTCCCATGTATGAGAGCAGAGCCCATGTTTCCACATTCTCCATGTAGAGGTTTGCCACTATTGGAGACACTGGGGAGCCCATAGTACCACCGTGTTTCTGTCTGTAAAATTAATCATTAAACTGGAAATTTGTAGTGGTGAGGCAGAAATCTTGGAGGGTGCAGATGTGGTCCACTGTCAATTTGGTCCTTTCTAACAGAATATGCCTCCTGCAAGATCGCACACTGTTTGTCGATGCAGGTTCTCAGTCATCCAGGTCATGGTCAAGGTAAAAGAGTTTAGTTAGGCAACTGGACATTCAGTTTTTTGGAAAACGTTTCACCTCTCATCCAAGAGGCTTCTTCAGTTCTAACTGCTAGTGGGGAGTAACAGAGGTTATATCCTGTGAGTGGGGAGCAAGGGGTGTTTCAGGTCCCTCCTGTTGGGTGGACCTGGGGATACCTGTGAAGTGTGGTACCAGTCATTGGGTGGGTATTGATGAGTTGTTGCCGTCATTGTTGGAGTGGTTTTTGTCACACGGCTCGTTAATATGCGAAACTGGTTGAGAGTGGAATGTTTTGGGTATTGTTCCCAAAAGGGCTTTGTAGGTGGGTGAAAGGTTATGTCTCAAACCACCACCTCTGTTGAGGGATGGTTTTTCCAGGTTGACAAAAATGGCTTCTTTAACACCTCTCTCAAACCATCTGTCTTCTCTGGCCAAGATCTGAACATCTTGGTCCTTAAGAATGGTTGGTAGCCTTTAGGTGTAAGTGAACGGCTGAGTGCTCACCTGAGGTGTAAGCCCTTCTATGTTGGGCCATGCGTCTGTGTAGTGGCTGCTTGGTCTCCCCAATGTAGAGGTCCAAACACTCCTCACTGCACTGAATGGCATAAACTACGTTGTCCAGCTTGTGTCTTGGGATCTTGTCTTTGGGATGAACCAATTTCTGTCTTAGGGTGTTGCCAGGTTTGAAATGCGTACGGATCTGATATTGGTTAAAAATTTGTCTGAGTTTCTCAGAGACCCCAGCGACGTAAGGAACGACAACATGACCCTTCCTGTGTCCTCCCTCTCTGTAGGTTTTTCCGAAGTGGTTTTTAGGAAGGGTCTCTTTGGAGAGCTGTCAGTGCCTTCTTTACCCAGAGCATCAGGTTTGAAGGAGATGATGTTCGGCTTCTGTGGTGCTCATTCTGTTGTTTCTGATGGCTGTGATGAGGTCAACAGTGGGGATGTGGGCTGGAGAGATGGCAAATTTAGCCCTTTGGCCAAAACATCCTTTTCTGGCTGGGTGAGTATTCTGTTGGATAGGTTTTTGACCCAATTTTTTGGGAGACTTGCTGTGTAAGGCCTGGGGTGAAGTCATCTGAGGTTGTCTGTCTGGCCAGGAGGGTCTGGAATTTTTAGTTTAGTTTATTTGCCATTCCTTACCTTTGTTGTGTTGCAATGTCTGGGCCCTCTCTGCAAACCTAGAGACCTCTTCCATGACGTTTCTAGGAAGTCTCTCATGTAATTGTTCAACTAACTGTGCTAGTTTGCATTTTAAAGCATCAATGGTGAAGTGAATTTGTCTTACCCGTTCATTGAGGAGGATTTTGTCTTACAGAGGATGTTCCTGGCTCTGTGTCCTTTGACTGTTGAACAAAGGCGTCAACTGTTTGGAATAATCTTATGATTCCTGCACTTTAGGTGGAAGCGCAGGTGGTTTCTGTAGTCAGCAAGTTTTCTGGAGGTCTTATCGTACTCCCGCACAAAGCGAAGGGTATCTGTCCCGAAGTGTGTGGTAACATGTCGATGCAGATTCTCAGTCATCCAGATGATGGTTAAGGTTAAAGTGTTTAGTTAGGCAACTGGACATTCACCTGGTCGTTGCAGTTGCAAATTCGATCAGTACCTTCCCCCCTCCCCCTCTCTGGTCAACAGAGAAAAACAGGTAAATGTAATGTGAGAGCAAACAAAGGACTTGAGTGAATAAGAAACATTTATTTCTTAATGAAAACTATTCCAAATAAATTGCATTGAAAACCAATTGTGAGCATATTCCACTTTTTTTTGTTTTTGTTTTTTTAGCATTTTTTGTTTAAATCTTTTTATTGGGGTTTTTTTTTCAAAGTGACAGATGTAAAATGCCATACAGTTATTAAGAGTACATATGTACTGTTGTATGTAATGTAATGGTCCTATGTAATGATATATATGGTTCACAGCATTCACAAATGTGCAAAAAAGGAAATTCAAAAACTCAAAACACAAAAAAGTAAAAGTTCTGCAAACTTGAACTGGAATGTACACCTTGACTCATTTGACATCCCTTTACATTTCTTATACAATACATGTGCTTTAGAGCAGCCATGTCCAGAATATTATAGAATACCGCTATGGGCCATCTCCGTGTTCTGGTGCGCACTGTGTAAGCCCGTAGTTTTTGATCCAGTACATCAACACCACATTTTAAGTGGTTTTAGTCTGATCACGTTCAATCTTCAATCACGTTCTTCTTATGCATCGTGCTGGGAAGACAGACATTTTTCTTTTTCGCTGCATAAACTGTTAGCAGGGCACTGCCAGAAGTGAACACCTGTGTTGAACGTTCTTAACGTTCAATGGTTTTTTTTTTTTTACTTGTTCTGGAATTTCCCGTCAAATTTTGTCTATTGTGCCGAGTAGATTTGTATTCCGCTGTAGAAGCCTGTTTGCCAGAGACAATGGTGAACAAAAAAAATAAAAAATGTCCAGTGACAGTCCTGCCTCTGTCCAGAAAGGGTTCCATAAGCCTTGTCACAACACTTTCTGAAAGCTGCACTCCCACAGGACGGGTGGAGTCTAGATAGAGATAGATAGAACTTTATTAATCCCTCAGCAGTATCCCTCGGGAAATAACGGTTCCAGCAGCAGAAGAGCAACGAACAAGAGTTGGATACAAGAAGTACAAAAAACACGATTACAATAGGAACAATATGGGTGGTATTGAGATATGTACAACCAAAACAGTGAACAGTAGGAGTTAGGTAATGTTAGTAGTATACATACACATGAAAGTAGGAAGGTTAATGCCAATAGTGGTTAATGCTATTAGTGTCTAATAGTAGCTTAAGTGGTACTCAATGCTGTTGAGTCACAATCTCAATTGTTATTATATTTTATTATGACAATATAATGTTATTAGCACATTATTTTGTGTATGTGTATACCCGCACACATATGTACATATATCTCTACATACAAACACACCCAGATGTATATATGCCTGCGCATATACACACACCTATACACATACAGTATATAGGCACATATATGTCCAAACAGTATGTTGGTTATTCACATACATATACACACAAATACATACACATGTTACCTAAGCCAACGTATATCCATTACATGAGTGTACCCACACACATCTATATATAAATATACATAGATGTATACTCACATGCATATCAACACATACAGCTAAAATAACCCGTGCATTGTGCGATGTGCGGCACATATGGTGTACAAATACATTAGTAACACACACTAAAGACATATGCATATACTGTATTTCTACATACAAACCAACCCAGATGTACATATGCCAGTGCATATAGACACACTAGTGCACATATGTCCAAGCGGTATGTTGGTTATTCACATACATGCACATGTGCACACACATGTTACCTAAGCCAATGTATATCCATTACATAAGTATATGCACACACGTGTGTGTGTGCGCGCGTGTGTGCGTGCGTGCGCATAGATGTATACTCACATGCATATCTACACATACAGCTAAAATAACCTGTGCAATGTGCTGCACATATGGTGTACAAATACATTAATAACACACACTAGACATAAAATAAATCAGACACACACACCTTATAATACAGCATATTCTGAGTGCCAAATCGTAGCAGCAGCTACCTCAGGGCACTTTACACACAATACAACACAGAGAAAAATGTACAGAACAGACAATGACCCCCTGTCCTTATAGACCCTCGCACCGGCTGAGGAACAACTCCCAAAAACCCGGGAGGCAGGAAAAAAGGAAGAAACCTCAGGGTGATCGAAAGCGGAGGGGATCCTCACCCAGGACAGACAGGTGGGCAGGCAAAACATTGGCAGCTAAAACAATCATAAATAAAAGTCAAAATCACAGCCTGATCATACAAGATAATATATTATAATTATAAAGTCCATTTTTGGTTCCTCAGTTCCTCAGTTCCGGGTCTGGTCTTAGAGTTCTTGAAAGTAGGTTGGTGATGAGTAGGTGTCCATGGCTGCCCGTGGCAATCGGGTCCTGGGGAAAGAATAAAGACTCTGGGGACATGGGGTATAGAATAAAGACTCTGAGGACGTGAGGTCCCCGGCAAGGGGTGTTAATAAAGAGTAAATAAGGAAAGGGAAGGAGATAGAGATAGGGGCTAGTGGTAGGAAATAAATAAATAAGAAAAAGGAAGGAGAGAGAGATAGAGGACAGTGATAGGGGACCTAGTATGCCACAGGGCCCCCGGCGTTCTTAACATAAAGCAGCATAACTAGAGCCCAAGATCCAGCCGAAGGCCTCACTTGAGGACTACGGCTGGATCTGTAGGCCACTATAGGCACTCTTCTCTGCTACAGTTGCCAGTCAGTCCAGGTGTGTGCACACCACAGTACTAGACTTCCTCATCAGCTTTTCCAATCTAGTTAGGTCCTTCTTTGATGTGCTGCTCCCCCAGCACAGCGTAAGAAATTACACTGGCCACCACAGACAGGTAAAACAGGAGCTTCTTTAGAAGCTTCTTGCAGATGTTGAAAGACCTGAGTCTCTGCAAGAAGTAGAGCCTACTCTTTGTCTTCTTATACAGTTGCGTGGTGTTATGTGCCCAATCTAACCTGTCCTCCACAGCCCGAGGTATTTGTAGGTCTCCACGACCTCCACCTCCTTCCCGTCGATGAGGACCAGCCTCGGATTTGGTTTTAATTTCATGAAGTCAATGACCAGTTCCTTGGTCTTAGAGGTGTTGAGCTGCAGATGGTTGGATTTGGACCAGGTAACAAAGTTACTCACGAGACATCTATACTCCTCCTCATCGTCGTTCCTGATATACCCCATGATGGTTGTGTCACCTCCGACGTTACTGACTAGTAGTGATGGGTCGATGAGGCTTCGTGAAGCGTTTCAACACATTGCAAAACTGTGTTGATACTGTGTCGAAACTGTGTCACTATATACTGACACCTGCTGGACATTATAAATCCCTACAGGCAAACTTGTTGACACTCTCAACTGATACTCCTATGGCGAACCAGTATATACGTACAATAATGTAATTTAAGTCAATGTACTTTTTTAACATTCACATTTATAATACTTTCATATTTTTCATATATTTTTCATAATGAATAATGTGAACAGATATCATGACATAAAAATGTAAGTGAATGTGTTGTGAATAAGGATGCTTGAGGACTGTTTTTTTTTTTTTTTTTTTTTTTCTTGTTTTAATTTTTATTCAAAAAAAGAAGTTTACATCAAAAGGCAGAAAAGGTCCAAAAAATGAAAAAAAAAAAAAGGAACAAATTAAGACTGCAGAAAACACTCTCTCACAGGGCACAGATGAGGCTGGGATACAGAGAAATTGGAAGGACAATTGGTAGAGGTTGGGATACATTGTCTTGTGGTCATGCCAGTATCACAAGACACTTTACTTTATTAGTTATGGCCCAGTCCTCCACCATGCCCCTTTTGACTTCGGCCAAATTGTCGGCAGTGTGACTTTGTGGAAAGTATTGCACTCCCAACACAGATGTACACAACTGCAAATTCTCATTGATGTAGTGACAGGTAAGAGCTAAGTAAGCCTCCATGTTCATAGATGTCCACATGTCAGCTGTTATACTCACTGCCCTTGCTTGCTGTACTTCCATTTTTACTCGTTCCCGTTCCTCCTCGTACTTCTTGGCCACCATTTGTTTGATGGTCTGAAAATTACACCAAGTCAAACCAAAACTCAAAATCAATATATTTATATTGAAAAATAAATAAACTGGATACGTCAACTACTACTTTAGATAATTTCCATGCAAACCTTTCTGGTTGGCAAAACATATGAGGGCTCAAAGACCTGAACCAGTTCCCTGAACCCTTCACTCTCAACAATGCTGAGGGGCTGGCAGTCCTTCAGAATAAAATTTAGCAGAGCCTCATCCAGCACCTGCTTTCTGGAAGCTTGATGGTTAAAATGCAGTAAAGAATAAATTATTAGATTTATAGAATTAGATTTTTAGAATTATTTATCAATAAAACAACTGTAAGAGATACAGTAGCTGTATACCTGAGTTTATCCTGGGTGTATCTTGGACTTCGTTCTCATGCTTAGCCCTATAATGCCTCAGCATAGAAGATTTGCTTTTATTTAAATACGACAATTCGGTCGAGCAAATACGACATTTAACCTGCAGAAAGTAATATGAAAAGTAAACAAAGACTAACTTTATCATGGATTTGAATTCAGATAAATCAAGTGCAAGTATGAGAGGAACAGAATGAAACAACAAATGATATAAAACACACGTACCTTGTTTTCCGGTATGAGGTCAAAATGGTCCCATACGGCGGATACCTTTCTTTTTTCCAGAGGTTGAGTCATAACTCGATGACATATGATCACCACGGCGATTTTTTTTTTTTTTTGTTGCGGCAGATACATCCTATTGACAGATTCGCTTCCTTATAAACACAGTTTGGCGCGCCCTTGCCAGTTCGAAACAGTTCCTGTATTGGTCACGTGACTTTCCCAAAGGGTTTGGCTCAATGAGCTTGACGCATGTGCCGACGCGTCAGCGTTGCCGTACCATCACTAACCGGTCACGTGACTTTCTAAAAGCGGTACGCGCACCGAAACAGTGTTTCACTATAGGAGCTCGACGCATGTGCCGACACGTCAGTGTTGCCGGACCCATCACTACTGACTAGTGTCAGACGTGGAGTCTTTTCCTAAATAAGGCATTGCACATGTATTTCGTGTCCAAGTCTGCTGCAATCCAAAACTTTACGTCACATCCATACCGGACAAGTTTGGAATGTTGTAGAAAACGACACCGCACCTTTGTTGGAAACAACTGTTCATCAACGGTTATATGTTGCTCTGGGTTGACAACACACAATCCTGAACAAATCGCTGCCAAATGTCTGAAATGGTAGCAATGTCTGAAATAGCAGCAAATTTTGGTGTCCTTGATATCGAAGCGTAAATATCCCATTAACTCTTGATATCGATCTTGGGACATTGTGGACATGAATACTGGAATGCCATGGTTTTTTGACCAGCAGTACCGCATAGCACCAGTTCTGCCAGCTGCTCCTCTGAAGAACAATACAGCGATGAATGCCATCAGCTCTTCAACACTTGTGCTCCAGTCAGGGTTTGTTTTGCGCGCTTTGTGGACTGTACATTCTCTGTCTATTTGACATCGGCATGTTGTTGTCCATCATAGGAAGCTTTGCAAGCGACTTGTCACTCTGCATCTTGCATCTTCCAGAATTGGTGAATGATGTCTGAGTTGTCTGTGTTTAAATGGTGCTGAAGTCCGCAAAAGATGGCACTGTTTGGGTCCAACAAATTGAGGTCTCTTCTGCCGGTTTGTTTTTAGGATGCCTCTTGCAACTTCAACTTCAACTATATTTATTTATAGTGCCAAATCGTAGCAGCAGCTACCTCAGGGCACTTTACAAACAATACAACACAGAGAAAAATGTACAGAACAGACAATGACCCCCTGTCCTTATAGACCCTCGCACCGGCTGAGGAACAACTCCCAAAAACCCAGGCAGGAAAAAAGAAAGAAATCTCACGGTGATCGACAGCGGAGGGGATCCTCACCCAGGACGGACAGGCAAAACATTTAGCAGCTAAAACAATCATAAATAAAAGTCAAAATCACAGCCTAATCATACAGGATAATATATTATAATTATAAAGTCCATTTTTTGGTTCCTCAGTTCCGGGTCTGGTCTTAGAGAGTTCTTGAAAATAGGTTGGTGATGAGTAGGTGTCCATGGCTGCCGGTGGCAATCGGGTCCTGGGGAAAGAATCAAGACTCCGGGGACGTGAGGTCCCCGGCAAGGGGTGTTAATAAAGAGTAAATAAAAAAAAGGGAAGGAGATAGAAATAGGGGATAGCGGTAGGAAATAGATAAGAAAAATGAAGGAGAGATTGAGAGATAGAGGACAGTGATAGGGAACCTAGTATGCCACAGGGCCCCCGGCGTTCTTAACATAAAGCAGCATAACTAGAGCCCAAGGTCCAGCCGAAGGCCTCACTTGAGGACTACGGCTGGATCTGTAGGCCACTTTAGGCACTATCAAAAAGAAAGGTTATAAGCCTACTCTTGAAAGTAGAAACTGAGTCGGCCTCCCGGACTGGAGCTGGCAGGTGGTTTCACAATAGAGGGGCCTGGTAGCATAAGGCTTTGGCTCCAAATCTAGATTTACAGATTCGTGGAACCACAAGAAGACCTGCTCCTACAGAACGAAGTGTTCTAGTGGGTTGATAAGGTTGTATCAACTCCACTATATAGGAGGGTGCCAGCCCATGGAGATGGTTTTTTAAGTAAGGGTTTTATGGTTGCAATTTTGAAGTTTAAGGGAACATAACCATTCTTAAGAGATAGATTGATTATGTCCAAAATGGAGGTGCCGATTAAAGGAAACACCTCCTTAAGGAGCCTAGTAGGGATGGGGTCTAAGCTACAAGTAGCACATTTAGCTGAGGAGATCATGGCGGTCAGCTGACCTAAATCTATGGGGTCAAATGTGGTCAAGGATATGTCTGGTTTACCAGCTACCTCCTGAACCACGACATCCGAATGCAGGTTAGCTGCATTTGATGTCAGAAGGCCATTTAAAGTTTCCCTGATAGCTAGTTTTATTAAAAAAGCTCATGAAGTCAGAGCTGCTAAGATGCGCAGGAATGCTCTGCTCCATGGAGTTTTGATCCTGAGTCAGCCTGGCTACAGTGCTGAACAGGAACCTAGGGTTGTTCTTATTCTCTTCTATCAGGGCAGTGTAATATCTAGCTCTGGCTATACACAGAGCTTCCCTGTACATTTTAAGACTATCTTTCCAGATCAGGAATAAGTCACTGTCTCTGGATGAGCGCCAACTCCTCTCTATTTTATGGGATTCCTGCTTAAGTTTACGGGTATCGAGAGTACCACGGGGCATCCCTTCTTCTAGTTATAGTTCTATTAACAATTGGGGCAATAGAATTAAGGGTGCTACTAAGAGCCACCAATACTGTCAACCAGAGAATCAACATCACAGGGACTAGGGTTGAAATCAGAGTCCCCTGAGAAGTGAAGAGCCGAGACCGTACCGAGAGCCAACGGAACCGCCTCCTTAAAATCAGAAATAGCATTATCAGTTAGCTATCTTGACCAAAAGCATCTTTCCACTTTACTAGGCTCCATGAGTAGAAAGTCAAATACAATTAATGAGTGGTCAGATAGACAGGGGTTGTAAGGAGTAATAATAAGGTGTTCAATTTCAACACCATAAGCTAAGACAAGGTCTAAAGTATGATTATGACTGTGTGTTGGACCATGCACACACTGAGAAAAACCAATGGATTCTATAACTGACATAAATGCAGCGCTACAACTATTGGTTTTGATATCTATATGGATATTAAAATCCCCAACAATAACCTTTTTCGTCCGGTTATATCGCTGTTTAAAGTCAATAATGTAGTCCAACATGGACACAGAACTGTTTTTTTGTGAAGATGTGTATAAGAGACAGGACTAAACACAAGATTTTCAAAAGAGCTATAGATGCTCCCAGATTTGGGGGTGATTGGCAGAGTACGATCATAAATGGCCGCCACCCCACCTCCACGGCCGGAACCTCGTGGGACATGAAAGTTTAAATGACTAGGAGGAGAGGCCTCATTTAGACTAATAAACTCGCCATCGCACAGCCAAGTCTCTGAGAGGCACAGCACATCAATGCTATTATCAGAAATTAGTTCATTTACAAGGATGGCTTTGGAGGACAAGGAGCGGATATTAAGTAATCCACATTTAATTCTCCTGTCCTGGGATAAAGTAGAGGAGCTACTTATTTTAATAAGATTGCTGAGAGTAGCTCCTCTGCTACTTGTTTTTCCAGACCGGGGGACAGACACAGTCTCTATAGGGTAGTGAGAGGGCAGAAGGTCAGAGGGAAGTGCAGAGAAGTGACTTAAACTACACCTCTGCCACCTGGTTTCAGTTTTTAGTCAAGTGGGTGGTGAACCACTTGACTTGGCCAGGTTATTAGACAATAGAGCTGCTCCTTCCAACGTGGGATGGATGCAGTCTCTCCTAATGAGACCAGGCTTACCTGGGAAAGTCCGCCAGTTGTTAATAAAGCCTACACCATTTATGGGACACCACCTTGACAGCCAGCAGTTCAGTGAAGCTGTACAGCCAAACATTTCATCGTTAGCCAAATTGGGGAGGGGGCCAGAGAAGACTACTGAGTCAGATAGCGTTTTAGCTACTGAACATACAGAGTCTGTTTAATTTAGTAATTTCCGATTGGCGAAGTCGTATGTCATTAGCACCGACATGAATAACATTTAGTATGCAACTTCAGGTTGGACTCTATGTCGCTAGTTCTCGCGCCTGGGATACAGGCTAGGGTCGCTGGTCTCGGTAACTTTACTTTTTCCAAAACAAAGTCGCAGATGACCAGAGTTTTACCATCGACAGGTGTGTCGTCGAGCGGAGCATAGCGGAGCATGGTCGGGAACTATGCTTACCTCTGACCGTCACCCAGCGTCCCTGTTTTCCCTGCTGCACGGGAGGAGCCGGGGGAGAGCTAACGGGAGCTACACTCAGTGGCTCCGGAGCAGCTAAAGGGCCCTGGCTAACTGGAGCTAGCGGTGTAAGTTCTACTGCGCGGAGCCTAGATTCAATATCATTTAGCCTGGCCTCCAACTTAACCAATAAACTGCAGTTTTTACACGCATTTTTCTCGCTAAAGGAGGCAAGGGAATAGCTAAACATGTGGCAGACTGAGCAGGATAGAGGAGCAGAGGAGAGAGAAGCAGAGGCCATGGCAACTTGTTAAAGCTAAAAACAATTAGCACAGTTAGCACTAGACCGGAGCGGGAGCAGAAGGAAGCAGAATGAAGGAGGTAAGAAGAAAAGGTCAAGATCCAACTTACACTGTCAGGGTGTTTGCGATCAAAAGGTGAAGTGATCCTGAGCTTCAGCTGCTCGTTCGTGCTGCTGCTCACGCTTGCCTTGCTTCAATTTGGAAGACTTTCCTTTAACAGATGTAGACCTTTTTTCATCTTCTTCCTCGTCAACAATAATTAGTAACATATGTCTGGGAGGTGAGTGAGTGGAATGCATGAGGCATTAACATATGTAAGGGAGGTGTTAGTAAGTGGCTCATTAAGGACCCTCCCTCCATCTCCAAACCTGCCTGCGCAAAAAAGCGCAGTCACAGGACTTTGAGTGTAGTGAGTCAATTGTGAAGTTGATTTGCCGGATTCTTTCGTTGAGGAGTTGGGAGGATTCTTTCAGCACGGTGTCCTTTAACTGAAGAACCCAATCGAAGGCTGGGAGGTATGACATTCTGTTGTCTGCACCTCAGGTTGAAATGCAGATGGTTCTTGTAGTCCGCCAATTCTCTACATACCTTCCGGTACTCCCGTAGTCGTCGTGTCCAAAGTGAGTCGCAACATGTCTGTGTAGATTCTCAGTCATCCAGGTAATTTAATCCAAAATTAGTTACTTTGAGAGCAACTATGTGGTAATGGCTTCACATAAATAAAAAAAAATTAGTAAAAGAAAGTAATATAAACGGTAAAAACAAACACCAAGTTAGAGCTACGAGCCGCTGCCGTGCGCGCCGCCATGTGTAAGTAGAGACGCTGGTGGGCTTTCCTGATTAGACAAGAGGTGTTGGTCTTCCAGGTCGTCTGAGACGTGGATGACTAGGTACCTGTAGCTGGAGACAACTTCCACCGCTGTTCCGCCGATGTGCAGGGGAGGTGGGGGCCGTCTGCCCCTCCTGTAGTCAATGATCATCTCCTTGGTCTTGCTCACATTGATGCAGAGATTGTTTTCCCTGCACCAGCTCTCCAGTTGTTGCACCTCTCGCCTGTAGTCGGACTCATTCATTGTTGGTGATTTGTCCAACCACAGCTGTGTCATCTGTGAACTTTACGGTTAGGCAGCCTGGGTTCAGCGCTTTACAGTCGGTGTCAGTGTCAGCAGGGTGAACAGGAGGGGGCTCAGCACACATCCCTGGGGGGAACCAGTGCTGAGCTTGATGGAGGAAGAGGAGACGCCATTGATCTTAACAGACTGCGGCCTGTCTGTCAGGAAATCCAATACCCAGTTGCAGAGGGTGGAGCCCAGTCCGAGGGTTGATAGTTTGTGGACCAGTGTCTGAGGAATGATGGTGTTGAAGGCCGATGTGAAGTCCACAAAGAGTAGACGGACATAGGAATCCTTCCTCTCCAAGTGGGTGAGGGCTGTGTGTACCACAGAAGAGATGGCGTCATCTGTGGACCTGTTGCTCCGGTATGCATATTGGTGTTCATCCTCAGCGACGTCGACGGTGGCCTTGATCATGACCAGTCGTTCGAAGCATTTCATGACTATCGGTAAGGGCTACCGGCGGGTAGTCATTCAGGCCTGTCACTGTGGATGTTTTGGGGATAGGAATGATGGTGGCGGTCTTGAGGCAGCTGGGGACCTGCGCCTGCCAGAGGGAGGTGTTAAAGATGACGGTCAGCACCTCCGTCAGCTCTTTTGCGCAGCCCTTCAGTAGCCGTCCAGGGATGTTGTGGGGACCAGCAGCTTTGTGTGGGTTGATCCTCAGAAGGGTCCTCCTCACTTCCGCTGTGGTCACACTGGGTGGCTCTTCTCCTGGTGACGGGGTAAGTTTGGTGCTGCGGGGGGCTTTTGGATCCTCAGAGAGGGATCAGTGGGGCACTGTGCATTCCTGGTGTTGTAGTCAGTGATGCATTTGACTCCCCTCCACATGCTCCGAGGATCGTTGGACATGAAATGTCCCTGGATCCTTTCGGCATATGCAGTCTTGGCCCTCCTTATGCCGGTGTTCAACTCTGTTCTGGACGCTCTGAGCGCCACTCTGTCACCGGTCCTGAAAACAGCATCCCTGGCCTTCAGCAGAGACCTCACCTCTGCATACAGCCAGGATTTCTGGTCAGGTTGTGGACTAATCACTGTAGTCAGTGATGCATTTGACTCCCCTCCACATGCTCCGAGGATCGTTGGACATGAAATGTCCCTGGATCCTTTCGGCATATGCAGTCTTGGCCCTCCTTATGCCGGTGTTCAACTCTGTTCTGGACGCTCTGAGGGCCACTCTGTCAACGGTTCTGAAAACAGCATCCCTGGACTTCAGCAGAGACCTCACCTCTGCATTCAGCCAGGGTTTCTGGTTAGGTTGGACAGTTATTGTTTTGACAGTAACATCATCAGCACACTTACCTATGTACCCAAGTACCGCAGATGTGTACTCTTCCAGGTCCACCTCCCCTTCATGGACAGCTGCTTCTCTGAAGACTTGCCAGTCTGTGGAGAGGAAGCAGTCCTGGAGTTGGGGGACAGCGTCACTGGGCCACACTGTGATGGTCCTCTAGGTCGGGCTTCTGGTCTTTGAGCAGGGGTCTATACACGGGCACCAGCATGATGGAGAGATGGTCGGAGAAACCCTGGTGGGGGTGGGGGACGGCTCTGTACGCGTTCTTTCTGTTGGTGTACACGCGGTCCAGTGTGTTGTCCCCCCGCCTTGGTATGTCAACATGCTGGTAAAATACATCCGGGTGCTTGTGCTGTAGCTCAGTCAGTGCTTCCTTAGCTTTAGCGCCTTTAGCATGCGGTGGAACGTAAACAGCCATGACAAACACTGCCGTAAACTCACGTGGGAGGTAGTGTGGCCGGCACTTGACGGTCATAAATTCAATGGCCTCTGAGCAGTGACTGCTCACCGAAGTGCTGTTTGTACACTAACCTTTATGGATGTAGACGCACAGTCATCCTCCTATTGTTTTTCCCGACTGCTGGTTGCGGTCTGCCCTGTACATAACCCGTCCGTCGATGTGGAAAGCTGAATCCGACATGTTGTCCTTCAGCCAGGTTTCCGTCAGACAAAGTACTGCACAGTTCTTCATCTCACGGTAGGCTCCCAGTCGGAGCAGATCCATCTTATTGTCTCAGAGACTGTTGAGACAGAGTTTAGATACCTGTCTCTTGGCCTGATTTGCCTTGATGCATCTCGTACTCAAGGACATATCGGCGCTTCGCTTCCTTGTTGTCATGGGTATGGGCGGGGTAGCCGGAGGCTTCCTGTTTGCCTTTGAGAAAGGTGTGGATGTAACCTGTGAAAATGTTGTCACTGCTCAGCTCAAAGTGCCATACCTCAGTGATTTTACCCACTCTATAACCCAGCTCTAGAGCTTTGTTAAACTCCACCGTAACCCAGACTCCTGTGAGAGCCCTCGCCTCACAGGGGTCCATCTTATTATCCAATTAGTGGACGTTCGATAGAAAGAGACGGGATCGGTGGCCGACTGTTGTTAGCTTTTAGCCTAGCCTGTAGTACTCCATGCTTCCCCCTCTTCTGCTTCCGAGCACACCGCTTTCGCTTTCCCTCTGCACGGCATACTCTGCTACGCCAGTCTGGTGACCTCAGAAGGTGGAGTTGGCTTAACAGGGCCCTGAGTCCGGCCACCACAGCTGTAGTTGTTGTCGTCGTCGCCGATGTTAAAGTCCAGTTACCAGCTCAATCGGTTTTGACTGTAACTTACCCTCGCATTCGCACAAGCGAATTCATTGACGTTGGCCAGCTGACCTTAAATAAATAAAAGTCCTTAAATACTGTTTGATTCCGGGAGCCCGAGAAGCCACTGCCCTACTGAGTCCCGCCATCTTGGGAATTTTGTAGATCTCAGTCTACTGTTGAAGTTCTACATCTCAGTGAAGTCTTTGACCAACTCAGGGGTAAGGTGTTGCCTTTGCACTGCTCTCACCGAGGCCTCCTGCTGATTTCGGATTGTAATGGAGAAAAAGATACAGCTGTGATCTGACACAGCCATGTCCATGACGGACTCTCATTGGCTAGGTTCACACTGCACCCTGAAACGAACCAAATCCGATTTTTTTCGCCAATATGCGACCTCTATCCGATTTGTTATTGACAATATGAACGACACCGATCCGATTTTTTTCACATGCGACCCAGGTCGCTTCGAGATGTGGTCCTAATTCCGATTCATATCCGTCATTTTCACATGCGACTGCAGTCTGAACGGCTGAGTCGCATCCATGCGACCTGGCCGGTCGCCTTGTACAAATCACAGGCAGACAAACACTGTCATGTGACTCCCAGGTCTCGGGCTGTTTGTCACCGCAACTGACGTTCATCTAGTTTCCATCAGAATTTAGGAAGAGCCGCAACAGCTGACACAGCGGGGCGCATGTTTACATTGCGTACACACACACGGGTGTGTTTGTATGTGAAAAAACAGCCGTCATATCTGTAGAATCACCACCGTTATGGAGAAGAAGTGAAGCCGGGGAATACTAATAACACTGACTCTATCCTATCCTTAAATATACTTTATTTAAGGCACTACATATTATGGCTGGGCAACATTTTTTCATATATTTAAATGAATGTAACAGTCACAGCTGTTACATCTACTGCCGAAGTTGCGTGTCATCCCGAGAGAATGGCATCAACGCAGTCGCTCACAGAGGTTGGTGAAGGTGTTTCTCGAGAGCTGAAGAAGCGCTGCACATCAACATCCCACCACTCCTGGCTGCGACTCTGCGTCCATATAACCCTTTCAATGGACGTTGCTGTTGTTGCCCCACACAGCGCCAGAAGCACCTTACTCTCCTGCTCAATCTCCTCCAATACCAGGTTGTTGACTGAGTTCCGCCGCCACAGAAACCACATTGCAAACTTGCTCCAGCTTTGTTTATGTATTACGTAGACGCGCTTATACCTGTCAATTTGCGCATGCGGGACTCATTTGAGTCGTTTCCCGTTCATATTGGAGATCGCATACAAGTCCACATAAGTGGAAAATGTGAACGACCTACGAAAAAAAATCAGATTTCTGAACAAATCGGATATGGGTAGTTTCAGGGCGCAGTGTGAACCTAGCCTTTGTGTGTCACATGCTGTTTAAAATTTAAACACTCTAACATGTTTTTATTAGAATTAGAATTATTAGGATTTTACGGATATTTTATCCGACACATTAGCAATATGTAAATTAAAATCACCAGTTATAATAATCCTGCTGTATTTAGGATACACCTTTGACAATAGCTCTGCAAAATCCTGTATAAAAGAGGGGGCATGCCTGGGTGGTCTGTAGATTGTGAGGCATAATATTGAAGCGCTGCAACAGATAAACGTGTGGTGTTCAAATGTGGAATGTATTTAGAATTGAACTTTCTTACATGAAAGTGTGTTTAGAGTTAATGCTGCTCTACCACCACCTTTTTTGTCTAATTTAACGGAGTATAGGAAATTTAAATCAGGGGGAGAGGCATCAGTGAGAAACATGTGTGCATCAGTGCCAAGCCAGGTCTTTGTTAAAAACATACAATCAATGTAATTATCAACAATTAAGTAATTTACAAAGAAAGACTTATTCATAAGCAAGCGTACATTAAGGAGAGCCATGTTCAAAGTTTTGGGTGGTAAGTCTATTCCGGGTAAAAGTGGGAGGGATCTGTTTGGCTTAATATGAAAAAATGATTTCTGATCTTCTCCCAGAAGTCCAAAACTGTGGGGGGTTTGTTTCAGACAGAACCTCCTCTTAAAGCCCAGCGCACACGGGGAGGATTCGGCGCGCGCCTTCCCTCTTGTCTTTATCTTTAAAATCGCCGAGATGAATGTCGAACAGGCAAGGATGGTCTTGCCAGAGATCTACGAATTTATCTTCTAGGATAGTCTCATTCAACAAGACGCTGCTGGCTGCCATCTTGTTGCGTCTTTGTAATAACGCATACGCACAAATCATTTGTAGTGAGAATGATGCTCACGAAATCGAGCACGATCAATATTTGCCTCAAGTGACCAAATGCTCACGGGCCGGGCTTAAAAGTAGAAACTGTGTCTGCCTCCAGGACAAGAGCTGGCAGGTGGATCCACAATAGAGGGGCCTGGTAGCAAAAAGCTTTGGCTTCAAATCTAGAATCAGTGATTTGTGGAACAACAAGAAGACCTGCTCCTACAGAACTAAGAGTTCTAGTGGGTTTATAGGGTTGTATTTGCCTGACTATCCTAATTTTACGAAGATGAAAGTAAGCAGTCTTAGAAATATTTTTAATATGTTAGCTAAAGAAAAGATCTTGATTTAAAGAAAACAAACAAAAAAAAAAACACCTAGGTTTTTTAAGGAGGTGTTGGAGGCAGTGGTTAAACTATTATCAGTTGCTATTATGTCAGCTACAGAGTCCCTTACCTGCTTTGGACCTAGGACCAAACGTCAGTTTTATCTGAATTTAGCATTAAAAAGTTATGGGTCATCCAGGTCTTAATGTCATCTATGCAGGATTTAAGCCATAGTAGATGATCATGCCCGTCAGCCTTAAATGATAAATACAATTGAGTGTCATCAGCATTGAAAATGAATGTTTTCTGATGACATCACACATTGGTAGCACAAAAGTTTAAGTTTAAATGTATTTATTTATAGAGCACATTTCATACAAACATGTAGCTCAATGTGCAACAGAACATTTACAGTATAACAATTACAGTATTTACAGAGAAGAGTCGATGTGTAGAGAGGCCATAGCATATGGAAGTTCCTTGGGGGCAGCGGCGGTGAGGAAAAACTCCCTTGTAGAAAGAAACCTTAGGCAGATCCAACGGCCACACTGGGAGCCCTCTGCCAGGGCTAGTAGAGCTATGGGTAGGCATTGTTATAGAGGTGATTTTTAGTTTTTTTTTTTTTCTTGAAGCAGTCTACGGAGGGGGCCTCTCTGATGTCCTGTGGTAGAGCATTCCATTTTCTAGGTGCATAGTTCATGAAGGCAGCTTCCCCGATCTTCTTTGGTGGAGGGTCTGGGACCGCCAGTAGGTGGGCTGCAGCAGATCTGAGGGCTCAGGCCAGAGTACAAATTTTTCAAAATCAATTCTGTGATAAACTGGCAGCCAGTGGAGCTCTGCTGATATAGGGGTGATGAGCTCCCTTTTCTTTGTCCTTGTTGATATTCTGGCAGCTGAATTTTGAATAAGCTGCAATTTCATTATAAACTTTTTTGGTAGGCCTGAAAAAAGTGCAATGCAGTAGTCCCGTCTACTGGCAACAAATGCATGCACAAGTTTTTCAGCTTAAAATGGAGATATCGAGAAGATGGATGATTTTGCCCTGGAGGACACAGGGTATATACAGGATTTGAGGACAACAGGAGTGTTAAGAATACCCAAGGACTCCAGCCCAACGTTAATTCAGGGACTTTCAGCCTAGGTCTTTTACCTGCACGCGGTACATTTGGGATAATTATTCTTAAAAATACCCAGTGACTCCAACCCAACGCTAATTCACTTTACTTTATTCTCTTTTCTTACTTCATGTGCACATTTTACTTCCTATGGTATCTTGGTATGCATACTTCTTTTACTCAATTTGAGTTTCTACTTTTAAAAGGCTCTCTTCTTTTATCTGTATAATTTCCACCCTTTTAACAATGTATAAAATTAAATTTAGAATGAAGTACTCACTAAACATGAACATATCCGACATATCCACACACAGAAATGTTCTTTGGGGTGCTGCCAGAAAGTGTCATTCAAACAGACTAGCACTCCAATTGTGTGAGTGATACTCACCGTATTTGCCGTGGCTTGGTGCGGGAGTCGGTGCGAGGAAGTTCTTGGTGACACTGCAGGCCACAGCACGTCCGGTGGTTGTGACGCCAAAAATTTGGTATCTGGTTCAGTGTTGATGATGTATAGTGGAGAAGTCTCTGCTGACACAGACTTAGTTACAAACAGAAGAGTTTATTGCAAAGAAGTTCAGCATAAGTCAGGCACCTAGGTCTGCTTGGAAAAACCCTGACCAATGTGGGTCTCCTCCCAAACAGCCCCAAGTCAGCTGCTTATGTTCTCTTTTTTTGTGGGCTATTTAACATACGAAGTACGATACCATCTTCTCCTAGTTTGGTGTAGCCTTGGGTAAACCTTACAAGGACTTGTGATGGCACAGGTTTGGCCGTAAGAATAGATGTTCAAAATCCAGACGCACAACATGGTCAGCTCCTGTCTGACAAGAGAAGATCTATGGCTACAATCAGCTACTTACTTAGTTGTAGTATATCTGAGTGTGCACATATGTAGAAACGTGTAAATTTCATATGCAGTACTCAAGGGGAAAACACACTGACACTAAAATCCTTTGCTTCAGACACTAAACAACACCTTGAGACAAGATTGCCTCAAGTATTGACAGACGTCTATCCAGGTAGAAACTCTATGGTGATCCGGAGACTGTTAAAGCGTAGGACATTGCACATCTCAATCCTGATACATTGCTTTAATCCCATCACAAAAAAAAATCCTGAGTCAAAATCACAGCTTTCTGATAAACTAGAAAAACTGTTCTTTTCCCGCTAAGATAGTTTTCTCAGATGACATTTCTCTTATGTGATTTATGATCATTTACTGTGCATCATACTTAGGCACACAGTGTACATAGTGTTTTTTGAGCTCGTATGCTGAGGCATGCTCATCAGACAAGTTTCAATTGCCACCACGCAAAACTTTGTTTAGAAACAATGTTCCCTGTACATTTTGTTCAGCACTTTTTTTATTTTATTTATCATGTAAAAAAGAAAATTAAAACTAAGCAAGTGGAAGGACCACAAAGTAGTGCAGACTTAGTGTATACATTTTTTTTTGTAAATAATCCTAGAAATTGAAGTTTTTTATTATGTTAACAAATACGAATTATGGTTTTTGTACAAGCAGATAACAAATTTGCAATTTGTATTAAGGATCTCATTAAACAAGTATTAATTACTATTATTTTTAAATCATATGTGCAACAGACCACAGCTCACTCATAATTCTAATCTGACGCTTCCTCTCAGCTCCTGTTATAACTGTGTGTGATCCTCATAAATCAGAAGAGCACCACTTTAGTGCCAGTTATCATGCTTGATTTATGATCAAGGCAATAGC
Source organism: Paraplagusia blochii (assembly GCA_016785265.1). NCBI lineage: Eukaryota > Metazoa > Chordata > Actinopteri > Pleuronectiformes > Cynoglossidae > Paraplagusia > Paraplagusia blochii. The sequence goes on from JAFBJS010004391.1 coordinate 27,520, forward strand.
TAATTTCCACATAAAAAAAATAAGAACAGGTTATTTTTCCCCCCATTCATTATTCATAAGCTCTACTATAGTAGTGCACTGCTCCTTGTAGGGTTGCCCTTTGCTGCTCCATATACTTTACCTTTCCTGCTTCATCAACTTCAAGCTGTCTTCGGCCAGAGCCAAGGCTTTTTTTTTTTTTTTTCTCCAAGAATGATTGTTAGGTCAGACAAATACAATGATGTAGGTGTGGTCAGGTGTTGGTGTACTAGATCACGGACAGCAAAGAAAACCAGACGCATGAAAATGTAGACATGAATAAAAGGCAGTAATTCCTTAAATCCATAAACAGAAAACAGTTAGCCGCAGACAGAATATCCTCTTCATGTTGCCACTGCTGCCATCCGATCCAACACTACCTCCTTAACCACTGGAGGCACACCCACTGCTGGAGCGAAACATAACAGACATTAGAGCAATGTTGTTTTTTTAGAGCTTCCAGAGCTTTCTTGTGACCCGGTGAATGATAAGTGGGTTATAATAGATGGATGTCTGCGGTAGATTCATTATACTCTACAGTTGGGTAGAGCCCATCCAGTTTGAAGTGATGCAGGCAAATCCAGCTAAGGGATGGTACTAGGTTACTATGATAATAGGAGTTATTAATTATTACTAAGTACAAAAGAATATGAACAAATGTGTTACTATATTAGAGTTGTATTTCACTCTCTGTTCTCATGCAGACCAACTGTCTGTTGTCCAAGCAGGAGAAAAACTCACATGACGATTCGGTTCATATCTCGATTCACAGGCTACGATCCGATTCAGGAACAATTCATAAAAAATATTAAACAATTGATCCGATTCGGTTCAGTTCTATTAGTTTTTTGAATCTTGAAAAAAAATAATTGCAACTCCGTTTTAAACATTATACAGCTGCCAGTTTGTTTTTTTTGTTTTTATTTAAAAGGGGAAATGGAATTTCATAAACATATGGTCAAATAAAAAAGAATCAGCCAGCGGCTAGTTTTCATCTGTAGTCCCCTGGTCATGATGTTAAAAGGCACAATACATATACAATAGAAAATAAATATGCAAACACATTTTAACAATTAAGATTTTTTTCAGCTTCATCTTGCATCTCCTTTCGAACTGCATAAACATTTGCAAGATTTAACTTGATTTGGTTTTTTTTTTTACACAATTTGTCATTATGGATTTTAAAGCAGAGCTGTGAATCTAATATTTACCCAATATATTTATACTGATTGACAATTTGTATTTTATCTCCAATAACAAGTATATCAGGATCAGGTGACACAGTTTTAGGAAGGTTTAGGTGTAGTCTGCACTCCTCTAACCAAATTGTCAAACAGCACATTGTTTTGTAATATAACGAGCGATAGATTAAATTATTGCCTTGGACTTTGTCGAGTTATTGCCGAACTGCGGTTGGAAAAACTTTTGTATTTTATTCTGTCTGTTCCTCTGACTACTGATGGTTCCTGCCCTGTCATCGTCACCCAGTCATCAGTCCCACTCTGTCGTCTCTCCGGGTGACTGCTAAGGTATGTTGGACCTCCAGTGTATTCAGTTCTCGGTAAAAAAAAATGTGTCTATTGGCTCAAGAAAACCACATGGAGGAAAGCTCAAGCTCCACATGGAAGAAAGCTCAAGCTCAAGTTGTGGAGACTGCTGTCCCCGTTAACAGTAATGCAGAGGATGGACTTGATGTTCAATTGCCTAACCAAACTCTTTTGTCACGGTTCATGGTTTAGTTGTCAGGCAAAAGTGTGAGGACCCAAATGCAGGAACGGATGGAGCTCTTATTGAGTGCAGAACAAGGTTTTATTAGCAAAACAAGAATAACAAAATTTCTCTGGCAAAAAAAGGCCAGGCAGATATAAGGCATGGCATGATAAAAAAAAAAAGCATGGAGCAAAAGACATGGAACAGCTATCACCTAAACACTTGAACAACTGACCTGATGAAAGGCAACATGAAACATCCAACAACCAACCTGAAACAATGATCCGACCAGACTGTGTGAGGGAGAGGGGTATATCGACAAAAGAGACACAGGTGACTGTGATGGGAATTACCCAACCCCAGACAACAGCAGGGAAAGGAAAAAAAGACAGACAGACAGACCTGACATATTCAACCTCAAAGTAGTTACGTTTTAGCTAAGAGGTTTAGCCGAGGACACTGGCTTTAAGTATGTGGGCCACCCACAAATCTGTCCTTCATCTCCTCACTGACCATCAGTGTTGGGCAAGTTACTTTAAAAAAGTAAGTTGTTACTTTACTAGTTACTGCTCTGGAAAAAAATAACTGGTTACGTTACTAGTTACTAAATTATAAAAGTAACTAGTTACTTTACTTTAAAAACACATTAAACAGTTTAGTGTTGTGCTCTGTAGCAAATATTACAATGAACTCTAGTGGTTTTATACAGCAGTTATAGGGTTAATGTTTCCAAGTGTAGGGAGGTGCGGTTAGAGCTGTGTGATGTGAGAGTGAGAGAGTGAAGCAGCTGCAATTAGAGTCTGAAAATAAGTTATGTTTGCTTTACATTGCAGTATAATAAAAACAAGATAGACGTTTAGACATTTTGACAGGCATCTTTATTGTAACCTCAACTTGCCACTTGCCGTTGTCTTGCTTGTGGGTGTATGCTACTGTATCTGTGTGTGTGTGACTGTTTATTTCCCTATAAGGCAAAAAGCCCGCCCAGGTCTCTTTCTGATTGGCTTAGCATGGAATGTAACCTATGTCAACCAATCATCGCTCTTTTTCAACGCAATGATTTACATAGTGCCCAGCCGTCTTTCACACTATGAGTGTAAAGAGTTACTACACACAATGAAATGCAGCAGACAAACTTCGCTGCCACCCCACCTTCTACCTGGGTAGGAAAACAGTCCACTTGGTCCATAGATAGTAACTAGCCACTTCATGCAAAAATAACAATGGGAAAAATAACGAAGTAGTTGCGTTACTTAACGGCATTATAAGTAACGTGTTAGTCCCAACACTGCTGACCATACATGGGAAATTTATGTGTGATGTTTTGGGGGAATATCAATTGAAATCTAAGAAAAAAAATAACTAATTGATGTTGAGAGGAGACGGATGTGGTGGCTTAGTGGTTAAGGGAGCAAACTTGGATTTGCAAGTTGCCTGTTTGCCACTGAGGTGCTCTAAGCATAGTGCCATCCCATACCACAGATCTTCTTGTGGGCTCACCAACCAGAGGATATATGGTGTAATGTGATTTGAGTGGCGTGGCACATGCCACTGCAACCTGGCAACAGTGAAGAAGATGAATGAATTTATAATAGGATTTTTTTTTAATACAGTAATGGATTATTTACATACTCAGTGATTTAAAACACTGATTAGTAAACATCTAAATGTATTAAATAAATCCCTGTATGGTAAGATACTGTGATGAATAACAGGTTAAGGCTAGTGTTGTGATATATGTATGTATTTATGTAACCTTCATGTCTGAATTTGTGGTTGACACTGTTGGGAATTTACTAAACTCTATTATTAAACATACCGCAAGATAAATGTTTATTTTTGAGAAAGTGTTCCATTTATGTTCCATATATGTACGTGACAAAGTTATGCACTGAGGGTCCATGAGCATATTTCTTTTCTTTCAAAATAAGTTTTTAATTTACAAACTCGATGTTTTCATATATTTAAAATCAGTCTCTAATAATTTGCTCAGTGTGCACTGGTATGATCCTACAAACTGCCATGGATTTTATTCATCAATTTTTTTTTACAGATTTCAATATCAGCTTTTTTATTGTTTGTTACAGATAGAAATACTAGAAATATCAACAGTAATAGCAAAATAGTGATAGCCAAATAAAGAGTAATTTATTGGGATATACACAAGTTGCTAAATTATATGCATTCCAAGTATTTATTGAAAAAAAGCACTGGGTTTAAGTCGACTTTAATATAACACATTGCCACAGTAAACATTTACAGACACCTAGAGTTTAATCCAATGTTAAAATAGAAGAGACATAAAAAAGTGGGTTAAAAATTGACATATTTTAACAAAGGCCTATCTGTACAAGTAAAATAAATATTCAGTTCTGTTATACAAACTTAAATGATATAGGTAAAGACATGACCACTATAACATCTGTAACATCCTGGAGAAGAGCACATGTTTCGACCACTGTGAATGATGAAAATGTCTTAATCATGCCACAATTATTGAAGAGGAGACATGAGCTCAGATTTTTTTTTTCCCACAGCTTAAACATGCACATGACATTTAAGCACCACCACAATGCAGTTAAAAAAGCTCTTTCCAAACTGTTCAAATCATCAGTAATCTGGACTTCCCAATTAAAAAAAAAATACAAAAACACTAAACACCGAAAAATGCAATGATGTTCTTGTGTAAATGAACATCCTCCTGTTAAACGACAGAAAACAACAGAGTGATAAAGTCTGAAATAGCGATGATTAAAAAAAACAAAACAAAAAAACCCACTAATAATCAAATTTCTCAGTGCAGTAAAATAATGATTTGGAATAAAGGGATCAGCGGAAATCTTTAAATGGTCATGCAGGAGGAGGTGATGCCTGAAGGAAATAAGGAAAAATATTTTACACTTGTGGTCCGATGATTTACTGGTGTGTCTCTACAGTGTGTATTTGATTTTTTAGACAAAACATAATAAATATTTTATCATGAATTGATAATTAAAGAAAATAGACCATTACTCAAACTGTACTTGGAGTAAGGGGATACAGGCTTCAAAGTCTGGTCAGTGCACTGCCACGGTGGACTGCAGCGTCTCTCCCCCGGGTGGAGAAGTCGGACTCACAGTTTGCTGCGCGTAAAGAGCCGCCGCAATGTGCGTCGGAAATCCGGGCAATCCGTGCACTCCCGAGGCGGGCACAGGTTTGATGGGCACTGGAATCGCGGGTAGAGTATGTCCAGCGGTGCGGATTGATTTGAACGGTGAGTCGTAAGACGAATAGTCGCCGGTGATAACGGAGATGGGAGCGGATGGATCCATCATCCGGGGGCGGTACGTGTGGGGCCAGGCTGAGACCAGTTGGTTGCTTAGTGAAAACCCGGTTGTAGTCGACATCTTGTTGTACTCTGTGGCGATTATATTTTCGATGGCGAACGGGTGTTTGAAGCTGGACTGTGACGTGGGGCTCAGGTTGAACCCGAACGACAGATGTTGAAGCTGAGCGCAGGACGCAGGATGCACCGCGGTGATTCCCAGCTTTGCCCGTTGCCGCTGCTGCCGCTGCAGGTAGAGCGCTCTCTCCTGGGATGTATTGGACTCGAGCGAATCTATGGACTGCATACCACCCACCTTAAAACGCTTCCGGCGCCGCAAGAAACTCCCGTTCTCAAACATGTCCCCGCAGTTCGGGTGTAGAGCCCAGAAACTGCCCTTACCCGGCTGATCGGGGCGCCGGGCGATTTTGATGAAGCAGTCATTGAATGACAGGTTATGGCGCAATGAGTTCTGCCAGCGCTGCGTGTTCTCCCGGTAGTAGGGGAATCGGTTCATGATGAATTTGTAGATCTCACTGAGAGGAAGCATCTTCTCGGGGCAGCTCTGGATGGCCATGGCCGTCAGGGAGATGTAGGAGTACGGAGGTTTCTGGTCGCTGTATGTGTTCCGTCCCGGACGAGGCATCACTCGGTGGAATGTCTGTGGACAGTTGTGTGTGTTTTCTTACTTTTTGCTGACTTGGCTCATGTAGTCCGGGTTCCTCATAACTTTGCGCAGATGAGTCCAGCCGCACCGCTGTTGATGCGGATGTTTCTATATTTTAAACACAAGGAGTTCCCCGTCAAACATAAAAGCGGAAAGTAGTATGATGCTGAAGTGGTCCCCGCTGTCCTCCACTCAGGACCTTCATAAGGTGAAAAATGTTTGATTTGATTCCTCCGTGTCCACTTGCACCTGTACCTGCCCGGGCTCTTTTGTTGATCTGCGCTGACGATGATGCTCTTGATGGATAAATCCTTCACAGATGATTCCAGTCAGTGAGCAGAAGGACAAGGAAGAGGAGGGGGAGTGGATGGAGGACTGAGAGAGGGGTGAGAAACATCCATGATTGAGAGTCGGTTTCAGTCTACATTTAGATGAAGACAATGAGATTAATTTTTATTATTAATTCAGAAGCATGGATTGTGGGAAACAGTCTGAAAGACACGGTCTAAAGTCAAGCTTTGCTGCTGAAACAAATGTGTAGTCGCGTGTGAGTGTGTGTGTGTGTGTGTGTGTGTGTGTGTGTGTGTGTTAAATTCCTAAGTAATTTTGTGACCGGTATAGGTCAACAGGTGACCGTTCCACAGTCTGTGGTTAGAGTTAGAAAAATGATGTGATTCTCTCGGCTTGTCCCCTTTTCAGCGGTTTCCACATCGAGTCAACATTTTCCATCTTCTGTGTTCCTCTATCTTCTACTCCAACTTCCTCCTTCTCCTCCCTCACTTTAACCATACATCTCTTCTTTGGCCTTCCTTGTTCTCCATCTCCATGTTCGTTTAGCATTTTTTTGGGAAAATAATGTGAAAAACATTAGATATTCTCACCGTCAGACAGAGTCATCGTCATTGGTTGAACAAATACCAACAAAAAAACTCGATATTAAATAAATCTTCCCACATTGATCCAACGTCGGTGACATACGTTTTAATGGAAAAAACTTTTATCAAATAGTTGATGATCGAAAAATAACAAATCGTTTATTAGACGGGTGGGCCGACCGAATATAACTGGATGCTTTCATATTCCCTTAACGCAATGATAACGTATAACAAAGTTATAATAATAATAATAATCTAGATATTTATTAATGATTTTACACAAAAAATCACATAAATAAAAAATGTGTCTATTTAATTTTCAAGTGTTCTTTTTTTCAGTCCTATTTGATTCGAAGGCCCAGAACTTGAACCAGAAAGCTTTCATTATTTGTATCAAGAATAATACAAATAATGAAAAATTATAATTCATTTTATTAAGCATAATCATAAATATTTGTTGCTGTTAACCACATTAATGCTGAAGTTAATACTCGAATTATAAATTAATTATTAGAAAATGATTTATTAATATTATTTTAGAATTGTTTTTATTTATTAGATTTAAAAAAAATTAAATAAATTCCAGTGAGCTTACAACGCACAGGAACTCACAGTACGAAGTAGTATGAAATAAAAACATTTTTAGTGTGTCATTTTATATTATTTTGAATAGTCATTAAATCTTCTTTATGATGTCAGAATTTGGGGTTTTCAACTTGGAAAGACCAGCCAACAAACCGACGCAGAGGACGCGGGTTCACAGTGTTGACCAGAGGGAAAAGCAGCGCGACAAGATAAGACAATGACATGGATCAATAAAATATTTACCCTAATGTCGATATATTTAACCACAGTGAACTATTGCTGTCCAAAACTATTTGTATTACCCAGTTTGTCATATTTTGTATTTAAATCGCTTCTGTATTACTCGTATTTTAAACGGAAGTAATTGGGCGCATGCACGGTTGATGTGGACTATTATAAGTACACGAACGAATAACGGTGAACTTATTTGGAGGAGGGGAATATACGATCATATAAATACGGAAAAAAGGAAAAAATATAGAGAGCTCCAAAAAAATGAAGAGTATAATCAGCATATATTTAGAGAAAATTTGAGAGTATTTTCCTACTATCTATCATGTTTAAAACGCATTCCTGTTTTGAATAGTATTTTACCACCAACTGCTGACTGTCTATTCAGTTTGATAATCTGCGAATTATAAATGATATACTTTATACACTCAGCTCTTTACAAAAACAGACGGATGTAAAAGGTATCTCCTTTCATTTTATCACAGAATTATGTATGGCTTTAGGTTAAACACGTAAACAGATAGACAGACAAGAATAAAAAAATAAATGTTTTGGGTAAAAATAAATACATCTATATATCTGTCTGTCTGTCTGTCTATCTGGCTGTTTCTGGCTGACAAATCTTTTTGTCAGTCTGTCTGTCTGTCTAGCTAACTGTGTCATCACTCTAACATTTCCCTCTTATTAATTAAAGCACCCTCTCATGTGTTGTGTTCATCAAATGGACCTCATGGTGACTTGACCTCTTATCCCTCTCACAAAACGTGATCATGGTCATTTTCACCACATTACCCAAAGAGCAGTGTCCGCCCTCTCTTCACCGAGAAGCCCTTCAAAACCTACTTTTCTAAGAACACATCCTTCTCAATAACTAAATATCTTGTTGAAATTCTTAGTTGCCTTTTATAAAAGTGGCTGCCCAATGCATTGTGATGTAATCTATCTCTGTATAAGTGGCAGAAGAGTAGGAGATTCTGGTGCACAAATGTGCAAATTTTTAGTTGTACAGGAGCAGATAAACCGTCCAAGATTGCCTGTGAGGAGAGAGTCCATGCTTCTGTGTTTATGCTTTTTGTTGAGCAGGCTGGAATGGCTGGCATTGCCAGTGTTGAGACATCTATTGTCTGATTTTTTTTTTTGTTGTTGTTCTGTTTAATGTATATTGTAAAGTGTAAAGCCAGACATAGCGTAGACCCAGAACACCGAAGGGCCTGAAATACCCATTATGAGACTAAGGATTGTAAAATGTTGCCGAAATTATGTCAAACACGGCAGATAAATCAGTAGGGTTCTACCATCGTCCCCGTCACCTAAAACATTGACAGCCTGAATAACTATAGACAATTGTCCAGAAATCTGTGGTCATGAAGTTGCTAGAGCCATCAGTCTCCCAGTATATCGAGGGCCAAGGATAAAAAGGCTGTACAGAAAGTCATAAACACCACATAAAAATCATTGGGTGACTCCTGCCCATCTTGGAACAAATCCCCACATCCTGCTTCCTTAGTCTCTGACCTGCTTCTCTCTGAGAGGTGCTACAAGTCCATCAATATGTATATGTCTTGTATTTCCATCTACTGTCATAGAAGTGTATAGGATGGTAATATATTCTTGGGACGGTGATTAACAATGAGGGGAAGGATAATTAAGGGTAACTGTATTTGTCAATCTTATAATGCTATGTAGGTCTTCAGGATACAACCCTTAACCAGAATTTTTCAAAATCAATTCAAGTAAATTCAAGCATATATTGTCAAACAAACAATTTAGTTTGGAGTACAATATTCATTAGAAGATTTATTTCTATAACACCTGAGGTGTTATAGAAATAAAAGTGACACCAGTGCTTGATACCCATCCCCAATCCCACTTGAAGTGCATCAGCGTTCTAAAATACAACAACTGCTATATTTTTTTCACAATAAACTGACAAGGTAAGGACTGCTCATCCGAACTCCTCTCCCACTTTTAATTCCAGCCTCTATCCTGTGTCTCTCTCTCTCTGAACCACTGTGTTTGGGTTGACATTCCTCCAGGTCTCATGTGGATTTGAACTGAGCTAATATTGTTTATTATTTGGAACTCCCACCATGTCCTCCCTCACAGCACCCATCAAACTCTTTGTCTCCTACCTGATTGCACTATCTCTAGGGTTATCTTTTACCAATATAACCACTGTTCCTTGCCGGAACATGTCCATACTATCCTTATTTCTTCTCTATTTGCTTCTCTATCTTTTTCTCCAAATCTTCCTGCCTGCCCTCTAATCACCTTACTACTGATACTGTCCATCCTTGTCACTTAACTTTAACTTTTATTTTGTTTAAAGTGCCAAATCACAACAGCCATTATCTCGAGGCACTGTACAAAACAACCATACATTGGAGCAACAATTTTCGATACGAGAGAATAAATCCCCTGACCTTATCCCCTAATTGCGCAGGTATAACATATGTCATCAAAATATAATCTAGTCAAACAAAACTTTATTTTTTAATTTGACATGTAATTTAACAACAGAATGTGTTGTCACAAATTTAGTTGAATTCAACAGTCTCTTGAAGAAGTATCTAAAGAAACATTTCAACCTAATTTCTTATTATTCCAACATAATTTATTTTTTATTCCACTGTTAACTTATATCTCTGCATATTCTTGCATATATTATATTTTGTATTCATACTTTATTTGCAGAAATGTAAACAAATTACAGCAAAAAAGAAAATAAATCTCCTTTATCTCCTGGCTGTATTCCATATTTTTAATACGCGCCCCCCTGCCTAGAGCTGGCAGGTGGTTCCAGATCTAGATTTAGAGATTCGTGGAACCACAACAAGACCTGCTCCTACAGAACGAAGTGTTCTAGTGGGTCGATAGGGTTGTATCAACTCCACTATATAGGAGGGTGCCAGCCCATGGAGAGCCTTTAAATGTAATTAACAGTATCTTAAACTGGATCCTAAAATCTGGTCCTAAACGAGGACCGGGGAGATGTGGTCTCTCTGTCTGGTTTTGGTTAGAACAAGAGCTGCCGTGTTCTGAACAAGCTATAGAGATCTCAGGGAACTGGTTGGGAATCCGACTAATAAAGAATTACAGTAGTCCAGCCTAGAGGTTACAAATGCATGGACACACTTCTGCTGCCTCCAGGGGGTGTATTTGCCAGACTTTACAAATGTTACGAAGATGAAAGTAGGCAGTCTAAGAAATATTTTTTAATATGGGAGCTGAGGGAGAGGTCCTGATCAAAAAAAGACACCTAGGTTCTTTACAGATGTGTTGGAGGCAGTGGTTAAACTATTATCAGCTGCAATTATGTCAGCTATAGAGTCCTTTACCTACCTAGGACCAATAACTGTTATAGCATTAAGAAGTTATGGGTCAACCAGGTGTTGATGTCATCTATGCAGGATTTAAGGCACAGTAGATGATCATGCCCCCCAGACTTAAATGATAAATTACAATTGAGTGTCATCAGCATAACAATGAAAGTCAATTGAGTGTTTTCTGATGACATCACCCAGTGGGAGCATATAAAGGGTGAACAAGATTGGACCTAGCACTGACCACTGTGGGACACCCAGTCTGACTTTGGTGTTGGGGGACTGAAGATTATCAATCCGGACAAACTGGTATCGGTGAGTTAAGTATGACCGAGACCAATCTAAGGCAGTGCCACTGATTCCAAGCACTCTCTTCAGCAGAATCAGGTGGTTGACCATATCAAAGGCTGCACTTAGATCTAACAGGACTAGTACCGAGACAAAACCCTGGTCTGAAGCCAGGTCGTTGGTGACCCTGACCAGAGCAGTCTCAGTGCTATGATTAACCCTAAAGCCTGATTGGAAGGTCTCAAAAAGACTTTTAGAATTTAAGTAGTCAGAGAGCTGGTCAGCAACAACTCTCTCTAAGATTCTAGAGATAAATTCCAAATTGGAAATGGGTCTATAATTGGCGAAGATTTCAGGGTTTAAAGATGATTTTTTTAGTAAGGATCTTATGATTGCAGTTTTGAAATGAGCTACAGGTAGCATACGTGAATGACGTAAATCTATGGGAGAAAATGTGTTTAGGCATATGTCTGGTTTACCAGACACCACCATCTCCTCAACCACGGCATCAGAATGCAGATTAGCTGCAGTTACTGTCAGAAGGCCATTTAAAGTTTCCCTGATAGCTACGGTTTTATTATTAAAACAGCTCATGAAGTCAGAGCTGCTAAGATGCGCAGGAATGCACTTCTCCATGGAGTTATGCCCCTGAGTCAGCCTGGCTACAGTGATGAACAGGAACCTATGGTTGTTCTTATTCTCTTCTATCAGGGAAGTGTAATATCTAGCTCTGGCTATACACAGAGCTTACCTGTACATTTTATGACTATGTTTCCAGATCAGGAATAAGTCACTGTCTCTGGATGAGCGCCATCTCCTCTCTATTTTACGTGACTGCTGTTTAAGTTTACGGGTATCGGGAGAATACCATGGGGCCACCCTCCTTCTAGTTATAGTTCTATTAACAACTGGGGCAATAGAATTAAGGGTGCTGCTAAGAGACACTTTGGTGGGACAGACAAAATACCAGATTTTCAAAAGAATTTTAGATGCTCCCAGATTTGGTTGTAATTGGCGGTCATGGATGGCCGTCACCCCACCTCCACGACCAGAACCTCGTGGGACATGAAAGTTTAAATGACTAGGAGGAGAGGCCCCATGTAGACTAATAAACTCGCCATCGCACAGCCAAGTCTCTGAGAGGCAAAGCACATCAATGCTATTATCAGAAATTAGTTCATTTACAAGGATGGCTTTGGAGGACAAGGAGCGGATATTAAGTAATCCACATTTAATTCTCCTGTCCTGGGATAAAGTAGAGGAGCTACTTATTTTAATAAGATTGCTGAGAGTAGCTCCTCTGATACTTGTTTTTCCAGACCGGGGGACAGACACAGTCTCTAAAGCAGGGGTGTCAAACTTGTTCCTTGAGGGTCGCTGCGGCTGCAGATTTTTGTTCCACCCTATCCAGAGCAAACTAGTTGACCAGTCAGCTGTCTGGAGACTCAGATCAGTTGATTTGAAGTCAGGTGTGCTGCTGGTTGGTTGGAACAAAAACCTGCAGCCACATCGGCCCTTTGTGGATCCAGTTTGACACCCCTGCTCTATAGGGTAGTGAGAGGGCAAAAAGCAAGAGGGAAACGCAGAGGAGTGACTTAAACTACATCTCTGCTTTCTTAGTTGTCTAGTAACCTGGCCAAGTGCATTGGTTCACCACCCACTTGACTGAGCTGCTCCTTCCGACGTGGGATGGATGCAGTCTCTCCTAATGAGACCATGCTTACCTGAGAAAGTCCGCCAATTGTTAATAAAGCCTACACCATTTAAGGGACACCACCAGCAGTTCAGTGATGCTGTGCAGCTAAACATTTTATCATTAGCCAAATTGGGGAGGGGGCCAGAGAAAACTACTGAGTCAGATAGCGTTTTAGTTACTAAACATTCAGAGTCTATGCTTAATTTAGTAGCTTCCGATTGGCAAAGTCGTATGTCATTAGCACCGACATGAATAACAATTTTGCTATACCTACGCTTGGATTTTGTACGCAACTTTATGTACTAAACCAGCTGGTCTTGGTAGATTGACTTTTTGCAAAACAAAGTCGCCGATGACCAGAGTTTTAGAAGTCATCTATGAGGCTGTGATCAACAATGTGTCGAAGGAACCCACTGCCGTTCCTCTGGACCAAACCCCCCCAGTCCACTAAAAACTGTCTGCCCTGACCGTGGTTGCGTACTGCCAGGAGCCGTTGTACACGGGGCCGCCATCTACCACTTCTGGGGGCGCAGGGGGTGCGAGTGCTGGGACCAGGGCACTGTCCTTCAGTGGTTTAACTTGGCTAACATGAAGGTAGGGTGTGCGTGCAGGATTCGGGGTCGCCGTAAGCGGACTGCAGCAGGACTGATGACCAGTGATATGGGGAAGGGACCCATGAACCAAGGAGTCAGTTTCATGGAAGGGACCTTGAGGTTGAGATTCTTTGTAGAGAGCCACACCTTCTGGCCTGGTTGGTAGTTGGGCGCGGGTCTTCTCTTGCAGTCGGCCGCTCTCTTCACTCGTCTTATTGCGGGCACAGGCCGAGCAGGCCTCCACGTACTCCCGGCTCCATGGACGGCCACCAGAACCTCCGGGAAATGGCGAACAAGCAACTGATTCTCTGGGCACCCACTAGATGGCGGAGCCTCACCATTGAGGATGGGGGCCATGGTGAAGCAGAGCTTGAGGTTCTGGAAAGCAGCATCAGCTGCTGTAGACAAGTGGAAGCGCTCTTTCATGGAGGTGAGTGCATGGAGCAGAGCTGCTGTTGCGCTAAAATTTCTGATAAACAGTCTATAAAAGTTAGCAAAATCGAGGAACTGCTGAACCTTTTTATGGCTATCAGGCGTGGGCCAGTGGGCTACAGCTCTTACTTTAGCCGGGCCATCTGCACCCTTCCAGGGGCTACAATGAAGCCCAGGAAGGAGATGGTGTCGGCATAAAACTCGCTTTTCTCTGCCTTGACAAACAGGTTGTGATCCAAGAGTCTCCTTGGCTACGTGGGTCTTGTGTGTGTCTAAGTCAGAGGAGTAGATGAGGATGTCTAAATAAATAAATACACAAAATGATCTGGAAAGTCCCTAAGAACGTCATTAATCATGGCCTGAAGGACTGCTGGGGCGTTAGTGAGCCCGAATGGCATAACGAAGTACTCATAGTGTTAAACCCCGTTTTCCACTCGTCCCCCACTCTGATTCTGACCAGCTGGTAGGCGTTACGAAGATCTAATTAAGGCAAAATCATAGCTTGCTGAAGTTGGTCAAAAACCGATGACATGAGTGGTAGAGGGTATCTGTTCTTTATAGTAAGGTCATTTAGCGGGCTAGAATCAATGCAAGGTCTTGACAATCTGTCCTTCTTCCCTACATAAAAAGAAACCTGCACCCACTGGGGAAGAAGAGGGACGGATGTATTCTGTCATGGCCGCTCTTTCTGGTCCAGAAATTAAGGGATTAAGTCAATGGTGCATTCATATGGTCTATGAGGAAGGAGAGACATGGCTTTGGATTTGTATTCAGAGTGTGTTGGGAGTAACAGAAACAACATTAATCATTGAGTCATTTTTTTTCCCCCAGAGTTGGTGTGGTGATGCAGTGCTCCATACAATTCTCTCCCCACCCCATGATGGAACCCGTTTTCCAATTATTATGTGGGTTATCACAGAGGAGCCAGGGATGTCCCAGAATCAGTGTATGTGTGGGTGATTTGCATAAATAAAAACTGTTCTATGTGTCCGTTGATGCGGAGTTTGTTACGACCCTGGTCGTATAGTTGTATTCATAATGTAATGTGTGTGAATTGTTTGTTGTGGGCATGTCTTTTGTATTTGGCAGGATCGCATGGGAGAAAAGCTGCAAGTTCATTGGTCAACCAATAGAATAAAAACCAGCTGATGGCGGCCATCTTCCCTTCTCTCTTCCGCTTTTACCAGGAACTTGGTCCTGTGCTGTGCTTGTGTTATGGTTACTCGATGTGATGGGATTAGAACGTCCAATTCAGTTTTCGCTTGTTTATGTTTGAGTTGTTAATCAGAACCCTGTATTTTCTTTTGTTGAAATTGTTAACAGGGTCCTCTTTTTGTTATGGCATTTTGTTATTTACGTTGAACTAAATAAATAGCCCAAAACTATGTGTGCTGTGCCTTGGCCATCTTCTTGGAGAAGAAGAGGAGAAAGGGGCAAAATCACGTTTCGTACCCGTTTCCCCTAAACTTGGGTTTGTGAAGCTTTGTGACGTGTGATAGTGAAAAGATCATGTCCATTCAGTGCTTTGGCGTGAATAGGCTTGGTCAAAGGTTCGGCTCTGAGTCCAATCTTCTCCGCTAACCCCCAGTCATCATCATGCTTTTGTCAGCCCCCAGAGTCTATGAGAGCCCCTAACATGGTGGTGGTGATGTTGTGTATTATCTTCACAGATAACAGTTTCCGTGATGACGGAACCGGACGAGCCATAACGTGACTCACCACCAAGGTTAGTTTAGTTGGGCAGTCTATGACTTGATGACCTGGTTTCCCGCAGTAAAAGCAATGGCCCTTTTGCTGTCATTGTCTCTCCTCCTGCGAAAGTCGCGTCCTTCCAAGCTGCATTGGTTCCCCGGCTTCGGGCTCCGGTGAGTCGTCCTGGTGGTGATTGCAGATAAATTAGTCCTACCTACTCATAGACCCCCACATTTGAACACCTTTATCTTTTGCAGCCCCTTGATATTATGCCTCACGGTCTACAGACCACCCAGGCATGCCCCCTCTTTCATTCAGGACTTTGCAGAGCTATTTGCAATGGTGTATCGTAAATACACCAGGATTATAATAAGTGATTAATTTACATATTAATAATGCATCGGATAAAATATCCATGTAACTTTTACTCTCCTAGAGTGTTTAAATTTTAAACAGCATGTGACACAGCCAACCCATAGTGGGGGCCACACCTTGGACTTGGTCATAACACATGGCTTGTCTGCGGGTGTGTTCTCTGGCTGTGTCAGATCACTGCTGTATCTTTTTCTCCTCATCCAAGCCAGCGTCCCCTCAAACCAGAATGTAGCCTTAATTAATAATGTCCTCCCTTCCCCACCCGAGGACACACTAGGGCGTTTTGTCTTGGTTGATGCAGGGACGCTTGGCAGAGCTTTCTCGCAAGTAAAATGAACAACCTGCCTTCTAGATCCAATACCCACACTCCCCTATTAAAAACATGCTACACAATATTATTCAAAATTCAATAATAAGCATTATAAATTACTCCCTTCAAACGAGCATCTTTCCTGACGCTTTCAAAAAAAAGCAGTGGTAAGGCCCCTTTTGAAAAAGAATAACATTGACCCTGACGATCTCAACAGTTTTTGGCCCATGTCAAATTCAAGCAAAAGCAAAATATTAGAGAAATTAGTCCTTCACCAACATGGTGAATTCCTAGAAATAAAATTTTAGAAAAGTTTCGGTCTTGATTTAGAATGAACCATAGAACAGTCAGAAGTCAGGTGTGCTGCTGGTTGGTTGGAACAAAAACCTGCAGCCACACCGGCCCTTTGTGGATCCAGTTTGACACCCCTGCCTTAAGTGACACCGATGACACTCTTGCTGTATCTCCTGAAGACACAAGTCCATTGGACAAATTAAATAATTGTATTTTAGATATAAAAACCTGGATGGCAGAAAATTTCCTTCAGCTCAACCAGGAAACTGAAGTCTTGATCATCGGTCCTGAGGCTGACATCACGTAACTTTCTGTAAAACTGATTAGCTTAAAATTGTCCAAACTTGTAAAGAACGTGGGTGTCATTTTTGACCCCATTTTTGAGTTAAACTTCTCAGCACATATAGAAAACATGACAGAATTTGGTTACTATTACCTTAAAAACATCACAAGTTTGTCAGTTTCACTCCCGACCAAACACGGAGGTCCTAATGCATACTTTTATTTCAAATCGCATTGACTATTGTAATGCCCTGCTTTCTGATCTTCCAACAAAAAGCATTCTCCCTCTCCAAGTGCTGCAAAACTTAGCTGCACGCGTACTGACAAAGACTGGAGTGTGGGAGCATATTCCTCCGGTCTTAAATTCATCGCATTGGCTTCCTGTGTGCTTTAGGATCAATTTCAAGATATTATTGACAGTGTATAAGTGTTTAAATGGCCTAGGGCCTTCATATCTGTCAGACCTCATTGAGCAGTATAACCCCCCCATACTCTGAGGTCATCTGCTTTCTACACGATGGCGGCGCGGACACACGCAGCGGCTCGAGGCTCCCGGATTACTGCATGGTTATTCTTGTTCTTTCTTGCTTTCTCCAGCGACTAGATGCTCTAATCCAGTACACCAGTGCCGAACTACTCGAACTGGAGAACTCTAGCGGACTTTCCAGACCTCCAAAAAACTTTATTCCACCAGAACTACCGCGGATCACCGAGGCCCCCACCATTCCCCCTCTGTGGCCTAGGAGACATCGTAAACAAAAGAGGGGGAAGCGGAGCGGGCTGCGTGCTAGGCTACATGCTAACCCACACAGACCCGCTCTGCCCAGTGTTCTCCTCGCCAACACCAGGACTCTCGCCAACAAAATGGACGAGGTTCGGCTGCAAATTACGTCGCGGAGGATGAACAGCTGTGTTACAATCTTCACCGAGACATGGCTGGACGACAACATTCCCGACGCAGTAGTGGAAGTAGCGGAGCGAACACTGTTCCGAGCCGACAGGACTGAACCTTCTGCTCCCCCGACCTGGAGTATCTGGCAGTGAAGTGCAGGCCGTTGAGAGAACTCAACTCCGTCATTATCACGGCTACTTACATACCACCGCAGGCTAACGCTAGATTAGCGCTGGAGGAGCTGTACGTTCTGATAAGCAGCCAGATGGACGCTAATCCGGAGGCGGCTGTGATAGTGGCGGGGGACTTTACCCACGTGGAATTGAAATCTGTCCTCCCCAAATTCCACAAATTCATAAAATTCCCGACCAGAGGACATAACATACTGGACCAGGTCTACAGCAACATTAAAGGAGCATACAAGGCCAGAGCAGCTCCTCACTTTGGCATGTCAGACCACATCTCCATACAGCTGATCCCTTCATACAGACCACTGATCTGCAGGACTAAACCCACCACCAGAACCATCCAGGTGTGGACTGATGAGGCTGCATCAGCCCTCCAGGACTGCTTCGAGAACACAGACTGGGAGGTGTTCCAAGGGGACGCAGACCTGGAGAGCTACACGTCATCTGTGCTGTCCTATATCCACTTCTGCACTGATGCTGTCCTACCCACAAAGACCATCACAGCTTTTCCCAATAAAAAGCCATGGATGGACGGCACAGTGAGGTCTCTGCTAAGGGCCCGCGACGCAGCATACAGAGCAGGTGACAGACCGGCTTACAGCAGGGCTCGCAGAGAACTGAGAAAGGGCATCCAGGCAGCAAAATGCAGGTACAAGCAACACATTGAAGAGCACTTCAATGATAACAACGCTCGCAGCATGTGGCGAGGCATTAGGACGATCACAGACTACAGCCGTGGTGAACAGCAGGTCAGCCATGACCCCACTCTGCCTGACACTTTAAACAGTTTCTTTGCACGCTTCGACTCTCAAAGCAGCAGAGAGGCAGCACATCTGCCTCAGCCAGAGGAGCAGCAGCAGCCTCTCAGACTGCAGCTGCACCAGGTGAACTCCACTCTGAGGAGGATCAAGCCTCACAAGGCTGCCGGACCTGATGGGGTGTCAGGTCCGACCCTGAAAACGTGTGCAGACCAACTGGCAGGTGTCTTTCTGGACATCTTCAACGTGTCACTGCAGCTCTCCATGGTTCCTGTCTGCTTGAAGTCTTCAATTATTGTGCCTGTGCCCAAGAAAACAACCATCACCAGCCTCGATGACTTCCGACCAATTGCACTGACCCCGGTTATCATGAAGTGCTTCGAGCGGATCCTCCTGAGGCACATCAAGGACGTCATCCCCGTCGGTCTGGACAGCCTGCAGTTCGCCTACAGGGAGAATCGCTCCACAGAGGATGCTGTGTCTCTAGCACTTCACGCCGCCCTGACTCACCTGCAGCATCCCAACACCTACGTCAGGATGCTGTTTGTAGACTTCAGCTCAGCTTTTAACACCGTCTGCCCGGACATGCTGGCCCTGAAGCTCCACAACCTAGGCCTGTCAGCATCCCTCTGCTCCTGGATCAGCAACTTCCTCTCCAGCAGGCCCCAGATGGTGAGGATAGGCGAGCTCACATCTGCACCGCTGATCCTGAGCACTGGAACGCCGCAGGGCTGCGTGCTCAGCCCCAC